>CP139501.1:150557095-151157095 GCA_021014915.2 Artemisia tridentata subsp. tridentata | reverse complement strand
GTAATTATGTAGTTTTGTAAAACGAAGGGATTGATGTGTAAATTAAATATGGTAAAGGGTTAAATTGTGATTTATATAATTATAGGGTTTAATTTGTAATTTAATTAACTAAAGGGGTATAAATTTTAAATTGGTAAACCTAAAGGGTTAAAAGTGTAATTCTGGATAACTTATGATATAAAATGAGTAACTTGTGATATTTTCATTTTAAACCTTTGACTTTGGTATAATTACATTTAAAACCCTAATTATGGAAATCTGCTAATTATGGAAATCTGCTAATTATTGAAACATGCTAAATAAGGAAACTTTCTAAAAATAGAATGTTACTACTTCTGGAAAGTTACTAAAAATAGAAAGTCATTTAAAATGAGTAAACCTACTTAAAGTGGAAAGTTACTTAAAAATGGAAAGCCGACTAAAATAAGTAATCTGAATTGAACAAACTATTAATAAAAAAAATCATGAATTCATGTAGATCCGCTGAAGATGGAGTTCGCTTCCGGTCTTTATTATTCTGTTGTGTGTTTTCACTTGCGGTATAAGGTACAGATATTCTGACCTTCTCACAAGTTTCTCATGATCTCTTTCATTTTTCTGATCTGTCAGTTTCTGTATTGATGCCATTGCTATGATTCCCTTACTTTGAACCTTTCATATGATCCCCTTTGTTATAATTCCTGATATTAACTTTGTTATGAAACTTGATTCTGAACCATCTGTTATAAACCCTTTTGAAATATGAACTTGTTATAACACTCTGATTCTGACATGATATCTGACTCTGAATTTCTCTTGATACTTGACTCATCACCTTGTGACCTGCATATTCAAATCCTTGTATACCCTGAAGTTTCATTTGACAATATAACTGAATTGAAAACCTTCCATAATGATATGAAAATGTTTTTGAACAGCTTTTGAGTACGATGTTATACCAATTTTGAATTGAAACTGCACTAAAGGTTTTATGAAAATTTCTTTTAAAGACTATCTGTATAAAAAGGTCTTACCAAACATCATTTTATAAAAGTCACTAAAAGATTATTTTAAATACAAGTTTAATATGAAACCTTTGAATTAAAATCTTTTCTATGAACCTATAAACCTTTTGATTATGAGCCTTTGATATGACCTATTGAACCTCGATTTGAACCTTATTCTAAACCTGGTTATAAACTCTTGTTTTGAAACTTAATTTGAACTTTGATATAAGCATTAATCTGGTATACTATTTCTGAACCTGGACTTGAACATTGTTATAAACTCTGATATAAACCTATCTGATTTCTGAACCTCTGATATACACTTCTGAAACATTTGACATGGACCATTATGCTATGAACCTTCTGATATAATACTCTGATTTCTGACCTGATATTGACCATGACCCACAGTTTGAGACCCGAGCCAATCACTAGGCATGAGGGTTTCATGTCCATTTTATTGAAGCACCGATGGCATGACTCTAGGGCAGGAGAGTGATGACCTGTCCCGTCCTTGACTTTATTTTATCTGGTGTGTATTGGTAGACTCTGGCCACCTGGGGCGTATGGATGCATCCTAGATCTGATCTGATTTCTGTTATCTATTTATATTATCTGTTATATCTCTGGTGACTGATGGTGTGTGCGATACACATCTTTCACAACCTCTGGGAGCTAGCTACTCCATTTGATACATGAGGACACCCCTCATATTATCTGGTTACTTGAAGAGGCATCCCCTCTAGATTACTTATCTGGTTACATGGTTATTATATTATCTGTTCTGGGCTCGTGGTGGATTACTGTTTTCCTTTACCATATACATTTACTTACCTTTGACCCTTAGTATACCTTGCATATTTCCCTTTACCTTTATCAATTTATTATTCCTTATCCCTTTATCCTTACTCCTTTATTGATCCTTTAACTCTGATTATATCTGCATGACTTATATTTCTGACACTCAGTACTATTCTTTATTACTGCTTTGTTACCGTTATATCTGTTCACTGAGCTCTCGTAGCTCAGCCGCATTTCTTTTCCTGCGGCAGGTTTTAGTAAGAAGCTGGGTATGAGAGGAGAGTACCATTGGACTTAGAAGACTACACTGTGATAGATAATTTGTTATAGAGTTGACTAGAAGAATTTATATTTCAGACTTACTATTTGTTCCTTTGTAAATTTTGTATTTCCTTGTAATTTCTTGTAACCTTTGGATTCCTTTGTATTATTGAAGATGTATGCTTGTGTATGTTTCTAATATGTCACCATTATTGTGACATCTCTACCCTTTTCGGGTCGGGGTGTTACAATTTATGGTATCAGAGAGACAGGCTGCGACTCGTAATACATTTACCCTTGACCTGTGAGTTCTGGACCATTAGGCTTCCACTGTAAGAACATAGGAGAACACCCTGAGAACTTGCTTTAGGATTTCTTGATATGAACTTAAGTTTTGACCAGTGAGGAATGGGTAGACTATAAGGCATTTGTTTAAGTATTTTGCTTTCGCATCACTCTGATTCGTGCTTTGCTTTGGATTTAAGTCTGTTAAGATTACTTTTGGAAAATTGCGAGCTTATGCTTTGCATTACCTAATTTTTGAACCTAAATAAATCTCGAAGGCATTAAGAACTGCATAGTAATTGCCTGACACTATTTGATCCTTGTCTGCAGAGTCTGACTCTGACCTCTGATCCTTCTGTTAATCATTTTGATGCCTCTACGGGCATTCTGAAAATCTCCTTGGCGATGACGTACTTGATACATTCTGTTATTTGTCTCTTGCTTTTGATAAGCATCTATGAATTTTCCGACGCTATTTGATTTCGTCTTACCCATCTCTGTCCCTATGAGAAGTTTTGTGGTGTTTAACCACGAGTATAAGAATGTTTCCCTCTCATTTTGGACGATAAGATTTGCCTTGTTGATCTGTCTTTCTGTGGACTGTTACCTCCGATTTTATTCTGATAAAGGATTTGGTTGGTTGACAACTATCCTCCTATGCCTCGCCTTTGACGTTTGAAACAATTTTGAACTCCCTACCACGATTACCGATTGTTAAACTTTCTGCTATCGCTATTACTCTGGAGACTCGTGTGTTACTTTCGCGATTATGAAGTGTTCCTTGAACCCATTTCTTACACATATGAATGAACCTCATCTTGAGAAATACTTGGCACCCGAAATTTTCTGAAACACGATTTCTGATTGAACCACCAAGTTTTCCACCGGAGTGTGAAGTAAGTTTGCTTAAGAGCATTTTCTTGGCGTATTTCAGTTTTGTTCGCGATAAAGAAGAATGATGACAGGAGATATGTATTGATTTCTGGAAGCTGAACTGTATTGCTATTTGGAACCCTTATTTCTCCACACTGAAACGACTTTATATCTATTCAATTTCAGAGCGCGAAGTTTCCTTCAGATGGAAATATGAATTGAGGTTATTCTTGAGATCGCTTTCCGTATTTGTAACGACTGATATGACGGTTTGTGACTCTAATAGTATTAACTAAAGCTCTGACTATTCTGTAAATTTGATAAATGAATGTTTTCTCATGAGTACTTGGGCAAATGGTCATTGTATGACTTAATAGTACATTCGGAGACGAAGAAGCACATGAGAATCATTTTTGCACTTTGTGAGAAATTTGAAGAGCACTTGTGCATTCTGAGACATTGAGACAACGGTTTTTCTTGATTGAGAATATCTCTTTAAATCCCGCAAATTTTGAAACTATCACCTAATGGTCAAGACCGATAACAAAATGGTAAACTGAAATCTTTTGAACCTTGCATCAGAATTCTGAAAGACGTTTACAACTTGCGTGACCCTTGATAAATTTCGTGACCAGAGAGAAACAGTTTAGTCTGAGTAAGGATGGAGTTTTGGAAAAGCTAAAACAGAAATTTGCTTCCATACCTTCAGACGGAACAAATTTTGGGACATTTCAGAATAAGACTCGGTTATACTCCCTTGCAGCGCAGAAGGTTTTGCGTATGCATCAAGACAACTAGTAACGCATCAGAAGAATTACTTCACTACTTGACCTGGAGTTGACAACAGCGGTGGCTACCCCGAAGAGTGAAGACATTCCTTACAAGGCAGAAGTGTTGGCGAAGCAGAAGAAAGACGGCGAACCTGGAGCTGATGAAGACGTACAGTCTCAATTCCCTATTCATCTTGTTTGTACTAAGATTAATTGAGAGCGGAAACAGACTGGATGATGAAGAAACTTAAAGATCATGCCAGAAATTCACATTACTCCCTCACTTTTCAAGAAGAACTGCAGGACGCATGATGAACCAGACACAAGTTCGTGATTTTGTTTCACTCCCAACTTGATGGACAAACGAAGACAGATTGACCGGACTTGAAGAGATTGAATGTTTTGAATGAACGGATTTTTGAAACGGACCTTTTACATTTGGAAGAATTGATTCTGTGAAGACCGAAGTTATTGACGATTAGTTTTCATTTCCGTTGACTCCCTTAAGCTTCGTTATATCGTGATAAGATCCTCTAATGATTTAAGTTCCCTAGAAGCATTTCAGTTCCGTGTTTATTTTTCGTATGTTCGATGATGGCTTTGTTTTGAGGAGTTTTGGCGAATTGTGGAAAATCTGACGCTTGTGACGGCGTACCCTACTTTTGCCAGGCAATCTGGAATTCCGATACTCTATGCGAGTAGTTTCGTCTTCCCTCTTGTTTATGACATTGATTTTGTTGGCTCTGAGATTATAGAAGTACTAGGTGGATTAAGATAGGTTGTTATACTCACGACTCGAGATAAAGTATGATCATCATGAAGGCATAATTATGTGGTGCTAGTATTATGACGCCTGATCAACGTGATAATACTTACACCATATAACATGCACTCATTGTGGCCATAGGATATCTTGGGGGAGTACCTAAGAAGTTTAGAATCTGATCTCTGTTGGATTATCCGTGATTAGTGAGACATTAGGTTCATTCTACCTATGCGTATACTCTGTTTTCGTTCATTAGATATCTGGATGAGTTTAAACTCTCGTTTTACACACTGTTGACCTCAGTTATAAATCCTTAACTCTCTGTAGAGCTCTCTACTGATGATACAGTTAATCTGATTTGAAGTTCTGTTGTATTCCATATAAGCTTTTCAGAAGACTCACCCATCATCCATTTTATGTTATATGGTTATCTTGAATCCGAATCAACCCAATTTATCTCCTTCTGAGGAATCTGAAACCACCTCGTTTTGATTTGAGTCATGAGAAACTTTTGGTCTGAAGATCTTTTGGAAGAACCTCCACGGGCATGAGAATGTTGTGATGATCTGTTACGACTTGCTACGACTCTGTGTAACCTTGCGACTTCAAATTTCGAGGACGAAAATTTTCTTTTAGAGGGGAATAAGTTGTAAAACGAAAAATTTCAGAACATGCAAAATGACCAAAATACCCCTGAAACTTTAAATTTCAATTTAAGCTTGTATAAAATACCAAATAAATCCCAAACCTTTGGTAATGAGCAACATATGATATATGATAATTTTTCATGAACATTTTAATGTTTTAAAGGTCCTAAAAATAATTGTTGCATTTACATAAGCCTAAGTATTTTAATTTCTATTTATTTCGGTTTGATTTAAATTAAAAAAATCAATTATAATGAGATAATTACTAAACCAAATATGGAAATAATTCACAAATTAATTCTAATTGCCAATTAACTCAAAAATACCGTGATTACCTCTCCCCCCCTCCTATCACTCGGTTCCAATTATTTATTCCCATTTTATTTTACCAAAACCCTAAAATAAACACACCAAAAATCCCTCTACTCTTGATCCGATTTTTTTGAGCCTTTTGGGCATTTTTCTGGCAATCATCTAAGTCCTAGTAAGGTAGGAAAAATAGTTGCAAGGCTTCTGGGTCGTTTTTTTAATCAGTGGTAATTAATTGGTGTCGAATTTTTCATCCGAGAGGTAAATAATTATCACAGCTTGTTCTCTCATTCTAAAATTCATGTGGCATTTTTATAGTGTTCTTTAAAACATATATGACTCATATAAAATGATATATTCGAATCATGCATGCTCAGTTGATCATATGAAAATTAATGGGATTAAAACCCTAAAAACGAAAATAATTTCTAATCTGTTCATGCGAATTTTCTGGGTTTCATACATATTTTTCCTGGGTTCCATACATATCATATGGCATCAGAAAATAACCCTTATAATTTTAGAAGCTTAGATCATGTCTTGTTACTTTTTGTTCTAATCGGCTAAAAAGGAAATAAAGAAAAAAATATAAAACCGATCGAATAAATTAGGGTTTAAATTATTATGATTAGATGTGATGAATTAATGTATTTTAATGATGTTTTGATGATTTGATAATCATTGGATAAATTAGCGTTTTGTTAATTAAAATGTTTACCGAATGGAAAATAAAACTAGAAGGGTGTGTTTTGTAATTAATTAAACTTGTGGGATATTTTTGTAAGTCATTTTGGATTAGGGGTGAAACATGAAAAATATATTAGAGGGGTATCTTGTGTAAATTTTGCAAGTAAAGGGTTTAAATTGTTTTATATGCTTAGAATTGTAATTATTTAAAATAGAGGGACTAAAAGTGTAAATTCTGGAAACTTGAAGGTGATTCGTATAAATAATGATATAAAGGGTGTAATGTGTAATTTTGGATATTTAAGGGCTTAATGTGTAATTAAGAATAAATGTGATTCGAATTGTAAAGTTTTATAACTTAAAGGACTTGTTTTGTAATTATTTAAAATGAAAGAGTAATTCGTACCATATTTTGAATTCATGAGTAATTATGTAGTTTTGTAAAACGAAGGGCTTGATGTGTAAATTAAATTTGGTAAAGGGTTAAATTGTGATTTATATAATTATAGGGTTTAATTTGTAATTTAATTAACTAAAGGGATATAGATTTTAAATTGGTAAACCTAAGGGTTAAAAGTGTAATTCTGGATAACTTATGATATAAAATGAGTAACTTGTGATATTTTCATTTTAAACCTTTGACTTTGGTATAATTACATTTAAAACCCTAATTATGGAAATCTGCTAATTATAGAAATCTGCTTATTATGGAAATCTGCTAATTATTGAAACCTGCTAAATAAGGAAACTTTCTAAAAATAGAATGTTACTACTTCTGGAAAGTTACTAAAAATAGAAAGTCATCTAAAATGAGTAAACCTACTTAAAGTGGAAAGTTACTTAAAAATGGAAAGCCGACTAAAATAAGCAATCTGAATTGAACAAACTATTAATAAAACAAATCATGAATTCATGTAGATCCGCTGAAGATGGAGTTCGCTTCCGGTCTTTATTATTCTGTTGTGTGTTTTCACTTGCGGTATAAGGTACAAATATTCTGACCTTCTCATAAGTTTCTCATGATCTCTTTCATTTTTCTGATCTGTCAGTTTCTGTATTGATGCCATTGGTATGATTCCCTTACTTTGAACCTTTCATATGATCCCCTTTGTTCTAATTCCTGATATTAACTTTGTTATGAAACTTGATTCTGAACCATCTGTTATAAACCCTTTTGAAATATGAACTTGTTATAACACTCTGATTCTGACATGATATCTGACTCTGAATTTCTCTTGATACTTGACTCATCACCTTGTGACCTGCATATTCAAATCCTTGTATACCCTGAAGTTTTATTTGATAATATAACTGAATTGAAAACCTTCCTTAATGATATGAAAATGTTTTTGAACAGCTTTTGAGTACGATGTTATACAAATTTTGAATTGAAACTGCACTAAAGGTTTTATGAAAATTTCTTTTAAAGACTATCTGTATAAAAAGGTCTTACCAAACATCATTTTATAAAAGTCACTGAAAGATTATTTTAAATACAAGTTTAATATGAAACCTTTGAATTAAAATCTTTTCTATGAACCTATAAACCTTTTGATTATGAGCCTTTGATATGACCTATTGAACCTCGATTTGAACCTTATTCTAAACCTGGTTATAAACTCTTGTTTTGAAACTTAATTTGAACTTTGATATAAGCATTAATCTGGTATACTATTTCTGAACTTGGACTTGAACATTGTTATAAACTCTGATATAAACCTATCTGATTTCTGAACCTCTGATATACACTTCTGAAACATTTGACTTGGACCATTATGCTATGAACCTTCTGATATAATACTCTGATTTCTGACCTGATATTGACCATGACCCACAGTTTGAGACCCGAGCCAATCACTAGGCATGAGGGTTTCATGTCCATGTCATTGATGCACCGATGGCATGACTCTAGGGCAGGAGAGTGATGACATGTCCCGTCCCTGACTTTATTTTATCTGGTGTGTATTGGTAGACTCTGGCCACCTGGGGCGTATGGATGCATCCTAGATCTGATCTGATTTCTGTTATCTGTTTATATTATCTGTTATATCTCTGGTGACTGATGGTGTGTGCGATACACGTCTTTCACAACCTCTGGGAGCTAGCTACTCCATTTGATACATGAGGACACCCCTCATATTATCTGGTTACTTGAAGAGGCATCCCCTCTAGATTACTTATCTGGTTACATGGTTATTATATTATTTGTTCTGGGCTCGTGGTGGATTACTGTTTTCCTTTACCATATACATTTACTTACCTTTGACCCTTTTTATACCTTGCATATTTCCCGTTACCTTTATCTATTTATTATTCCTTATCCATTTATCCTTACTCCTTTATTGATCCTTTAACTCTGATTATATCTGCATGACTTATATTTCTGACACTCTGTACTATTCTTTATTACTGCTCTGTTACCGTTATATCTGTTCACTGAGCTCTCGTAGCTCAGCCGCATTTCTTTTCCTGCGGCAGGTTTTAGTAGGAAGCTGGGTATGAGTGGAGAGTACCTTTGGACTTAGAAGACTACACTGTGATAGATATTTTGTTATAGAGATGACTAGAAGAATTTATATTTCAGACTTACTATTTGTGTAATACCTGAAATCTGAAAACATGCAAAATGACCAAAATGCCCTTACAATTTTAAAAATTGATTAAAATGCATCTAAGTCACCAAATAAATCCCAAACCTTCGGGAATGAACTAGACATGAAGCCAAAAAAAATTTTGTGACTACATTTCAACATTTTAAAAAGTACAAAATATACAAAGTATTTATTTTGGCCGAGTATATATATAATTCGTATATAGTTAATATTAAAAATACAAAATAAATTAAATAAAATGCAAGATAATTACTAATAAATTTAGGAAAAGATCACAATCAGTATTTAACCTTAATTAAGCTTGCTTGGGCCGAAATTATTGATACCTTATCAACTATACACGTTTTCATAATTTATGTATATATATATACATATTAACGAAACCCTTAAACCCTTTCAAAAATCGTTCAGTCTCAAATCGACCAAGGAGAATTCGTGTGCCATTTTTCCAGAGTTCTACATAACCTAAAGAAGCTTAGGAAATTGTTTGGAGGTCGTGAGATCCATTGGTTTGATCGCTAGTCATTTGTTTTGTCGAATACGTATAACCGAGAGGTACAATTTCTAAATAACCCTTTGACACGTTCGATCTTGCATATAATATTTTTCTTATGTTAGTATGATTATATAAGACCTAAATAAAATGTATAACTCAAATCATGCAAGCTATATAAGTTGTACGAATTTTTGAGAGCTAAAACGTAAGTAAAATACAATACGCTTAATACGATTGATTCAGGGCATGTAATTATTTATTTTGGATATTATATGACATATATGGTCTGGGAAAAATAGTGGTTCGAATTGTAGAAGCTTATATGGATCGCAACTAATTTTTGTTAAAATCGTATTATATGTGTCGAATAGAAAGAAAATAAAAAGGAACCCTAGAACCGATTAGGGTTAGGGTTTGGTACTTTAATTCTGGTCATTAAATGCAAACTAATGATGAGGTAATGAGTATTTGATGATTAGATGAGTTAGGGTTTTGTTTTGCTTCTTAAACATGTTATACGATTGGAAAATAAATAAGGAGGACTTGTTTTGTCATTCTTGAAACTTAAAGGTTATTTTTATAATGTTAATTAGGTCATTATAAATGTGTAAAAATTATAAGATGAGGTCCTTAAGTGTAAAATTTGCAAGAACATGATTTATTTGTTATTTTATGGTTCGAATTAGAAAGAAATTAAGTAGAGGGACTAAAAGTGTAAATAATGAAACTTTAAGGATTAAAGATGTAATTCTGATTAAAAGATGAGTTTAAAATTAATAACTTATGATATTTCATTTGAAACCCTTAACTTTGATATAATTACAATTAAAACCCCAAGTTATGGAAACTTGACAAAATGAACCCTGAACTATCTTAACTTGCTAAATGTACCCTATTTCCATAATAGTATTAATTAATGACTTAACAAGAATTGATATTTAAATCTTTCTAATTGTGGAAACTTACTAAATAAGGAAACTTTCTAAAAATGGAAACTTACTTGAAATGGAAAGATAACTAAGAGTACTTTGTAATTCTCTTCTACTCCTTTAGGTGTGAAGAAGGAGTAACTCGATCTCTTTCAGCCTTTTTTCTTTGTTCTTGCTTGCTAATAAGGTACAGATATTCTGCCCTTCTTGTAAGGTGCCTTCGTTCTCTTGATCTCTTGTTTTGATTCGGTTAGGATTCCCCAAACCATTGCTATGTACCCTTGTTTTGTGAACCTTAGATTTGAACCTTTGTTTTGAACCCTTGCCTTGATCTTTGCCTTGAACCACTATGAACCTTGATATGAATCTTGCCATACACCTTGCCTTGAACCTTGATATACTTGAGATTTTAGCGGGATGAGAAAACCTTTTTATTTATTTATGAAAATGTTTTAAGAAGACCATTTTTAAAACTAGCTTATTGAAAACCATTTTAAAGACTATTTTATGAAAACCATTTTAAAAGATTATTTTATGGAAACTATTTTAAAGGATTGTTTTCAAATGAACTTTTAGATTAAACCTTTACTATGAACATTTGCTACGATCTCTTGTCTTGACCAAGTGAATTGAACCCATTGATATGTAACTTGAAACTTGAACTTGACTTGTACACTTGATACTCGACCTTGACATTGACCCACAGTTTGAGACTACGAGCCATACTAGGCATGAGGGTTTCATGTCCTTGTCATTGATGCACCAATGACTTGACTTTTGGGTAGGAAAGTGATGACCTATCCCGTCCCTGCCATGACTTGATAATTGAATTATACACATAGATGAAGACATTGTGGCAGCCTATAGGGGCGCATGGATGCATCCTAGATTTGGATTTGGATTTGTACTTGACTTGACTTGATTACTTGTATTGTTAGTGACATGATGGGTGTGTGCGATACACGTCATTCACTCTTGGGAGCCCACGACTCCAACCCTTGGAGGTATCCCCTCATATTATACTTGTCATACCGAGGTCACCCCTCCGTATACATGTATACTTGTTTACTGGACTTGATATTGTAGGGTATTCACAATACAAGAAACACTAGATTGAGGCTTGTTTATGGTTCGATTGAGCAAGAACTTAGAGAGATAAAGAGAGAGGTTGGGAGCCTTTTTAGAGAGAGAAACAAATGATATTAGATTAGTGAGAAAGGTCCAACCCTTCCCATGTGTGGGAAGGGGTTTATATACTTACTACTATTTGTGCCCCTAGTGGGCTGTGGAGTGAGCTGACAGTGGGGAAAGCCCCGACCCACTCCACAAATATAGATACGACTAATCTAATAAAACTAATAATACTAATAATACTAAGCTTATATAAATAAGCCTACGAGCTACGTGATATGCTAAATAGATACTCGGGGTGACCGAACCTTCATATGAATATTTATATTCCTAACAATCTCCCCCTAAGGGAGGTCACCCAGGAAATAATATTTCGAATTCTAGCATTTGATCTTTAGATCTTGACTTCATAGCTCGTAGTCTTCGATTCTTCAACGTCTTGAAACTTTGTGTCTTTAGCAGTGAACTTGCGATGACTGTTCTTTGTTTTGGATGATCTTTGAGTATTCTTTGAAGTTATCATCCAACATGCGTCTTCAAGTCATCTTGTAGCTTCGTCATCATGAGAAGTTGTGATCTTGGAGCCTTCTTTGAGATCATCAGCCACCGAAAATCTCTGAGCTCATCCATTGTAGTAATGCCTCCATGTGATTTGTTGTGACCGTTGGGCCCGCATGCTCACACTTTTCTGGATCATGATAGCTATCATCAGAGTTGCGGAAGCTGTGTTGAAGGTCTTTTAGCTATCATGATGTCTTTAATAATGAGTTGGAAGTGTGAGCATGGCGTGTGGATTGACATGTCTCATACTGGAATCAGGAACCACCATCACCATCTTTATTTGTACCTGAAATAAAATAGTTAGCAATAAAGTTGGAGAACGAATATGGCTTTGTCATTCGTTCGGTGTGGTTGGATTAACCTTCGGATCCGTGAGGACCGACCTGTGATCAGGTAGAATTCCCTTTAAAGAGAATTCTCCTTGACAGGAATTTCCAGCTTGTTGTAAAGACTCATTCAATGAACTAACATTGGACTCGTCTTACAAGCATGTTCTCATACCGGAACGTCTCAAAGCAGACAACACGGTTGAGTGAATCAGTGAATTGAATACCTACTGATTGATGAGAAATTGATTAGAAAAATCACTCGCGTGTTACAAGATAAACAATTTTTATGTAACACGACGAGGGTTTTACACATTAAATCACATTTCTGTCATAAATACTTTTGTTTGAAAATTTTCACAATCAATGCGCTCGAAATTAATTTGATGAGCACATTGAAGGGTTTTCCAAAAGCATCCGTCAATCCATTTCCTGAAACAAGTTTGATTCAAAAGTGAATCGCCCCATTGTTTCATTCCAGTTGTCACAGGTTTGATCCATGAAGGATCTCACATGTCACCCACCAAGAGCTCGTTTGATGTTGGCTCTAGAAGGATTTCCATCTTCATTGTGATTATTTTAAGTATCACTCGGATGTTCTGGCAATACCACAAGGATAATGCGTAGGACTCTTCATATATATTTTCTTGCTTTTCACGGTGTATGAAACAGCAAGCATATTGGAAATGTGTCCTAATGAGATTAATTGATGATCTCTTGGCTCTAGACTCAATAGTGCATTTTGATTTAGTGATCGGAGGCTGGAGAGGACTGCCACCTTTTCAATATCATCTAACTCGGAGTGAGAGAGAAGATAGCAATGTATTGATCTCCGTGACAAGTGAAACAAGAGTCCTTTGAGGGACCTTGAGTGGCTAGGGAGGGTTGTGCAGCGTATCACTGGGTCCATGATACTTTGTCTTCAATGTCAGCAATCAACTAAGTGATTCTGACAGCATATGTATTAACCCGGTTTCTGCCTAAGATGTAAGGAGGGCTTCTTTCTTTTCACCCTTTATCTTTACATTTCTTTTTCATTCTTCAACCCCTTCAGTGCTTACCGAGACTTCATAACTAGCACCTTGTTGGGTTTGTTCCAGTGCTAGCTCCATCTCAGTCGGCACTCTTCCCTTATTCACTTTTCTCCTTTTTAATCATTCCTAAGGACTTCAATTCTAACTAGAGGATTGTCCCTGGGAAGATCCCTCCGGTTCTGGCTGGATCATGGGAACACATACCTAACCTCACCATCCTTATAACTCCAATGAATTAAAATAAGATTGGTCGGTCTTTGGTATTCTTCCACAGTTGCCATCATAAATCATTCACTCCCCCTCAATATGTGCATCGATATACGAAAAGGTTTAGCACATATGGGAGAGCCTACACTTGAGTCCCAAAAGATCACATTTTTATCAGAATTTCATATTTAAATCACATTCTCTCCCCCGATCAAAAATTTCAAACCATTTGAGATTTGTGATCCCAATTGATTTAAATATGTTTTAGAAAATTTGGGAGAAAATGTGGTCAGGTTTAATATATTCTGATTACGAAGCATACAATGCTCCCCCTTAAACCAAGAGAGAGTATCACTGCTGATGTTGCACAATGTTTAAAAAGGTGTCAAAATTTGAACAAATAAACTCCCCCTCAATTAATGACCCATTTTCTATTTAAAGAGCTGTAGTCATTCAATTGAGTGATAAGTATTTGTGAAATTTAAGTCCAGTTACCACCTTGTGAAACACCAAAACTCTCTTGAAGAATCATAGAACTGAAAGAGTTCATGGTGCAAAGAAGACTTCTCTTCTTATACGCGAAATGATGCACTGAACCGTACATCAAATCGGGGAAACATGGATATAAAGTAATCCATGCCCAGGTGAACATCACCCGGTTGGAGGAACAGCTGTCTTTTTGGCGACATGCTTTCCCCATTGTACAGCGCGGGTTGCAGTATGAAGTAACTGCAAGCCATTAGACATGTTTTAACCAGTTAGTATAACTTCTGCTCGAGCTTCATTTAAAGTCCCGTGTCATTATTGAATGACATTTCTAAGACCGTAAATGTTATCGATAAACAGAAGACATGCCTAGGTGAAACTATTTTTGGTATTTTCTAATTTTCTGATTTTTATGGTTTTTCAGGGTTTAAGTTTCTCTATTTACAATAATCTGTTTTTATAATATTCTATTTACAGTATGGTATAAAATATGTACAAACAATATTATTCAATTTAAGACGATGATGAAATGAATACCGAAATGAGGATACGTTCAGTATGTTGTAGAAATCTGTGGTCAATCATCTCTTAAACTTTCACCACCAAAGCTTTCGAGGCTCCTGAACAGACGACGGAACTTGAGCCTTCCCAATGTACAGCTTTGATAGCTTCCCCCCAAACCGACAATCTTCATACTGAGCAGATTCTAAGCTATCTTTCAAGCTTACATAAGGTAAGCGTACAACGAAAACCGTAGCAAACCACATTAAGTATTGCTGCTCCCTTTTAAGAACAATCATCGTGATTCTCCGTTCGGGGATCCTCAAATAGATCAGCAACGAATCATCTCACATTTGAATAATTCTTCTCACATTTCTTCCCGCTGAAGACTGAAGAAATGCCTACCAAAAGTATCCAGAGACCACTTTCCCCCAAGTAGTTGAAGAGGTGCAGCCAGTCTCGATATATGAAGCCCAAAAACCCGAAGTACACACTCAATCCCATTAATGAAGTCGACAATGCATCATCAAGATCAATTAAGACCCGAAAATCCCCTATCTCCTTTCAGGACATTGCAGATGAGAATTGTTACACCAAATTCAGCTAAGTCCTGAGTGTAAGCAATTTATCCCGTATGTAGTCGACATGATAACACCAAGACAGTACCATAATAGCTACTGAGTACCGGATGTACACATTTCCTTCAGTAGGATACCGACTAACCATAGGAACCATCATACAATTGTGTACCTCTTTTATCATCAGAAACTGACATTCTCTTCCCACACTTAGTTGGAATGACACACCAGAAAGAACGAGTTAGAACACTGATTTTCTCTGCGGTTATGACATTTGTCTTCCCGGAATAATCTTCAATTGAGAAGAAGTATAAAGCCCATCATGTGTACTCATTGTGCATTCAGATGTATGTCTCCTTCCCCCTTGCTGGTTTTGATACCTCAGAATCAGCAACACATTTTACGAACATATTCTTGAAATCTTGTGAGAAGAACAACTTAGGCTCAAGTAGATCAAGTGAGAATTAACCGCTGCCGAAACCGTCTCTGACTATCTTTATCAACCCTCAAGTAGGCCTTATGATGAGATAACTGATGGAGCAAACCCGATATACCAAACTTGAGCCTGAAGATAGAATTCCCCATTCTTGTGACTTACGCTTGCACTAATGTTGGAAGAACGGTGTAGAGAATTAGTGCTCCAAGCAAATCTCTAAGTACTCAATACCCAACCAAGGTATGAGACATTAACACCTCTTACGATTATCCACAACGACATCGGCGTGTGACACTGAGTACTACAACGTAACTCCTTTAAGTGATAGTTACCCCGACTACTGGTAACTAGATAACCTAAGACTTCAACTTAAATATTAAGCACCATTAACACCTCTTACGATTATCCACAACGACATCGGCGTGTGACACTGAGTACTACAATGTAACTCCTTTAAGTGATAGTTACCCCGACTACTGGTAACTAGATAACCTAAGACTTCAACTTAAATCTTAAGCACGAGCAAGTTATCATAGAAAGCCATGCATCCAACCAACCCCGACTTCAAGATAGGATAAGATCACGCCTTTGAGGAAGTCAACTTCAATCTCGAATAAGTGATACCTAATCAACTCCATGGTCACAATTAGATGCCCAGCTCAAGTGAGTGAACCAACAACCAAATGTACATCGAATCACTTGTTCACACATCTCCCCCTCAAAGATTGCATACGAGGATGCCATCTTTGATTGAACAAGTGCATATGAGGTTGGTTCACTGTTCACACTTCTCCCCCTCAAAGATTGCATACGAGGATGCTATTTTTGATTGAGTGAATAAACGTCCAATCGGATGGAAGTAGATCCACTTGATATCTGAATGAGCATGGAGCAAGTATGAAGCCTTTATATGAGAAAAGTCAGAAACATGGAGAGTCGTATGACCACTTCTCAAATCTCAATCACCATGTAGTTTATTCACCTTTCTCCCCCTCAAAAATTGCACATGACGACTAACTGCCATTTTTGATAGAGCAGGTGAATAAGAATATACTCCGATGTACTTTAATCCCCTTTGGTGACTAAATGAGCATTTGAAGAACATGAAGCTTGATGAGAATGGTCATAAATAAGAAGATTCCTCTTCTTTTGAAGATAAAGTGCACTCAAGCGTACACTTTTATTTTATTTGAAGAACGAGGCCTGAACTGATGTATTCAGACGTCATTATGAAAACATTGAGACCGAGGCTTGAACTGCATTGTTCAAACGTCATAGTTGATTGAAGAACGAGGCCTGAACTGATTTGAACAGACGTCCATGATTCCCCTCATATGTTGTGAGCAGCCTGTGTCCAAATGTCAAAGGACGATCCGTACGACCTGCATTTGAAAACAGACGAAAGAAGAGAATTTGGAGAGCCGGATCCCCAATTTAGGTTGGGTTCCAGTTGGTTAGTGCAAACAATCTTTGGGGCTGCTGAAACCATAGGTGCCTTGGTTTTAACAATAGGGGCAACACTAGTAGATGCAATGGACCTGGTTAAGGGACATTGTGTATCTAAAGGGATAACTCTACCAGTAGGCTTCCATTCCTTAACAGGCACTACTCTAGGAATTTTAATCCTTGTTAAAGGGCAATATTCCCCTAATGTGAATGTTCGGCCCGTGGGCTTCCACTGAAAGCCCACATTGGTAAACATTTTCCCTGTGGGTTTCCAAGATTGCTTAATTTGTCTAGCTCTCCAAACTTTCCTAACTGGGGTTTTGTTGGACAACTTCAGAAATTTCTTAACACATTTATCATGATTACACGAAATTATGCATTCATTACATGTTTTGCAAAGTGAATTTGGATTCGAATTATGATTCCTTTTGTTCAAATCTAACTTGTTGTTTCTCATGTGGTCTTCTACTTTCCTTTTAGGAACACTTTTAGCTGGTGAAATCCTAGAATTCTTTATGTTTCTCCTAGGTTTTGACTCGCTAGCTTTAGTGTCACTATTATCTCCTGTAGAAGGACTGATGGGAATCTTAGTCTTTTTCACTTCTAGTTGCTGAACATGTTTTGATGTGTTGGGATCTGAAGTTTCCAAGGATACCTCAACGGTTACATGCTTGTTCTTAATAGTGGATGATGATGCAACTATTCTATCTCTTTGGTTGTGAGACTTAGGGCCCGTGCCAATGGCATATTCTAACTGTTCCTGGATCCTTTTTGTGAGGACGCAGGCATAACCAACTGCCTTATCGAGTGGTTTTCCTATTCTGTCCTCTTCCACAACCTCACTAAGAGTATCAAGTCCATCCCTAAGGTGACAGAGATACATTTGATGGACAGGTCTGTTGTTTCTCATGGGAAATGGAATAGACCCCACATCAACATCATACATTTTACAAGCAGAGACCTTTGATGCAACACAATTACGAGTGGTGCATGGCATTTTACCTTTCACCCGAGCCTTAAGATTCTCAATTTCATTTGTCAAAGAGGTTATTTGATCATTGTGATTGCTTCTTGTAACTTTAATAGAATCATATAACTCTTTGAAATGTTGTTTGACCTTTGAATTTTCTTCTCGATAACACTCATTTTCATAATGTAACTTATTTATGGTGTTTTGATATTGAAAATTCTGAGAATCTGAAGACGAAGGTTTATTGGTGCCATACACTTCACACTTGTTGGATTTCAATTGGGCAACTTGGGCCCTCAACAGTCGAATCGTGTTTGTGTGAGCTTGAATTTTTTCATCACGTTTGCTTCATTCAAAATATGTATCAAACTCAAGAGCATCCGAGGATGTCTTGACATTTGATATTTTGCATTTTTCTTCTAAGTGTTGATGTTTGAGTTGCAAATTCAGATAATCAACTTCTAGTTTTGAAAAACGTTTAACCATGTTATCATGGTCATCATTTTGAATTTTTTCAAGCAATTTCAAATTCTCCCCCTCAAGCTCAACAACACGATTCTGGGTGACATTTAACGCAATAGCATACTCATTAAATTGACAAGCAGACAATGCAGAATCAGTGACAGTGTAAAATACATCTTGTGCAATACATTTAGCAATCAAGTTGTCGTTAGTAATGAGTATGTTTTTTCTTTCAATCTCTCGACTCTTAAGTTCTATTGCATATTCATTCACCTCACTTTCCATATCTTTAAACACTACTTCCATTTCTTTTATTTCGGCTTTAAGGGCAGTTTGCAACCCTTCAAATTGTTCTTTAAGTAGTTTAAAGAATGGCATGACCTCAGTTAAGTAACACCTTTTTGCATGTTCAAAACACCTTTCCCCCTCAGTAATGCCAGTGGGTGTGATTCTCTTCTTACATGTTTTATCGAAATCAGCAAAAAGTTGCCAAAGCACATATAAGCTAATAAAGGTTTTGCATTCAGTGGGAAGAGACAAAGGCACCAAATTCCTAGGTGTATTGGGAGGATACACCGTTATGGACGCAACTTTTCTAATGAGGGGGGTGTTGGCCTTAAGTTTTTCTACCTTAAGTTTTTCATTATCTTGTTTCCAAAATATCTGTTCAGGAGTTAACTTCTTTTGAGGAGCAAACACAGTCAAACGATTCTCCTCATAATAATCATGGGGTTTGATTATTATTCGTCTGGCTATGCACTCGGGATCCCTCATTTTCTCATTCATTCTTTCCTTTGTTCTCTCACTCATCTCCTCCTCCTCTTTAGTGTAGAGAAGCTCAGGCGGGTCATGATTAGGCATAAACATCATATTGGAATCATTTAATGCAGGTTGGGCTATCTTAGCAATCTCATGAATAGCTAATTTAGATCTACCTACATTGTTTTCACTGTGCTTGTCACTTAACTTTCTGTGCTTATACATCATTTGAGCAGTCTGTCTGGTTTGGTCTTGTGTGTACAACTTATCTTCAAGCTTATTTTTTAACGTCTTGAGTCTAGAGAAATCATTTAAAAGTGTTGATTCTTTTTGTTTG
This sequence comes from Artemisia tridentata subsp. tridentata, assembly GCA_021014915.2. Classification (NCBI taxonomy): domain Eukaryota; kingdom Viridiplantae; phylum Streptophyta; class Magnoliopsida; order Asterales; family Asteraceae; genus Artemisia; species Artemisia tridentata. Next base: position 151,137,439 of record CP139501.1, on the reverse strand, counting down.
AATTCTAGCTTAAGTGTATTAACACACTTTTGTGCTTCCTGTTTCTGTTTGACAGACTGTTCTAGCTGACTTTTCAAAGAACTCAACTCTAATTTTAATGTTTCTTCTCTTACTCTAGACTCTTTAATAAGTGTACTCATTTGAACTTCTAATTTCTGCTCTCGTTCATTAAGCTCAAACTTAGCACGCTGTTCATACATAGCCACTTGTTCTTTATAGATGTTAAGTCTAGTGATCAAGTTATCATCAGGGACAGGCAATTTGTACTCATGTAGCACATAATCATCATTTAGAACAGAAGATGCACAACTAGGTACAACAGACGCTTCGTTGTGATTCACATATTGTTCATATGGGATAACATCGCTATTTCCCATATTAGCAATATCTGACTCAACAACGTTTGTCTGTTGTACTTTGACGGGAATCTTTTGTTCATGCAACACATTATCATTATTAATGACAGAAAATACCCCATTAGGTTCAGCCGACGCTTCGTTGTGTTTCTCATGTTGCACGTTGTTCCTAGCAGTATCTGACTCAACAACGTTTGTCTGTGGCTGATGAGGCTTGTTTTCTTGAGAATTCGGGCACACAAAGTCTCTATTGGCACCAACATAGTCAAACACGTTTATCTGTCGAACATCTTTGGGAATCTTTTGTTTGTCTATCACGTTGTACAAACTGAGTATCTCTGATATAGCAGAATCTGAAGTATTTGACATGATATTAACGTGCACGGGATTTTACGATTCTATGATTTAAACCGAGAAATAGATTCTTTCGCGGGGTTTTACAAAATCAAGAATAAACCGTGGAATGATGCTTGATAGGTGTTATGATGAAGGTCTGGTAGACTTGTTGATCTGATTGGTATGGTTGTTGCAAGTTATTATGGCAAGATTTTGGTCTGAAAAACTTAAAACCTCAATAACTTCATTTTGGAGCGTTTTCAGGCCTCGAAACTTGGGTTGAATGAATAAATTTATTCAACGTGTCCTTCTCCTCGGTCTCACGGTCGTTTTGACAGGTGTTTCGCTGAAAACGGAGTTACGGTTCAAAAGTTATGGCCGTTTGAAGTTTTGACGTAAAAAATCAACTTTGGATACAAACCGCCTAGACAAACCGAGTAGATACAAGCCGAGTAGATTCAACAGAGACAAACCGAGTCTACACAAACCGAGTAAAATCCTTAGAGACAAACCGAGTCTACGTAGCTGGGACAAACCGAGTAGACACAAACCGAGTAAATTCTTCGGAGACAAACCGAGTCTACACAAACCGAGTACACGCAGCTGGGACAAACCGAGTACGCGCAGCAGGGACAAACCGAGTACGCGCAGCAGGGACAAACCGAGTAGACACAAACTCCCAAGCACGTCGCTTTCACTACCTTTTGTCTTTTTGCCTAAACGAGTAATAGGACAAACCGAATCCAAGAATTGACACAAACCGAGTCCAAAATTCGTCCCCAATAGACAAACCGCTGCCAAGAACAATGCAACAAATACCCTCGAATTTCCCCAAAATCACCACACCGTTCTTAGATCTGTTAATCCAACCACCAAATACCACTCTAATACTATTCTTAAGCTAGAAAGTACAAAGTAAAACAACTTCTAATCACTAAACAAAGTACAAAGTGAAATTTATGCTACTAAACAAACCGAACCAAAAAAAACTTAAAAAGCTACAAATCGAACCAAAAAAAACTTCAAGAGCTACACAAATACAAGATAAAACAACTTCTAATCTCTAGACAAAGTACAAAATGAAATTTATGCTACTAATCAAACCGAACCAAAAGAAAACTTAAACCTACAAATCGAACCAAGAAGAAAAACCTCAAAAGCTACACAAATCCGTGAATACCAACTCTCATGGACCTAACCATGGCTCTTGATACCAATTGTAGGGTATTCACAATACAAGAAACACTAGATTGAGGCTTGTTTATGGTTCGATTGAGCAAGAACTTAGAGAGATAAAGAGAGAGGTTGGGAGCCTTTTTAGAGAGAGAAACAAATGATATTAGATTAGTGAGAAAGGTCCAACCCTTCCCATGTGTGGGAAGGGGTTTATATACTTACTACTATTTGTGCCCCTAGTGGGCTGTGGAGTGAGCTGACAGTGGGGAAAGCCCCGACCCACTCCACAAATATAGATACGACTAATCTAATAAAACTAATAATACTAATAATACTAAGCTTATATAAATAAGCCTACGAGCTACGTGATATGCTAAATAGATACTCGGGGTGACCGAACCTTCATATGAATATTTATATTCCTAACAGATATGATATGTTCTGGGCTCGTAGAGGATTGCTGTATCTGTTTATCTTTCTGTTTACCTTACCTTTTTCACTTGTACATTATTCCTTATTTGTTTCCTATGCCTTTACTCTTGATAACCATTACTCCATTTACATTTCGCAAACCTTTATTACTGCTTGTTATCGTTATATCTGTTCACTGAGCTCTCGTAGCTCAGCCGCATTTTTCTTTTCCTGCGGCAGGTATTTAAGCTAGGAAGCTGGGTTTTGCTTTGGGATGAGAGCAACTTTGAATGAAGCATGGACCTTAGTACCTTAGTTCTACCATTTTATATTTGACTTGTTATGCCTTCGTTTGGCACTTGGTTGTTAAGTACTTCATTTATTTCTTTTCATTGTCTTGTTGAACTTGATATAAGTCTTGTTGGCTTATTATCTTTTGGTTTAATGTTAAGACTTCCGCTGTTTTATTATTACTTGTTCTGATGTGAAACCATAGCATTGTGACGTCTTTGCCCTTCTCGGGTCGGGGTGTTACAATTTATGGTATCAGAGACAGGTTTGGACCCTTAGGTTTCCCGAAAACCCTTAGGCTTAGGCCATTGACCTGTGAGGATTGGGTAGACATTAGGTTTCCTTTCCCGCACTCTCTTTTCCTGTCCTGCTCTGTCATATTTTCTCGATCTGCTCTGTCATTTTCTGTTTGCTCTTACTAATCGTTTTGACAATCATTCAGATGGTGAATACGCGTTTTACCCAGTACACTGATGGGAATGATGGCCCTGATTTCGAAGCCATGATAGCTGCTGCTATGGCTGCTGTTCTTCCTCAATTGGTGACCCAAGTCACCAATAACATCAGAAATGGGGCAAGTTCTTCTGGTGGTGGTGGTGGCGATGCTCCACCCACTGCTCCACCTGTCGTTATTCATGTTTGGATCGAAAGGTTCAACAAACACAAGCCTCTCTCCTTCAGGTCTGCTGCTACTCCCCATGAGGCAGAGGACTGGATTACCCATGTCGAGAAGTTGTTCAGGGTTCTCGGATGTGCTGACGAATTTAAAACTCGTTTGGCCACATTCAAGCTGGAGGGTGACGCTCTTAATTGGTGGACTGCTCTTGTTCAAGCAAAAGGAGATGACTATGCTGAGACCTGTTCTTGGGCGGACTTCATTGAGTTGTTCTATAGGCAGTATATTCCATTATCGGAGCAGCAGAGATACGAGAGAGAGTATGCGACGATTCGTCAGGGGGATCGTGAGTCTTCGGGTGAGTTTATGCAGCGATTCTTGCGCTTGGCCAGCTTTGTTGGGCCGGAAGTTACTGGGGATGCTCATCGTCAAGCTCGTCATTTCAAGTGGGCATTGAAGAGGTGGGTACTAGATCGTGTTGTAAACTTTGAGTACGAGGATGTGGCTGCGGTTCAGGATGCTGCGCGTAACATTGAGTTGCTACATGCGGACGAGGGTTCTAATAAACGGGATTGGGATGGAAATCGTGTAAACTCTAAGGAGCAAAGTCGCCTGGACCAAGGATATGAGCAGCAAAGGCGGTCTAATAGGAGTTTTGAGTCACGAGATCAGGTGGATGGTGGTCATGATCAGAGAGGTCGGGATTCGAAGTCAAATTCTAATCAGGGTGGTGATCGTCACGGGCGCAGCGACAGTCAGAGGAAGTGGAAGGATCAGTCTTCCAGGGATTACCAGCAGAATCGGGTTTCTGGATCGAATACTCAGAAGGGATCAGCTGAGAACCTACCTACTCCAGTTAGTTGTGCTTATTGTGGGAAGTATCATTCGGGAGTTTGTCGTAAGGCTTCGGGTGCTTGCTATGGATGTGGATCCACTGGACATATGGTGAAGGACTGCCCTAAGAATCCGTCGGCACTTGAAAAATATCTTGACCCTCCTCCTCCTACTTCTAGTACCGGTCGTGTTTTCATGCTTTCTCGTGACCAGGCAGGCAAGGCGTCTGGTATGTGATTGTAATACCTGAAATCTGAAAACATGCAAAATGACCAAAATGCCCTTACAATTTTAAAAATTGATTAAAATGCATCTAAGTCACCAAATAAATCCCAAACCTTCGGGAATGAACTAGACATGAAGCCAAAAAAAATTTTGTGACTACATTTCAACATTTTAAAAAGTACAAAATATACAAAGTATTTATTTTGGCCGAGTATATATATAATTCGTATATAGTTAATATTAAAAATACAAAATAAATTAAATAAACTGCAAGATAATTACTAATAAATTTAGGAAAAGATCACAATCAGTATTTAACCTTAATTAGGCTTGCTTGGGCCGAAATTATTGATACCTTATCAACTATACACGTTTTCATAATTTATGTATATATATACATATTAACAAAACCCTTAAACCCTTTCAAAAATTGTTCAGTCTCAAATCGACCAAGGAGAATTCGTGTGCCATTTTTCCAGAGTTCTACATAACCTAAAGAAGCTTAGGAAATTGTTTGGAGGTCATGAGATCCATTGGTTTGATCGCTAGTCATTTGTTTTGTCGAATGCGTATAACCGAGAGGTACAATTTCTAAATAACCCTTTGACATGTTCGATCTTGCATATAATTTTTTTCTTATGTTAGTATGATTATATAAGACCTAAATAAAATGTATAACTCGAATCATGCAAGCTATATAAGTCGTACGAATTTTTGAGAGCTAAAATGTAAGTAAAATACAAAACGCTTAATACGATTGATTCAGGGCATTTAATTATTTATTTTGGATATTATACGACATATATGGTCTGGAAAAAATAGTGGTTCGAATTGTAGAAGCTTATATGGATCGTAACTAATTTTTGTTAAAATCGTATTATATGTGTCGAATAGAAAGAAAATAAAAAGGAACCCTAGAACCGATTAGGGTTAGGGTTTGGTACTTTAATTCTGGTCATTAAATGCAAACTAATGATGAGGTAATGAGTATTTGATGATTAGATGAGTTAGGGTTTTGTTTTGCTTCTTAAACATGTTATACGATTGGAAAATAAATAAGGAGGACTTGTTTTGTCATTCTTGAAACTTAAAGGTTATTTTTATAATGTTAATTAGGTCAGTAAAAATTATAAGATGAGGTCCTTAAGTGTAAAATTTGCAAGAACATGATTTATTTGTTATTTTATGATTCGAATTAGAAAGAAATTAAGTAGAGGGACTAAAAGTGTAAATAATGAAACTTTAAGGATTAAAGATGTAATTCTGATTAAAAGATGAGTTTAAAATTAATAACTTGTGATATTTCATTTGAAACCCTTAACTTTGATATTATTAAAATTAAAACCCCAAGTTATGGAAACTTGACAAAATGAACCCTGAACTATCTTAACTTGCTAAAATGTACCCTATTTCCATAATAGTATTAATTAATGACTTAACAAGAATTGATATTTAAATCTTTCTAATTGTGGAAACTTACTAAATAAGGAAACTTTCTAAAAATGGAAACTTACTTGAAATGGAAAGATAACTAAGAGTACTTTGTAATTCTCTTCTACTCCTTTAGGTGTGAAGAAGGAGTAACTCGATCTCTTTCAGCCTTTTGTCTTTGTTCTTGCTTGCTAATAAGGTACAGATATTCTGCCCTTCTTGTAAGGTGCCTTCGTTCTTTTGATCTCTTGTTTTGATTCGGTTAGGATTCCCCAAACCATTGCTATGTACCCTTGTTTTGTGAACCTTAGATTTGAACCTTTGTTTTGAACCCTTGCCTTGATCTTTGCCTTGAACAACTATGAACCTTGATATGAATCTTGCCATACACCTTGCCTTGAACCTTGATATACTTGAGATTTTAGCGGGATGAGAAAACCTTTTTATTTATTTATGAAAATGTTTTAAGAAGACCATTTTTAAAACTAGCTTATTGAAAACCATTTTAAAGACTATTTTATGAAAACCATTTTAAAAGATTATTTTATGGAAACTATTTTAAAGGATTGTTTTCAAATGAACTTTTAGATTAAACCTTTACTATGAACATTTGCTACGATCTCTTGTCTTGACCATGTGAATTGAACCCATTGATATCTAACTTGAAACTTGAACTTGACTTGTAAACTTGATACTCGACCTTGACCTTGACCCACAGTTTGAGACTACGAGCCATACTAGGCATGAGGGTTTCATGTCCTTGTCATTGATGCACCAATGACTTGACTTTTGGGTAGGAAAGTGATGACCTATCCCGTCCCTGCCATGACTTGATTATTGAATTGTACACGTGGATGAAGACATTGTGGCAGCCTACAGGGGCGCATGGATGCATCCTAGATTTGGATTTGGATTTGTACTTGACTTGACTTGATTACTTGTATTGTTAGTGACATGATGGGTGTGTGCGATACACGTCATTCACTCTTGGGAGCCCGCGACTCCAACCCTTGGAGGTATCCCCTCATATTATACTTGTCATACCGAGGTCACCCCTCCGTATACATGTATACTTGTTTACTAGAATTGATACGATATGTTCTGGGCTCGTAGAGGATTGCTGTATCTGTTTATCTTTCTGTTTACCTTACCTTTTTCACTTGTACATTATTCGTTATTTGTTTCCTATGCCTTTACTCTTGATAACCTTTACTCCATTTACATTTCGCAAACCTTTATTACTGCTTGTTATCGTTATATCTGTTCACTGAGCTCTCGTAGCTCAGCCGCATTTTTCTTTTCCTGCGGCAGGTATTTAAGCTAGGAAGCTGGGTTTTGCTTTGGGATGAGAGCAACTTTGAGTGAAGCATGGACCTTAGTACCTTAGTTCTACCATTTGTTATTTGACTTGTTATGCCTTCGTTTGGCACTTGGTTGTTAAGTACTTCATTTATTTCTTTTCATTGTCTTGTTGAACTTGATATAAGTCTTGTTGGCTTATTATCTTTTGGTTTAATGTTAAGACTTACGCTGTTTTATTATTACTTATTCTGATGTGAAACCATAGCATTGTGACGTCTTTTCCCTTCTCGGGTCGGGTTGTTACAATTTGTTCCTTTGTAAATTTTATATTTCCTTGTAATTTCTTGTAACCTTTGGATTCCTTTGTATTATTGAAGATGTATGCTTGTGTATGTTTCTGATGACGTATAGTCTATACCCGGGTCACGAACCCGGTTAGTAAACAATACTAACAATTAAGCCCACCACGTATGGGCCGCAACTGGACTACCAGTTGCGCGGTTTGGGTCGACAAGGCCCAACCCCAAAGCTATTTCCGGAGAATATATGGAATATCTTCTAAATAAAGAAGATATATACCAAATCTCCGATGTCGGCGTACATGCCGAAGAGTAGGGAACACGAAACCTATTAGGGTTTCGTGCATATATAAAGGGCATTCCAGCCCTCGGTAAAAGGTACGATCTTCAATAAACCCTAAACCATAAACTAAACCCTACGTTCGATTACTTACTCTCACGCCGGAGGATAATCGGGGGAGACAATCCCTCGATAAGCCTAACGGTGTTGGTTCTTTTTCTTAGTGCGCAGGTCTCGTCAAGCATTAAGATTCGAATTGGTACGAGAATAGAAGCCCTATCAAGGAACGCCCAACTTTTGTATCAACAAGTGGCGCCATCCGTGGGACCCTACACTAAGAATTTTACCGAAAACTAGAATGACGAAACACGGGAGTCACAAGAGTCCGCATGGGAAGAAGGCGCAGGATGACCCACTAGGGAAGAAGCACCAAACAGATGCGCCCCCTAAGCAGACCCCTGGAACAACCAGTGTGCCTAAAAGCTTAGGAGTGTATTCAGATCAGGTCTTCCCTGCAGTGGAATCGCTTACCAAAACTACCCCCGCTATTACGACAAGTACTAGCGCGGTAGACCTGGAGCGCACTCCTTTCACCATGCCAGAGGTGAACTTCAATGAACCTCCCAATGCGCCTATCCGAAACAAGGATCCTGCCTTGGAAACGGACTCCATCGCGCTTGAAGGAGTCACTTCCGAATTAGCGCCAAGCGACTTTGTATCCCAAAACTACGAAGCCTTGACTGCGCTCATGCGAGAGGAGGCGAAGAAGAGGTCAAGCCAAAGTCTGCACGGCAGACTCAACTTTGACCCTAATCCTGACGCATCCCCACCGCGCTACCGAAAGGAAGGACGCGAGAGGGATAGTCGTAAACAACCAGTGTTCGCCAGGATTGGAAGGAAGGTTGTGGATGATGAAGCAGCCGATCTTCAACATCTGGAGGAACCTGAAGAAAGTGAGCGGCGCGCCAATGTCCACGCTAGGCTTGGCAAGCGAAAAATCCAAGATAGGCTTGGGCGACGATGCTCCCCAAGTGAGAGCCCCTCAAGCTCTGACTCTGATGATAGTCTGCGCAAGCGCCACAGAGGAGCAAGCTCAGACTCTGATGATAGTCGACGCAAGCGTCACAAAAGAGTCCGCTCATCTTCAAGAGATTCCTCGGACAGCGAGACTGGACACTGGAAATCAAGAGGGAAATACCGCGACCAGGATGATGAAGACATGTCTCTCCCCTGGCGTCGCCAAAAGGTTGATGCGTTTACTAGGCGCATCAGTGACTTTTCTGAAAATAAGAAAAGGCGCATGCCTGCTAATGTCAAAACATATGATGGGACAGGTGATCCGGATGATCACCTAAAAATTTTCGAATCAGCAGCTACTATCGAAAATTGGCCACAGCCTGTGTGGTGCCATATGTTCAACTCCACATTAGTAGGAAATGCGCGCAACTGGTTTAGTAAGCTTCCACGTAGAAGCATTGGTGGGTTTGAAGAGTTGCGCAGAGCGTTTCGCTTAAACTTCACCCAAAGAAAGAAGTGCGCAAAAAACCCTGTCGAACTCGCTAGGGTTAAACAGCGACAAGGGGAATCCACAAGCGCTTTCATGGAACGCTTCAAGGACGAATGCATGAAAGTCAAGGCGTGTCCAGAGATACTCAAAATATCGGGTTTTATGAATGCAATAAATAACCCAGATTTGATAAAAAAGCTAAATGATAAGGTTCCCCTAACCTTCGATGAGCTCATGAAGCGCACGAGGTCTTTTGTCCAAGGAGAAGAAGCCGCCGCGGATAGCAGGAAAAGCTATTCGAACCATAGGTCGCAAGAAGAGCCAAGGAGACAATCCAATGACCAGAGCGGCAATCGTAATAGGAGTTACCGTAATCAAGGCGGTGGAAGGGGAAACGACAAGTATACCCCATTAACAAAAACTCCAAAGGAGATATTCGCAACAGAAGGAGCAAACTTCCCGAAACACCACCACATCCGCACCCCAGAGGATAAGCGTATAGGGAGTGGTTATTGCGAATACCATGGACAGAAGGGCCACACAACTAACGAGTGCGTCCAACTGCGCCAATTGATTGAAAAATTGGTAAAGGAAGGAAAGATGGACCACCTCGTAAAAAACATCAGAGAAGGGAAAGATAAACAAAAACCAGTGGCCAAGAAAGAGACGCCAAGAGAAAAGGCAGATATCATCTACATGATACAGCCATGGCCGCGCGCGACAAGACAAAAAGTTAGTCAGCGTTTCTCTAAGGGAAACGAAATCTCTTTCCCCTCCCTGACCGCGAACAACGCAGTGGTGGATCCACTTACCATTGAAATACATACGGGGGGTCACGACATCCGTCGCATGTATATAGATGGAGGTGCATCCGCTAATATTATATATGAACACTGCTTCAAGAAACTGCGACCTGAGATACAGAGTCAGTTGATCCCAGCCACAGCACCGCTCACTGGCTTCACAGGAGAGAAGATATGGCCCACGGGGCAATTGCGCCTATTTGTAGAAGTTGGTGACAAACCACACTCTACGGTTACCTGGATGGATTTCATGATAATCAGATCCCCCTCTCCGTACAATGGTATCATCGGGAGACCTGGAATATCATCTATTCGCGCCGTGCCATCCACAGCGCACGGGATGCTAAAGTTCCCAGTGGAAGGAGGCATTGTCACCCTTTACAATACCACCACACCACCCAAGGAATGTAACGCAGTGACAAGTGACGTAAGTATTGTTCCAGAACAGCGCGCAATCAAAGTCCCAAACCTAACGGTCGCCATTCACCCTGAATATCCGGATCAACAGGTATCTATGGGTGGGTCTCTGTCTGACAAAGGCAGGTCAGCTATATGCGCACTCTTGCAAAATAATTTGGATATTTTTGCATGGGAACCTAAGCATATGACAGGAGTGCCACGCTCCATCACGGAACATAAGCTACAAATCCGACAAGGATATCCTCCAATACGACAGAAAAAGCGCGGACAAGCTCCAGACCGCGCAAAAGCCATCCTGGAAGAAGTACATAAGCTAGTAGACGCAGGCATCATGCGTGAAGTCTACTACCGTGACTGGCTCTCTAACCCAGTGATGGTAAAGAAGAGCGATGGCAGTTGGAGGATGTGCGTAGACTTTACAGATCTCAATAAAGCATGTCCACAGGACTGCTACCCGCTCCCGGAAATAGACTGGAAAATTGAGTCTCTATGCGGGTATCCCTTCAAATGCTTCCTGGACGCATACAAGGGCTACCACCAAATTCAAATGGCGGAGGAAGACGAAGAAAAGACGGCCTTCCACACAAGTCAAGGGGTCTACTGCTACACAAAGATGCCCTTCGGCCTAAAGAACGCAGGAGCAACATACCAAAGATTGGTGGACACTGCGTTCGAGAAGCAAGTGGGACGCAACTTGGAAGTATACGTCGATGATCTCGTCATCAAAAGCCATACAGAGGATGAGCTGGTGCGCGACATGGAGGAAACGTTCAAAACACTCAGGAGAATCAACATGAAATTGAACCCCAAGAAGTGTACGTTTGGCGCTACAGAAGGTATGTTTCTCGGGTATTTGATAGAACCCGATGGGATCAAACCTTGCCCAGAGAAGACTCAAGCAGTCATTGACCTTCCCTCACCGCGCACACTGAAAGAAGTTCAGTCACTAAACGGCAAACTAGCCGGACTGAACCGATTCTTATCCAAATCAGCAGACAAGTCACTTCCCCTATTCAAGACACTCAAGAAGTGCACCAAAAAGGGAGACTTCAGGTGGACTGCGGAAGCGGAAGAAGCTTTCCAACAGCTCAAGCAACACATAGCAGCGCTCCCAAAGCTTGTTGCACCCCGACCAGGGGAAGAGCTGATCATGTACCTATCTGCGACCCAAGGAGCAGTCAGCGCAGTCCTATTAACAGACAGGAACTCCGTCCAAACACCCATTTATTTTGTTAGTAAGGCGCTCAAAAAGACAGAGATCAACTACACGGCAATGGAAAAGTTGGTCCTAGCTTTAGTGTTTGCAGCGAAAAGACTGCGCAGGTACTTCCAGGCGCACCCAATCGCTGTCATCACAGACCAACCCATCAAACAAGTTATCTCGAAACCCGACGCATCGGGGCGCTTACAAAAATGGAGTGTGCTACTGGGAGAGCACAATATATCATACAGACCGCGCACTGCAATTAAAGGGCAGATATTGGCCGACTTCATCATCGAGAAGCCGGACACAGACGCTCCACTTGCGACAAGCAAGGAGGAACTTCAAGAACCATGGACTCTATTTACTGATGGATCCTCATGCGTAGATGGATCAGGAGGTGGCCTTATTCTTACCAACCCAGAAGGAGTCGAATTCACCTACGCACTGCGTTTTGAATTCACAGCCACGAACAACGAGGCAGAATACGAAGCACTCCTAGCAGGGTTACGTATCGCAGCTCAAATGGGTGTACGTAATCTAGAGGTAAACGTCGATTCACGACTCGTGGCTAACCACGTGTCAGGCGAATATGTAGCAAAGGAGGAACACATGATCCAATACCTCGAAAAGACCAAATCTCTGATCCAGAACTTCGACAGATTCGTCATCAAGCAGGTTCCAAGGAGTGAAAATAGAAAAGCAGATGCGCTGAGCAAAATTGCATCCACCAGTTTTGCGCATCTATCAAAACAAGTTTTGGTGGAAACCTTGAAAAACAAGTCAATAACAGAGATGGAAATATCCACGGTGATAGAAGAGGAACATCCTACGTGGATGACGCCAATCATTGACTTCATCAGCAAGGGCATACTCCCCCAAGAACAAAAGGAAGCTCGGAGAATCCGGCGCACAGCGCAGCGATTCGAACTCCGAGATGATGTCTTATATAGACGCTCATTCCTACAACCATGGCTTAGGTGTGTTGGACCTCTCCAGGCAGACTATGTACTTCGAGAGATCCACGCAGGCTCATGCAGCATGCACTCAGGACCACGCTCCATAGTAGCGCGCGCCCTCAGGTCTGGATACTATTGGCCAACTATGCACCGCGACGCACGCGACCTGGTACGAAAGTGCAATGATTGCCAAGTTCACAGACCCATTCCGCGCCGACCACAGCATGAGCTAACACCTATTACATCGCCATGGCCATTCTACAAATGGGGTATCGACATCGCTGGACCTTTCCCCATTGCCGCAGGAGGATTGAAATTCCTCATTGTGGCAATAGATTACTTTACCAAGTGGATCGAAGCAAAGGCAGTAGCGACCATAACAGGTAACCAGGTGAAACGATTCGTGTGGGACAACATAGTATGTCGCTTTGGATTACCTGGAGAAATTATCTCTGATAACGGAAAACAATTCCGCGATAACCCGTTCAAAGACTGGTGCGAACAGCTGAACATCACGCAACACTTTGCATCCGTAACTCATCCACAAACCAATGGCCTGGTCGAGCGCGCAAACAGAAGCCTTGGCGAAGGAATCAAAGCGCGCCTGGACAGACACAAAGGTAGATGGGTTGAAGAACTATCACATGTTCTTTGGGCGCACAGAACAACCATCAAGGTCAGCAACGGGGACACCCCCTTCTCTTTGGTCTATGGGACAGAAGCTGTTATACCAGCTGAAATTGGAATGCCAACCATCCGTACTGCGGAAGTTAATGTGGCAACCAATGATGATGAGCGGCGCATAGACTTAGATCTATTGGAAGAGCGACGTGAACGCGCAGCAATACGTGAAGAGAAAGCCAAGTCGAGAATGAAAAAATACTATGATACCAAAGTGCGCAGCACTTCATTCAGACCAGGCGACTTCGTATACCGCGAAAACGACTCAAGCCGCGCAGAAGACACTGGAAAGCTAGGACCAAAGTGGGAAGGACCTTACGAGGTCATAGAAGCACTTGGCAATGGAGCGTACAAGTTACGCGACAAGGACGGGAATGAGCTACAGCGAACATGGAACGTCCGCAACCTTAAACGGTGCTATCTTTGAAGAAGGCTACGGCCCAACATGGACACTCTTGCGCTTTAGAAAGTGCCCTCAATAAAGATCCATGTAATTTTATTTTTATGAATTATCTAGATAAACATTTTTCTTCAAAACTTGCAAGTATTAATAAAACGTTATGGTTTCTAGCTAACTCCATAATACATTTAACTTTATTGTTTGCATCTTTTATTATCATGTTTCAATATTGTTATATTCTTGCCTACATGGCGTGCATGCACACACTAAGACCCACGATGGCAGAGAGGATGAGTAAACCTAATAAACTACTCGTTGAGTAAGAGGGTTGCAAACCCATCAACACCGGATCACGAATCCTTGTTAAACACCTTGCGCTCAAGACGTTGGCGCAAGTACCCCACGCACCCCACGACGGATGCGCGATAGAGCACACTGTGCGCGTTTAACAACTAAGGAAATCAAGACTCTTGATTCCTTAAAAGTACAATACGACAAGTAAACTTACAAAAATACATAGATGACTATGATTAAGTTGGAAAAATTCAACACACGACTACGGTCCTTAAGGAAATTCATACACGACTATGACCCTTATTTTCTAAATACGCTTAAACACTTAAAGTTATCTTCACGCAAGGATACATAAGTCATATAAGAACTACGAGTTCAAAAAGCATAAGTATTGAGAAGCTATAGAAACATTAAGTACAAAAGCAATTTTTTATTTATAGAATACGTTTCTACAAAAAAGGCTTATACAAAAAAGCTACATGCTATAGGCACGCCTTAGCTGGCTAGAGCCCCCACCAAAAGCCGCTTCCTTTGCATCCTTGAGTCGCTTCAGTAACTCGGCATCATCAAGGGAAACAGTGGCCACGCAGACAGGCACACCATCGGATCTAGGCTGATGCGCAGCGCCTATGCCGCACAGAATGGCCTTTCCTTTCTCGCCTTTCTTTCGTGCGACCCTGGAAACATGCGCATTTAGCGACCTTTGCAAAGAAATCTCTTTCTCAAGACGGAAAGGATTCAGAATATCACGAGGCTGAGCAAAAATGGGTACCTTCAGCTGCGCCACATCAGGCTTCAAGTAAAAGTCCACCTGCTGATCTGCATCATCCTGCAGATGCCTAGGAAGAGTGAGCCCCGCCATGATCACATTGATCGGCTGGTCCTGATCACGCTCCAAGAGAGCGATGTGCGGAAGCTCAAGCTTCTTTAGCTCCTCCATGGCAGCAACAAGCTCAGCATGGGCATCCACCTTATACCCAGGCACCTCAGCAAGCGGCACAGTCAGCAACTTGGCTTCCGCAAGCTTGTCTGCGGCCGAGGTCTCACCATGCGCGATAGCGCAATTCACAACCTTCCCAAAGGAGGCGGTGACCTCAGGATGCTCCAGCGTGCACATAGCAGCCAAGCGAAGACCATGGCTGATCAACCACCTACAAAATAACACAAGTGTTACAGAAAGAAGGTCCAACATATATACAAGTTATAACGAAGTAAATTAGCATATACCTGCGCTCAGCCACAGACTGAACAAGATGGGGGTATAACTCCTCATCGTACTCAATACTGAGCTGGCGGAGCTTCTCCTCTTGCGTCTTCAGGGCAAGCTCAATGCGGCTGCGGAACTCTTCAATATTAGCAAAGTGCTTGCTCCTATACTGTTCCAAATACTTCAGCGCCCACAACGAGTTACGCCTCTGACGGTCTGCAAAAGCGCGCTCCGCCTCCAACTCAGCCATCACCATAACCTTCTCCTCACCCATTTTTCGCGCAGACGCCTCTGCGCGCTCCAGTTTAGCCTTGGAGCTCAGCTGCTCAGCTTTAGAGCTTGCTAACTCAGCCTGCACAGACGCTAATTGCGCCTGCAGCCGGGAAACTTCATCAGACTGGTACACCCGGGCTTGCGAAACCAGCTCAGACTGGCGCACAGCTATGGAGGCCAACTCCTCCATCGCAGAGTCAAAGGGACTCAACTCTACTGCAATGTCCTTCGATGCAGACGCCTCAAGGGGACTCTCCTTGGGTGGCGCACTCTCATCAACAACACCAGCAGGCTGTTCACTGTACGAAAAAACAAGAAACAAGATCAGCGTACGGAAAACAGTCAAGCATATACCAAATCCTAAGGGATTATTAAAAACTACTTACTTGGGGGGAGGAGTCGAGGACACGTTTTTCTCCTTCTCAGCCTCAGTTGAGGACACGTCCTTCTTCTTCTCAGTTTCAGTCGTGGACGCACCTCCACCAGACTTCTCAGCTTCCACACTGAAGACACAGAGCAACACGGTTAGAATAAAATACAACTTGACAAAAGTTCATAACTAACAATTCAGATACTTACTCCATCTGCACCTCAGTAAAAGATGGGCCTTCCCCAGCCTCAGTCCGCGGCCTCTTGGAAGGCCCTTCACCATAACCACCAGACGCTCTCTTCCGCGTCAGTAGGGAGACCTCCTCCATATCATTATCAGAATCCTCTAAATGGATCAAGGGGGGAGGAGGCTGCGCAGCTTCAGGACTTGGCTGTACAGGAGGAGCCACCTCCTGAATTGGCTCAGCTGCTATCACACCAGGGGAGCCTTCGGGATCTGGGATAACCAAATCCACGACGCGCCCTGCCGTCGCCTGCAGAATAGTCTGCTCACCATCCCCCAGAGGACGCACCCCCACCGCCACAGCACGCGGATTTTCCAGCCTCACAACAGCAAACAGATCCATATCTGCGCATCAAGTAAACAAAGGAAAGCAAGTTACATAAAGTATGGAAAAAGAAGAAGCGCTTACACTAAATAACGACAGTAAGGCGACAGAAGGAGCACCCACCCGTGCCATCCGCATTCAAGAATGTGGGGACCTCCGTCTCATGCTCAAAGAAGTTGCGACTGATGCCCATATGCACCAGGAACGCCTCCGGATATGGCTTGATGGGAATACGGTTCTCATCAATGATCGCCGCATGATCCGCGTTATACCACGTCTCAGGGGGGCGCTCATCCTTGGGCAGATCGGCACGGGTGTAAAACGGGAAATGGTCAGGGAAGACGGCTTCGTCAACCCAAAAGAATTTTTCCCTCCAATCCTTGAGCTTATCTACCTTCTGCACGTAACATTGCAACTTTCCAACGCGCTTCGAGAAGGTAACCCACCCATTTGACCACGTTGCGTGATAAAACGCGCGAAATAAGTGGAGGGTTGGGTGAATCGCCTACAAGCGACAGTTCACCTCAAAGTTAGCAATCTTCCCAGCACCAATACAATGCAACTGGGAGATGTGGAGATTGTAGTAATTGAGTATGTCACTCAGTAACACGGAGATGGGGACGCGCTGATTCGCCCACTCGAAAAAGCGCGTATATAACCCCACCTTCCCAGCAGGGAAATCCGCGATGGTGTCATTTGGACCGGGTACCTCTGGGCGCAGGCCCATAGGGATAAAGTAATCCGAGGTGAACTGAATCAGTTCATCCTCGGTTATGTCAGAATGAAAATCATGAAGTTGCGCTACCATATTGTGACTCAGATTATGTGCGCACGCGCAATTACCTTTGAATTATCTTTTTTCTTGGAAGAAGATTTGAAGATGTGAAAATGGTGGAAGTGTGATTTTTAACTGTGGAAGTCACAGTGAATAAGCGGCGGTAGTTTATATACCTTTCCTATCCACCACAGATGATCGCCACGTGTACCCCACTAGCTCCAATCGTGTGGCTAGGATAAATGACGGGACATGGCAAGTGGGCAACCTCTCCATTTCCCAAGGTACCCAAATTGCACTTTTTTGGACTAGATACATTACACGTGTGTTTTGGGCGGTAATTTTTTGAAAGCTTCCCGCGTACGCGTGGGGAATAATTTCGATACGACTCTAGTCTAGCGTCCGCAGGTTTTACCCTGCGCACACTAGACTGGGGGGACATGATGACGTATAGTCTATACCCGGGTCACGAACCCGGTTAGTAAACAATACTAACAATTAAGCCCACCACGTATGGGCCGCAACTGGACTACCAGTTGCGCGGTTTGGGTCGACAAGGCCCAACCCCAAAGCTATTTCCGGAGAATATATGGAATATCTTCTAAATAAAGAAGATATATACCAAATCTCCGATGTCGGCGTACATGCCGAAGAGTAGGGAACACGAAACCTATTAGGGTTTCGTGCATATATAAAGGGCATTCCAGCCCTCGGTAAAAGGTACGATCTTCAATAAACCCTAAACCATAAACTAAACCCTACGTTCGATTACTTACTCTCACGCCGGAGGATAATCGGGGGAGACAATCCCTCGATAAGCCTAACGGTGTTGGTTCTTTTTCTTAGTGCGCAGGTCTCGTCAAGCATTAAGATTCGAATTGGTACGAGAATAGAAGCCCTATCAAGGAACGCCCAACTTTTGTATCAAGATGTATGCTTGTGTATGTTTCTGATATGTCACCATTATTGTGACATCTCTACCCTTGTCGGGTCGGGGTGTTACAGCTTTTAAGGCTATATGCAAGAAAATGGATCCCATAAACATATTACTAATCAAAGTAGCAATAATGAGATAACAATTATGCAAAATAAGCATAACAAGGAGAAATAACAAATAATTTGTTATCAATCTACAAGAAAAAAGTCCTAATGACAAAAGATGTGAATATTATAGAAATCATAACATCTTATGTAAACAAATATTCATCTACCAGACAAAAAGCTACCACATGGCATCAAGACAAATAATCATATTGTAAGATGACATGACATTGTTTTTGATATTACATTGTGAAATTGTTTTGAAGTTAGGCTTAGTTACTTAAGCATACTTACCCATTAATTAACACAATGATCTATGTGATTAATAAAACAACTTCTAAGTGTTTATCATACCAAAAAGCACTTAGACATATAAGTGCATACATGGCAAACCAATAGTGTGACGTGGTCACAAAAGTAATGAAACGACAGGTTCATGCAAGCAATTCCTACATTTTAGAAACATGCATTATTTAGACTATCCTATGAAAAGGACTCAATGAATGTCAACAAAAGACACGAGCTTTCAAATATAGAAATATCATATAAGAATGACATATCATGAATTAACAAGTAATACATTAATCTTGCAAAATATCATATAACGAAAGAATGAACATATTATTTAAATCATGTTAACATGAAGCATATAATCATGCAGACAAAAACCTTTTCAAGGTTTACACATTTGACAATCAATCAAATAATTATTAAGATATCAAACAAATATCATGTAATCAATACATGTATATGTAATGCAAGTGATTTTATTAATTATTCCTAAGACAAGATAATTTACCAATACATGACTTAATGACACTCAACTATTTCTATTTAAAACTAGTCATGTTATACACGTAAATTTGACAAATATGTGTCAACAGATTTTAATCATTGTGTTTGGAATCTAAGGTTGAATGATCTAAAGGGTGACATCCTTTGAGTTGAGTTTAAGTATGAGTTATGCAAGTGATCTAAGATCAAGACATGTGTTTGTGTGTGGTAATGGGATATGTCATGAACGTTCTGAAGAAAGTTCTTTGGAACAAGAATCTAAATAAAGTTACCAACTTTAATAGATCTTGTGTATGCTCCAGAGATGTGGATATGCACAAGGTTTGACCAAGGTTTAATTTATGCTTGAAAGCAAATAGATACATATGGTATCTTTCAACAAGGAAGATAGTTCGTAGAACTAGTGGATGTTTGTTTTTAAGATCATTTAGCTAATAAGGTGTAATGAAATCTCTTGTAACACAACCGTTCATGTTGCAAGAATGATAGGATATATATTATCCTTTTGACAAGATGAGAGCTAAACGCATGATTTCTTAGGCATAATATTTTCTGAAACATCATGATTTTCTAAATGATGATATGAACTCAAAGGTTTAAAATGGATAGATCTATCCTAAATTTACTAGATGATGACAAGAGGAATTCATTTGAGTTTCTTATGTATACTTCTCAAGAGTCATTGTTACTTGGGGTGCATGAGATTGACTTCACATTTTAAGATATGTTGTTAAAATATTGATTTGAGATTTAAAGAGACATATGCAGAAGCTTGGTGAAAGATATTACCAATATTTTGATTACTTGTGAAAGTGGTACTACTTGAACCTAGTGGAAATTGATAAACAATGAATGTGAGCATCATGCTCATCTGAAGGTTCTAATCCTATAGGTGATAAAGTATGGTTGAGTTGATTCAATGTACATTTGATTTGGTATGAGTGTTGGACAAAGGGATTTTTGAGCAATGCACTCAATGGTATGGATTATGGTGTTGTAGGGGTTTGTTGTGCTATGGGAGTACTTAGGTTTCATAGATGTTGAAGATGACAAGTATAGATACTGATTCTTGTGGTTCACTAGTGGATGAAGTGTTTAGTTATGTTTGTAAAACTTAGGGGTTGAATGTGACTGGATGAAGAACAAATGTTCTAGTTATGGCAGGATAAGTGTTTTAACATACGTTGTTAAAATACTTGGGAGTTAATTGTTTCGGATATGAATTTTAATGACTACAATCGTAAGACAGATATACTTGAATATTTCAGACGAAATACTTAAGTTATCAATCCTACTTTGAGAGAAGGATGACAAGACTTGATAATTACATCTATAACCTAAGTGTGAGTTATGACTCGATGTAAATTTTCTTGAAGGATGACATGTTAACCAAGTGAGGCAACATTGGTGAATACAAGATAATATCAGTCATGAGTCGGGTTTGTAATTTGTGATATATTTGCAAATAGTGAGTCTGGATTAGTTCGGAAGTTGTCAATTTATAGATCAAGCTAGTGAATGAGTAAAGGACGGTTGAATACAGTGAATGTGTGTAATGATCACAAATACTCAGTGGTTTACCGAAAAGGTACCTTGGAGCACTTTCATGAAATTTGAAACTGCGATTAGATATGATTATCCTATTTGGTGTTTGGTGAGATGTCCTAATCCTTATATGAGTGAACATCAGTGATAAGAATCCTAAGAACTAAAATCAATAATCTAAGGATTGTGATTAGTCGGGAATTTTGAAAATGTTACTGTTGAGACTGACGGATCCAATCGACAACAAAGGCGGAGCCAAAGTTTGGGAGCCGTGGAATCCGTGGGTTCTGAACTGGCGGATCCAAAATGAGGGATCCGTCGGATCCGTTGAACAAAGTACTAAAAAAAACAAAGAGATATGCAAAATTCGCGTTTTCCGACCACGACCCTAAAATTCTCTTGGAACATATCTATTAGCTAATATGTAATGCAAAACTACTAAAAATGTATATTCTAACACACGTACACACATAGTTTAATCCGTTCATAATAACTTACCATAAATGAAGTTAAGCCAAACAGTGGCTTATTCTCGGAAAATTGATAACACTAAGTGTTATCGTCCTGCATGACATGGTTAGTTCACATGATTATTCAAAGATAAGTTTCTATCCTAATAACACAACAAATCATCATATCATTGTTTGAAATTTTCTTATGCCAAGCACTCTTTCACAGATACTACATGTTTACACATTAAGTGAGGGTTTGTGAAAAACAATACATTTTAAGCCTCTAAACAAGTTTCACTTAGTTCACATTTCTAAGTAAGATGTGTAAGATTCTCACATAACATATGCAAACAAAGATATCTAAAACAAACACAGTTTATTAACTTAGTGTACAAGATCTAGCAAAAGTCCTATTGTGCATCAAACAAGCAAATAATTGTCATGGCAAAACACTTATGTATATCCTATCAACAAATGCAATCACAATTACCAACATGCAAATCACATGTATGCAAATAACTTAGAACAGATAGTCACATAGCATGGCATAAGTGAAAAGATATTTTTCGTCACTTTGCGTTCAAATATGACGATGTATGCCAAGCTTGATATGTTTCTTTTATATTACCAAATTCTTTAGTTTCAATAGAAATCATATCAATGTTTAAAGGATACCAATTTACATTGCTTGACTCAAAAATTGAAGTTACTGTGACAAAACAAAATTGACTATATTGGATAGGTTGTATCTTTTGATTAGTTTTACCGATTTCAATTTAGATTCAGGCCATGATATTATTTTTAAATGAAAGTAAACTTAATTCCCTTCAAAATGATAGGTGGCGCGACTCCTACGGACTTACGGTTAATTAGTTATGAATTTTTTAAGTTTGACAAAAAACTGCATACTGCATGGACGGATCCGACGGATCCTTTTTGAGGGATCCGCACTTTATGTGATTTGGATCCGCCGGGACCTGTACCAGATTCACCTAAACTCGTATTTTGACATAAGGAAAATGTGTAGGACTTGCTAGACTTAATATTAAACATATATTACACATATTTAACAACATTTCTACTTATGTGACTTATCTAAACATTACGGAGGTGATTTTTCAACTAAACTACCAGTTATCCCAAACGCCCATTTAAAACCCGTGTTTTTCATAAATTAGCTTTACGCACACAATTTGACACTTAATCATTTTAAGAAATCTTTTCTCTTGATTTACCAAAAAACATCTTCAAGCTTGTATACAAAATAATATTTAACAATAAAATTTCAAAGTATACTTAGCAAAACATTTTTCATATTATGTTCTGCTTCAGAGGTAATTTGATACATGGATCTTACTCTATTTTAAAAACCATTTGTTTTGAAAATGAGAGCCAACCTCTCTGATACCAATTGTGAAAAACGTAGAGGGGGGGGGGGGTGAATACGTTTACCGTTTTAAAACTTAAAACTTGTTGTATCAAATTTCCACTTTGGCTAGTTCTAATATGAAAACTGTCTGTTGTAGTTTATGTCTACCAAGTTGTCACATAAGTATTATCAACTAATCACAACACAAGCAATCACATAATGCAAACATAAAAGTAAAGAGATAAGTAAAAGAAAGCGCAAACCGAACACGATGATTTATAGTGGTTCGGCTACGGAGCTCCTCTCCGCCCTACTCCACTCCCCGAGTACCCAACTCGAGAGTTACTTCAATAGATCAACAACCTCCCTTTCTTAGGCGGAGAAAACCTTTACACGTTGCTTACTTCCTTTTCCGGTACTAAGCTAAACACCGAGTTCTACTTCAGGGCAGAACCAACTCAACGCCGCCTATACAATTACCGACACTAAGCTAGATGTCGAGTTCTTTAAAAGGGTACAACCACTCCCTACGTCGCTTAACCTTTTTCCGGTACTAAGCTAGATACCGAGTTCTTTACACGGGTACAACCACTCCCGACACTCTTTGTGTTTTGAGGACTAAAACACTAACCACACTCACTGATACAAATGATGTTTACAATGATCCATGACATAAATGTTCAATGGATATAAATGACTAATCTATATGAACTTCTTGAATAAGAAGTCTTCAATCATTGAGGATGTCAAGTACTCTTGAATCTTCATATGTTGGAATGCTATGGATGATGTCTCATGATCTTGAGCTTGCTTCACAGGATCATTAACAATGTATGCTTACAACATAATGAAAGTTAGTAACATTATGATCATTATGTAAAGGGTGATTAATGTATGAATCTACATGTTTTGCTACTGATCTAAGTGTGTGAAATGAGTGAGGGAATGTGTGTTCTAATGCTTAAAAAAATGGGTAAACAATGGGCAAGTATTTATAGGAAAACATAAAACTAAAACCATGTGTACAACTAAAACCATGTGTAAAACTAAAACCATGTGTAAGACTAAAACCATGTGTACTACTAAAACCATGTGTAAAATTATTTATAGAAAAACAATTTCTACAAGCCACGGATCTGGCGGATCCCATAAATTGGATCCGTCAGTTATACCAATTGGATCCGCGGGTGTCAGACAAAAAATATTTTCAAGTAGAATGATTAGCCTTTTTAAAATACTTAATTACCTAACCGTATTTTAAACATTCTAAATGGTTTGTTAAGGGTCTGATCATAATGCTACATAACAAACATGTACGAACCTGTGTTGTATCATACGAGGACTTGAGAGGTGTAGAATGTATGTTGATACAACATAAGATTACAAGTAACTTGTACATTTTACGTTATGTATCAAGTTACATGTTTGTCATCAATCAAAACAAACGAGATTGCTTGCACTAGCAATCTCCCCAACGTGACTGCTTGCACTAACAGTAAATAATGGATAAAGATGAAAAATTAATTAAATCTTATCCATATATACCTCTTGTCTCAAAAATATCAACGGTCAAATTTTGCATAAGATAAAAAATCTTTATTTGACTGACCAGACCTAACGGTAATAAATTAATTACATGTATCACTACCAGACATAAAATTGGTCAACCAGATTTAATCATTGACTCACCAGACTTAACCAAGTTTGCACACAAACACTTACTTAGATCGTTTGCAAGGCTTCATATCATCACTAATCCACATACTTTCTGCAAATGTTAGTCTCCACACCAAGAAAAACATAGAAACAAACAAATTTAGAAGAAAATTTAAAGAAATTAACTACCAGATTTAAAACTCAAAGCTTACTCGAAGAAAAAAAAATTTAATATACAAACTATACATTATCCTCCCCTTAAATGTAAGCTACCAAAAAAAACATTTTTTTTTAAATAACTAATTACTATAATTAAGAGAAAAAGGTATAAAAGATTTTGGTCAACTCCCTAAAAGTACCATAAATACGATAATTAATTCATGCCTGTAAGAATTAATTCCATTACCAACCGAACATTGAATTGACTTAAGCTTCCATTGGCTCTATAAAAAGCCTCAAATCTTCAACACAAATTCATCACATACCAAAGAAAACTTTAAGCATCCACTTTGTGCCTATCACCTTAGCTCCACTTGGTAGATCTACAAGAACCCAAACTTTCTACAATTTGAACTGCAACAACTCCTCTTGCATTGCTTCCACCCAACTCTCATCTTCAAGTGCTTCAGAGACATTGGTGGGTTCCTTTTGAGAAAGGAAACAAGCAAGCAAGCAATGTTGTTGGTCCTTGTGGTTGACCCTTTGCTGCTTCTTAATGAGACTGATAAGTGCATGAGATGTAGGAATCTTTTGCACATTACTTCTGGTTTGAACAACTGATTGAGGATCACCAATTATTTGACTTTTGGGATGAACTTTGTGAATTCTGAGTGTTGGAGCTGGACTTACTTCTACTTCAGTGGGTAAGTTTTTGAAGTCAGTTATTACCCCTTCTTCATCATAAGAAGCCCCATCAAAAATGCCTTCATCTGGCTTATCAAAGACCTCAAGTTCAGGCATCTCAGAATCATCAAAATCAGCATTTGGAGTAGACTCAGGTTGAGCAGAATTAACAGCATCACTACCAGACATAACAGGGTTAGTGCTGGTAGCCTTCTCTCCACCAGAATTAAGCAAGGCACTACCATAATTAACCGAATTAGTGCTGGTAGCCTTGTTCCCAAGATACTTGTCAGCCAAACCATCCATTTCTTCTTTGAAGGATATGATTTCTTCTGAAAATTTTGTAGGAGAACCCCCTTTTTCTTTTGATTGAGGCTTGATCACAGTCTCCTACCTTTTTGTAGAAGATTTCTTTGTTCCTTCATTAGCAGCAACATGGTTGACTTCTGTGGTAGGAATCACAATAAGCTCCTCAATTTCTTTGCCTTGATCAGCAGTGCTTGCATCTTGAGTACCTGCATTGTTAGGCACTTCTATGGAACCTGCATCAGGGTTAGCTTGATTCTCCTTGGAGACAGGAATATAGTTCATAGAATCAGTTAAATAATCAAGATCAAACATCCATCTATGACCTAGTCCCTTCACATTGGGTTTTTCCTCAAGAAAATTAACATGCAGATTTTCTTCTACTTTCTTAGTCACTAAATTGTAAACCCTAAAGGCCTTACTATTCAGTGACTACCCAACCAGAAACTCCTCATCAGATTTCCTTTCAAATTTTCCAAGCACACTCAAGGTATCAAGAATGGTCACATGGCACCCAAAAGGCCTTATATAGCTAACAACTGGTTTATGACCAAAAATAAGCTCATAAAGTATTTTATTATGAGGCTTGGTCACTCTAACCCAATTGAATATGTAGCAAGCAGTTGCTACTGCTTCAGCCCAAAAGGTTGTAGGTAAGAGTGAGTCTGCTAACATGGTTCTAGCTGCCTCAATCAGGGTCCTATTCATTCTCTCAGCAACTCCATTTTGCTGTGGAGTTCTAGCATTGCTATATTGTTGCTTAATTCCTTTTTCACCACAAAACTCAATCATGCTCCTATTCTTAAATTATGTGCCATTGTTACTCCTAATGATCTTAACCTTGTGATTTAGTAGGTTTTCTATCTGCCTAATGAACCTTTGAATTAAATCAGGGGTTTCATCTTTTGTGGACATAAAGAATACCCAACAATATCTGGTGCAGTCATCAGTAATGACAAGGCAATAGCTAGCATGGTTGATGCTTCTAATAGATTTAGGGCCAAACAGATCCATGTGTAAGGTATGCAAAGGCTCAGTAACTATCCTATCCAACTTAGCCTTACAAGAAGCTCTATGCTGTTTGCCCTTATTACAAGCTACACAGGCATGGTCATTCCTAAAAACCTTGGAAGGTAAGCCTCTAACTAAATTACCCTTCACAAGTTTGTTCATATTCTTGAAATTAACATGACCTAACCTTTTATGCCACAATTTAGATTCATCCAATGTGGCTTTTGCAAGCAAACAGGCAGAACCTTTTGCAACCTCAGGTGCTTTCATATCAAAATTGTACATGTTGTATTGTCTAGGAACTTTAAGAAGTATCTGACTTTCACCAGGCATTTTAAAGTCCGAAGTCAAAACAAAACATTCAGTTTCACTAAAAAGCACCTTATGCTGCTTATCACAAATTTATGATATTGAGAAAAGGTTAAACTGCCATAGTTCTTTTACAAAAGATACATTGTCAAATTCTAAATTGCCTACAACAATTCTACCTTTACCAGTTATCTGACCTTTACTTCCTCCAAAGGTAACAGAACCTCTTTGGAATTCTTGAAAATCCTTCAAATGATTCTTGTTACCAGTCATGTGTCCAGAGCACCCATTATCAAATATTCCTTTGTCTTCCATGTTCATCAGTGGATGTTCCTGCACAAAAGTAGAGAAATTAGTTTCTCTTTAAGACCCAAGCCTGTGAAGACTTGGATATGCCCTGTGGATCAACATATTTATAGGTCTTATATGAGCTTGATCCACCTTTGGTCTTGGATTCATAGGTAAGTGTGTTCTTAAAAGGATCCCAAGACCAATATGCTGGGGTCTTAACAGCAGATTCCCCATTTTCCCTTACAGCATTTGAACTTGAAACTTGTGTTGTACTATTTGCAAAAGGACTTCTCACAGGTGAATGAGGTTTATAAAAATTGTTTCTCTGATTATATGAATTCACCTGTGGTCTATTTACTGGTTGTCTGGGTCCAGAATGATTAAAACACCCAGAATTAACACTTGGCCTCACATAATTAACATTTTGACCAATAGAACTAACATTTGGTCTACCAAAATTAAAATTTGGTCTACCAGTATTAACATTTGGTCTACCAGAACTAAAATTTGGTCTACCAGTATTAACATTTGGTCTACCAGAATTAAATGGTGCTGGTCTAGTCACAAACTTATTAGCATGATTAATCCTGTTAGCACTCTTCCAAACTGGTATATCATTCATGTGGCCAGCATTAACATTCTTATTCTTTCTTAGTTCAACCTCTCTTTTCTTCCTAACCTCATGAAAATCACAGTCCCTAATCAAATGACTTAGACTACCACACACAAAGCATCTTTTAGGACCAAAATTGTGGTTTCCCTTGTACTCTTTTCTCATTCTATCAGTCTTTGGTGACTCTTGATTTTTGACAGACTTCCTAGGAGATTTTATGTGAGTATCATAACTAGGTTTATCTGTATGAGGTTTAGGTTCACTATTTTTGACTGATTTTGACTCAGAAACATTTTTAGGTGCACTATCTGATTCTGAATCAGACTGCTCAGAGACATCTCTAGTAGATCCTTTACTGTCATTGGTTTGACAAGTGGAGTATTCACTAGATTTGTCATCTGAGTTGCCTGTCTCAGGATAGATAGGGCCCTTTTTACCATATACAAACAAGGAGACATCTAGGTCTTTCTTTGGTAAAGGAGTGTAATCTCGACTTAATGGAGGTGGCACCCCTTTAAAGTCATCAGATTTAACAAACCTATTGTACACAGGTTTACCAATAGAATCCTCTTTCCTACATTTGAACACAGATCTGTCCATCTCTTCCTCATAGTTTAGAACTTCACTATCTGACTGTATTCCATAACCTAAGCCAATCTTACTTGTAGAACTCATACTAGATGCTATTATCTTATCCTGACACTTAGCAGAATGAGTCCATTTATCTAATTTCTTTTGCAATTCATCACTTTCCTTAACAGCTTTTAAGCCTGCTTTCCTATACCTCTTAAGTTTTTCATCTTTTTCATATATCTCATTAGCTCGAAAGGTGAGTTTTTCGTTTAAGGAAGCTTGTTTGTTTTGATAGTTATCTATTTGTGCTTCTAAAGTTTTAACAGCTTTAGTATAAGCAATAATTTTTGCTTCCTGATCACCTATTTGTGTTAACTGCTCATCACACGAAGCTTTAAGATGATTATATGAGTCAATGCATAATTTTGAGCACAAAGATACCTCATTACTGGAACCAATAGCCATAAGTGCATGATTTGGCTCTTCATCCTCAGGTATGTGTTCATCCCAATTCACAGCTCCAGCTTCCAATTTCATCAAGCTTGTCTGATTCTTCCCCATCTTATCATCATCTTGAGAGTCAGACCCCTTCTTCTTTTTCCAATCAATAGTTACTTTTTCAGTGCAATTTCTGGCAAAGTGACCATGCTTGTGACAATTGTAGCACTCAATAGTCCTCCTATTGTATCCCACTGGTGACTTCCTATCAAGCTTAATGTTCCTCCCAGTCTGCTTGTAAAACTTCTTAACCCTGAAAGCAATCATGGCAATTTGCCATTTGATATCCATTTCTTCAACTTCAACATCATTGATCTGTTCAAAATCCTCACTGATGAAATCTTGATCTTCTGGTTCCTGAGCAAGAAGTGAGTGAATCACTTCATCAGCAAAGCCTGCTGGAACATCTCTCTCTTTTCTCATGCTGCTAGGAGAATTTCCATAACCACCAGAATTAACGCTGCCAGACTTAACCTTGTTAGTGCTGCTCTTGCCTTGAGAAACAAAAGCAACATTTGTAGAACTTGAAGATGCTTTTCCTTGGATTTCCTGTTCAAACACCTTGAGGTTGTTGTACAGGTCATCAGTAGTCATGGTGTCAATTTCACCATTCATCCTCATGGTCAATGTCACACTTGACCATTCTTTTGGTAATGATCTAAGAAACTTCTGGTTTGCATCTTCTTCTGAAACCGCTGCACCATGAACCTCTAATTGTGATAGGAGATGTTGAAACCTATCATAAGTCTTTTCCAACCCTTCTGAAATGGATACAGTAAAAGCTTCAAATTCCTGTTTAAGAACAGCCTTCTTCATCTTCTTGGAGTTAGCATTCCCTCCAAATCTTTTCTTGATAGCCTCCCAGATTTCCTTGGCATCATTCATGCCATGAAACCTTCTTAGATGTTCTTTGGGAATTGCCATTAGCAGCATTGTCTTGGCCTTCTTCTCCTTTTCAACAGCCCGTATCTCTTCAGCAGATACTGGTGGTAATATCCTTATTACTCCATCTGTACCTTGTGAAATCGTTTTCTTCGAATTCCCATTCTGTATGACCTTCCAGACTTCGCTGTGAGTATACTCCAGATAATGTTCCATCTCCATAGCCCAGATGTCATATTCTTCTCTTTTTAGGATTGGGAGTTTTGTGTAGGATATGGTTGTTGTTGCAGAGATGGGTTGTGGTTGTTTAGATGTGCTTGCTTCAGGTTTTTCTTCATCATGGACCGATTTTTCATCATCACTATTGTGAACTGAGAAATCATCATTCATACTGGGATTTTCTAAGCCAGACATGTTGCAGGGTTTAGGTGAGTGAATGTAGGATTTGGATGTTGTGTTTCTTTAACCTCAGAGTCTCTTTAAGCTCTGATACCACTTGTTGGTCCACACGAATTATGAATCTCTAAGTAGCCTTAACAACTTAGTAGACGACTTGAATAAATCAAATCAATCTAAGTGAGACTCTAACACAAATTGAATGTTTATGCGGAATCTAAACAATCAACTATGAAGAACACAATAGAACAATAACTAACTTCGTATTATTACTAATTGCTTTATGAATTACAATCTTCGTCGTTATCTCTAAACTAATGTGTTAGTGTTCCTTTTATACACCAAGGAAACCCTAGATACAAAACTTGTAGAAGGATTTACGTATCTTCTCCAAAGATAAGTTCAAATCCTTTCCTAACTTATAGCTACCCGACTTCCTAAACATCATGACCAGACTTAATGACCTAAGTCAAACAGACTTAACTTTACATTTACTCGACCAGACTTAACTTTGACAAGACTTAACTAATAATACTAGCAGACATAATTCTATAGTCCACTAGACTTAATTCTGTAGTCCACCAGACTCAATTCTGGTCTTCCATTAAGTCTTCTCTTGTCTTGTGATAATTCCCAACATATGTTCCAAAGGTTCTTTTAATTGACTATTTATGATTAGTTGTAAAAACCTTGGGTAAACAAAAACTTTGCCAGAAATATTCTTTTTCAACCCTTCAAAAATCATAGCCGAAAAATTAAATGGTTGGCCTGTAGCCAGACAAATCAAGGCTGAAGCTTGAGTTGTACTAAACTCATTCCAGCCAGTTGTTTTAGGGCTAAGACAATGTAAAAGGGTGTGAAGAAGGAATTTCCAGTGTGGCCAGAGAAGGCCTTTGAAAAACTTTAACTTATCATTTTTCCTCTCATACCCAATTTTTTCAAGTTCCTCAAAAATAGTAGAAGTAGGAAGACAAGTTGTTGCCTCATCATCTGCAAGACGAAGTATTCTTCTTACAGATGTCTCAGTAACGACTATTCTTTCTTCATCTAATGTGGCTATTAACATTTCTTCCCCATGTTTAGTTTCGGCCTTGACAGTAGACCAAAACTCTCTCATGTCGGATTTATATATGGTGGGATTCACTATTAATGCATACCTTATTTGTGATACATTAAGAAAGTCAATGACTTCAGTAAAACCCTCGGATTCAGGGACCTTTTGAAGAAATGCAATTTGATTGTGGTCGGCAGAGTATTCGCGTCTCGTCATCGTAAATTAGGGTTTTGATTTTGGGGGTGTTTGATCGGATGATATAAAGATGTGTTAGGGTTTGAATGGGGTTTAATTTTTGGTGCACAAATTTATTGGTGAGATCGAATTGGGTTTTTATGCCGTTGAGATCCAATTAGGGCTTTATTCGCGCCAATTTGCAAAATGGTCCCTACACTTTCAAACCAAGCAGCAGAATCCCAATAGTTTCAACTTGAGCAGCATAACCTTCAGCAGCAGAATGGTATGCCTAGCAGCAGAAACTTTTGAACCAGGCAGCAGAATGTTCTATGAACACACTAAACATCTTTTTCTCATCAATCAATCATTCCCTTGTGACTTATCCTGCAAAAGATTAGTCCAAAACCACAAAAACACAACCAAGAATATGCCACAATAATCACAAGGCATAGCTATACATAGCAGCAGAATAACCAGCTTAGCAGCAGACAACACACAGACATAGCAAGGACTAGAAACAACTTATTTGATCAATAACAACACAACTCCTTACAAACTTTTACAAAAACACGTAGAGATAAGATTTTTCAAAGATTGATCCGTCCTATACTAGCAATTAAAAATTGAAATCTACTCACATCAAAACCTTTTGTGAGTAAATCAGCAACATTATTGTCAGTATGTATTTTAACTATTTGAATTAGCTTTTTCTCATAACAATCTCTAATAAAATGGTGTCTTATCTCTATATGCTTTGTTTTAGAGTGAAAAACAGGATTTTTGATGATACACATTGTGTTGTTATTATCAATGTAAATTTTGGTGTTCATAAAATTGTACCCATAATCCAGCAATTGGTTTTGGATCCAGAGCACTTGTCCACAGCAACTAGAAGCAGCCACATACTCAGCTTCAGTTGTGGAATTTGCCACCACAGTCTGTTTCTTGCATTGCAAAGAGATCAGCCTATGTCCAAGGTATTGACATCCTCTAGTGGTTGACTTTCTATCCATACTTGCTCCAGCATAATCAAGATCTGAGTATGCCACCAGATCAAAAGTTGAATCCTTAGGATACCAAAGGCCCAACTTAGGTTGACTCCTCAAGTACCTAAAAATCCTCTTAACAGCATTCAAGTGTGAGACTTTGGGGGACACTTGAAATCTGGCACAAGCACACACAACAAACATAATGTTTGGCCTTGAAGCAGTTAGATACATCAATGAACCAATCATTGATCTATACAGATGTACATCAACCTCATCTCCATTTTCATCCTTGAGCAAAGGTTTGTTGGTCTCTATTGTTGTCTTGGCAAGCTTCACATCAGTAAAACTAAATTTCTTCAAGATATCAGCCACATACTTGTCTTGGCTGATGAAAATCCCATCTGACTTCTGTTTAACTTGAAGCCCAAGAAAGAAGGTGAGTTCCCCCATAGAACTCATCTCAAATCTATGATGCATGAGCTTCTCAAATTCTTCACATAACACCTTGTTTGTAGACCCAAAAATGATATCATCTACATAAACTTGGACTAGTAGAATATCATTTTTGTCTTTCTTAGATAACAAATATTTGGACAAGGTGTCATACCAAGCTCTTGGAGCCTGATGTAAACCATATAGTGCTTTCTCCACCCTATAAACCCTATCAGGATAATTAGGGTCTTCAAAACCAGGTGGTTGCATCACATATACTTCTTCATCAATCTTTCCATACAAGAAAGCACTTTTCACATCCATCTGATACACTGGGAAGTTCTTGAATGAAGCATAAGCCAAGAATAGTCTGATTGCCTCTATTCTTGCTACTGGAGCAAACACCTCATCATAATCAATGCCTTCCTCCTGAGTATATCCCTGAGCCACCAATCTAGCTTTGTTTCTGACCACAATTCCTCTTTCATCTCTCTTGCATCTGAACACCCATTTTGTTCCAATTGCCCTCTTCCCATTAGGCAAATCAACTAATGTCCAGACTTCTTGAAGCTTGAACTGCAACAATTCCTCTTGCATAGCTTCACCCCAACTAGAATCTTGCATAGCTTTATGAGTAGTCTTGGGTTTCACTTATGACAGAAAACAAGCAAACTTGCAATTTTGTAGATCCTTGTGGCTATTCCTCTGATGTAGTGATTGAGCAAATAATCCTTGATGAAGCAAATCACTCAACCCCTTTGTTTTACTTCTGGTCTGAACAGCAAATTGAACATCAACAATTATCTGCTCTTTTGGATGATGTTTATGAATTCTAGTGGTTGGAATAGGACTGACTGGTATCACATTTTCCATGTTGTTTAAATCAGCCTCTACACCAAACCCTTCTACAACTTCATAATCTGTATCAGCATAAATATTCTCCAAACCAGGTATCTCATCAGAAGAATCATCATTAGAAAACCAATTTCCTTCAGCAGTAGGAAATTTAGGTGCAGCAGTAGAACTACTAGGCTGAGAAGTAGTATCTTTTGGCTTAGCAGCAGAATGAGAGATACTGCTGCTAGCATTGCTCTGCACATTATCAACTTGTGGCTCTTCAGTAACCACTTTTTCATCACTTGAAGGTCTTTTCGCACCTTCAGAATCTCCTTTAGGTCCATCATGAACATCATCTGATTGTGAACTCTTGCCCTCATTCTCTCTTGGTGTGAAAAGCTGATCAAGCTTCCTTCTCTCAATCAAGACAAACTCCTTTGCAGATTCATCATCTTTAGCTTGTGTACCTGCATTGGGGTTAGCTTGTGTACCTACAGACATGTTAGTTGAACATGCCAACACTGGCTCATAATTCATGGACTTAGTCAAAGAATCAATATCAAAGAGCCATTCAGGTCCTTTTCCAGCAACACTAGGTGTGGTTTCACTAAACCTAATATGTAAGTTTTCTTCCACATGCCTAGTTCTTTGATTGAATAC
The DNA here is from genome assembly GCA_021014915.2 of Artemisia tridentata subsp. tridentata. Classification (NCBI taxonomy): domain Eukaryota; kingdom Viridiplantae; phylum Streptophyta; class Magnoliopsida; order Asterales; family Asteraceae; genus Artemisia; species Artemisia tridentata. The sequence continues at coordinate 151,103,695 of CP139501.1, read as the reverse complement.
CCTAAAAGCCTTACTATTTGTAGAGTATCCAACAAAGTAACCTGTAACACCCCGACCCGACAAGGCCAAGATATCACATTATGGTGTCATACAAAGCATACATTACGCAAGCGGAAGTCTTTTAAATAAATAACCAAGTCTCAAACATCAAGACTGGTATCAAAAGATAATCCCAAATGCATAGTGGGTTAACCAAACAAACCAAGTAAATAGATAATATTCAAAGTACTGAAAGAAATGAAAGTCCGAAACAATGGACAACGAAATGATAAATAAATAGGTCTCTAAGTCCTACGCTCTCTCATTCCCAAGCCCGTTGCCCCGCTTATTACCTGCCGCATAAGAAAAGAAAACATGCGGCTGAGCTTAAAAAGCCCAGTGAACAGATATATATAACATAACATAACGGTAAATAAGCATAAGCAACGAAGGAATAAGATTACAAAACGAAAAGTATAATCATGAAAGTCATAGGAATTTTAAGGAGAACTAAGAATCAAGAATGCATGAGAACTGAATAGAAAATGAATCAAGAGAATAATGAAATAAGGGAAAAGTTCATATAAGGATGTGCCATAGGAACTACATACAAAATCCGTCAAATCATACTAAAGCAATACAAGTATACGAAGAGGGGAGACCTCTAAGTAATAAAAGTGTGAGAAGGAGTGTAAGGCACACACCACCTGATCACCATAATCATATAAACATAAAACCTAGGATGCATCCATACGCTCCCTAACATAAGTATGTATGTCAGTACTAGACTGGTCACACATATAAAGTTGGCCAATAGTGTACACAAAATCATAACATAAGGGGGAACGCCGTAGATCTATCACACCTCTACGGGAGTGTCATGCCTAGGTGCCATCAAAGACATGGTCATGGTACCTCCACAACTAGGTTAGCTCAGGCACAGATCTATCATAGCATACAACAATAATAATCTAGCATGGCAAGAGAAACAAGATAGTAACTCAATAAGCATGGCAAAACATAAGCATAGCATGGCAGAGAAATTTAAATAAATGTCAGAATGAATCAATAAGAATGACAATCATACAATGAAAGTCATGAATCAAATATGGGAATCATATCAGGCATAGGATCAATGGAAATATCCCTACTGAAAAGGGAAAGAATATCTGTACCTTATCAAAGCACACAAATCAAAGCAATAAGATGAATGGAAGCAGATGATCACTCCTTCTTCACCCGATCTACATTAATCATAAGTTTATTTATAAGTTTCATAGTTTCATAATCATAAAGGTTTCATTTTAGTTTTCTTTCCATTCTAGGTAACTTTCCATATTTAGCAGGTTTCCATAATTAGTAACTTTCCAAAAATAGTAACTTTCCATATTTAGTAACTTTCAAAAAATAGTAACTTTCTATATTTAGTAACATTTCAAAAATAGTAAGTTTCCATATTTAGTAACTTTCCAAAAATAGCAAGTTTAGCCATTTTAGGTTTAAAAGCAATTTAGGGTTTCTAAAAATAGTAAATAGTATTTAAAAAGGTTTAAATAGTTACTAATGTCGAAATTGAGTTTCATATATTAATATACTTATAAAATGATGTCATTTCACAGTTTAGAGTTTTACAAGTCAAAATAGGGTTTCCAAATTAAGTAAGTGTGAGATTAGGGTTTCTAATTACACAAGTCATTTTAATTGATCATTTAAGGTGATTAAACTCCAATTAGGGTTTCTTACATTCAATTAGGTCATAATTAAGTTATATTTCCCGAATTAGCATCTGCTGGAACACCCCGAAAGTATGTAATTATTTACCCAGGTTAGACATCTTAGAAAAATCTACAAAAATTACACAACGTAGCTCATATACCAAATTTCATTCTGCCAAAATTTCAGGTCTTAATTCGTTATAGATATTAAATTAAAAATCATGGAGTACGACTGAATTTTCATAACCCGAAATACAGTTTTGACACATGAATTTCTAAAAATCAAACGGTTGCCTTCTAGACCTCTAAAAATCATCAAACCAATTTTATTTGATCGCTATTTCACTAAATACAGTTTTAGACCAAAGAACCACTAAAATTCATGTTTGTATCATTGGTTTAAAATTCACTTAGGTAGCATAAAATTTCTGACAGCTTAGTTTGTTTTATATATATTCGATTTCAATAACATAATTAATTATATAGACACATATTAATCCGAAAATGTTGTTATAGATTAAAGTTTACATGTTACCTCTTCTATGGATCAAATAGAATGAGAACACAAAGATTTCAAAGATGATCAAATCACCAACACTTCTCCTCTCCTTCTTGATCATGACCGAATGAGAGAAAAACAATAAAACATGGGTCGATTATGGTTTATTCAAAAAATTAGAATGGATAAAAGTGAAGTGTATTCGATTACCTTTGTGTGATACGGATTGAACAATGATCAAGATCAAATTAATGCTTCTTCTTCTCCTTGATGCCGAATAGAATAGGTTGTTTTTAGGGTTTTGTTTTTTTTCTTTTGTGTCGTGAAAATGGAGATAGAGAGAAAAGTTTTAGGGTTTTCTTGTGTGGTTTAGGAATACACGGTTTATGGGAGAAAAATGGGGATGGTTGAGCCGAAATTAGGGAGGGTAAATAAGGATGATTATCGCTTTCTATAATTGCCAAAATTTCATGTATATCTTTCATGATTCTTCCAAAGAATCTTTACGAATGGAATTGTTTTAGTTCTCATGACTCTTTCCTGACGCTCCAAAACGGCCTCAAGTTCTTCACTATAAGAAAGATCTTCTCAAAATAGATCGAACGGCAAGAGACAACATGAAGTGGGTGATAATCATACTCACGAAGAAGAGATACATGGAATACATCGTATACGTGAGATAACTTGGAAGGTAATGCCAAGCGATGAGATACCTTGCCAACCTGATCAAAATCATTGAAAAGCCCTAGGCTTTCATAATTCACAACGAATTCGTTCCAAGGAATACGAAACAACAATGTAGCGGATAACGATTTAAATCTCACACAGAGATACATGAAACATACATTCTTGTAAGCAATACGAATGTAGTACTAAAGAGTAAAACCTCATCAACTCAGTCCAGATTCTTAACGAAAAGGGAACTAGTGCATCATTATAGAAGAACTCATTAATTTCAAACAGATACTGATCGAACTAAGGAACGTACCACCGTTCAATGAAGCACATGACGAAACATCAAATGTATCAAGAGTTTTATAAGAGATAGATAGTATAATTGTACTGATGATCAATCGAGTAACACTCGAAATATTAACTTGTATTGAAACGCATAATGAGATGGGTAGCATATTTATACTGACGATCAATAGAGTATAAATCGGAGTATCGAAACGCATCAGAAAACAAAACAAAATAGGTCAAATAATCATACGGATAAAACACATCAAAGAGCTAACGTAGTCGTACAGACGATAAACTAAGCACATAACGGGGGATCGGAACGTATCGGAGAGCATAACGGAATAGGTCGGATAATCGTATGGAAAACAACAACTCAAAGGATTAACTCATCGTGAACCAGATCTTCTTCATATGCCCAAAACGTCTAACTCTCCACAACGGGGACATCGTACGAAACATACAAATTTCATAGTCCACCATTCAAGGTTTCTCTTCCACAAGGATAACTAATCCACCAATCACAGTAATCAACCCCGGACCTTAAATCAGCAAATCTCCAACTTAATCCAATCCAAAAGGTGTTCTACATCTCCGTAGGCAAACTCAATCATGCCAATACACTTGTCAAACTCTCCGTCCCATACATCTTCAATTTCAACATAGTTGCTCTGTCTGTCCATCCATCTGAAGGTGAGTAGTCGCCATAAAATATGAAGCCGGTCTTGAAGGTCTTCTGCATTCCTTCTGGAAGTGTGAAAAAAAACTCGATTTTTCTGACATGATCACTGCAGGTGCGCCAAGGAGCTTGAATAATCTTCTATTGAAATAAATCTCTGCCGACCTTCCAAGTGAGCCACCAAGTTGAACGATTCACTACAACCCACATCGTTTTGTCCTTCCCAACGTGCGCGTAAATCCCGTTACAAAGTTGCTGATAGTTTTAATCCCACTTCTACATACGAACATCCAAAATGAGGAAAACCACTCGTACGCTGATGCTAACTCCCAATCTCTTGACATACTAGACACTTCGCCATCAAAGCATTCACATCCGTTGTCATACCATCCTGTCTTAATTTATGCTACAAGTCTCTACATAATAGTACAACTAATATGTATAGAGCGAAAAGAACGGGGTGCTTCGAGCATAACCGTTTCATTCAAATCTTCTATATATATCATAATTCCACCACCTTGCTCCTGAGCTTCTTCACATCCGTCATAACCAATCTCCAGTCGTGCGTCTGACAGTTCGCCTCCACGGTTTATCTGCATAGATGCATCACTAGCAATCTTTCCGTATAACCTAAGGACATAGCTGACCTTCTTCTGAAGTAGAAACAAATATCCCTCTTAACTTTCCAAAAGTTCTCCAATTTATTCTTCATTCCTACCAAAATTATACTCTTCGAGAAACTTACATCGAGCTCTTCTGATGTAGAAATTTTCAACACAAAAATACAAGGATGATTCTCGTGTTTCTCTTTCGTCCCTGAATATACTAAATCGTCATACTATGACAATTGTCCAAGCATTCATGAAATACACGATTCATCAAGCTCACAAGAATAGTCGGAGCAGTGGCCAATACGATTGACATCACAATGCTCATAGAGATTATAACGGATACAAATCAATGCTAGGAACATCTTGCTCCTTCACATGAAAATGGACATAATCAGATTAAAAATCGATCATCGAGAAAACTTCACCCTGAAGTTGATTAGATAAGTCGTCGATAACGGTATCAGTCCTAATCACCATACTACTAAGATTCCAGAATTCCATGAACAACCTCATACCACCATCATTCTTCTTCATAACCAAACTGAAACACAACACAGAGACGCACACAGATAGATAAACCACTTCCTAGAAGTAGGTCCTTCAATACTCTTCATTCAACGCATGTCATTCGTAAGGGATTTCGGAAATAGGCAAAACGTCGCTTACACATGAATAGAGTTCTGATTCAAATAACACACTGACCTCAGGCACTCCTCAAGACATTCTATGACTCCAATAAGTTCAAGGTATATGATGTAACTATTATCACGCTGGCCAGACGTCATAATACTTTGTTGATATAAATAATGCCTAAAAATATTATTAATACTTCTTGATATCTCTATGTTTTGATAATCACAAAATGTAAACTCATTAAACATAAACTTATTAAATAAACAAGTATTTAGTTGTAAATATTCATTTCTACAACTCAATCACTTAAGGTATGAATAAACAAATGCCTAATGCGTTATATGATCAAAGGAACATTTTCTTAATCACTTGATTTTTTATAAAATGACACAAACATTTTATATCTTTTAGAAAATCATTTTTGGTATTAAATAAAAATGTTTAATCCATTATAAATTTATGAATTCAAATTTTCAACCAAAAATGGCAAAAATGTTCCAGAAAAACCTTCCCCGCAAAAAGACAAAATTGAGCAACGTTCGGGTAGGGCGGCCCCCTTAATTTTAAGGGGACCGGCCACCTATATAAGGGGACCGCCCCGCTCCTCCAGCTGTCAGATTTTGCCTATAAATACTGGTTCATTCCTAGACTTTTTCCTCACCTTTTGCACCCTAAACCTTCTGTTCTAAGTCTCTTCTCATCTTTCTAAATCCTTTCTAAATCCTTTGATCATATATTTTTAAGCATTGGTTTCTAAGTGATCCAAGCTTCTACCATCCAAGTGCAAAAGAAGAATACTCCTTCAACAACTAGAGAAGAAGTATTGCAACTTAGTATCATCTTGCTACCTAAGTTGTTTGTGTAATCATTCATTCATTTGTGTATAAGTTGTGTATATTTGTTAGATAGGTGTGAACATAATTTTTTAGGCTAGATTAGTGTGGTAGTGATGAAGTTGTGAAGAAGTTAAGGTGTGTAAGTAGTGAAGGTGTAAGTAAGTAGAAGAGTATATAAGTAGTGCTAGGTTGTGAAGTAGTTGTGAAGCCGTCATGTAGAAGTTGTGAAGCCGTCGTGTAGAAGTTGTGAAGCCCTCGTGTAGAAGTTGTGAAGTCGTCGTGTAGAAGTTATGAAGCCGTTGTGTAGAAGTTGTGAAGCCGTCATGAAGAACTTGTGAATAAGTCGTGAAGAAGTCGTGTAGAAGTTGTGAGATTGGTTCTAGCTACGATTAGGACCCGATATCTAGCTTTGTGTCGTTAAACTGGTGTAAGCGAAAGTTGTGTAAGGTTTTCTCCGCCATAAGGGAGCTTGTTGACATAGTGAAGAAAACTCTCGAGTTAGGTGCTCGAGGAGTGGAGTAGGGCAAGGAAGGTGTCCTTGTAGCCGAACCACTATAAATCCTTTGTCTCGCGGTTCGATCTTTCCATCTCTATCTTTCATTTCATTTCATTACTTTACTTGCATTGTTTATTTAGATTTACTTATATTTGTTCATATTGTTCAAGAGTTGAGTTCACATAAATTCGAATCTATGTTTTTAAAAGTAAACAAATTTTTCATAATAAAATTAAAAAGACGTAAAACTGTTCAACCCCCCCCCCTTCTAGTTCACCACAATTGGTATCAAGAGCCACGTCAAACAAGATTTTTAAAATAAAATGTATTTTAAAAATTGAAACGATCTATGGAATCTGAAAAATATTTAGAAGGGCAATCTATGCAAAGACCACCACTATTTGAAAGTGATGGTTTTCTTTATTGGAAAAATAGATTTGAAACTTATGTGAAATCAAAAGATCTTGATCTTTTGCATATTATTACTCATGGTGATTTTCCCCCTGTTCAAAATAATCCTTTAACTAAAAGAGATGAAATTGTACCTTTTGAAAAACAAAATGATGATTTGAAAAAGAAACTAGCAAAAAATAATGAAGCTAAAATGGTAATTTATAATGCATTACCACGCAAAGAATATGAACGAATTTTTATGTGTCAAACCGCAAAAGAAATTTGGGTATCTTTATTAATCACTCACCAAGGTAATAGTCAAGTCAAAGATAATAAAATAGATCTTCTTGTTCAACAATATGAACAATTTACGATTCCGAAAGAGGAATCAATATATAATGCTTTTGCTAGGTTTAACACTATCATCACAAGTTTAAATGCACTTGATGAGAGTTTTTCTAGTAAGAATTTTGTTAGGAAATTTCTTAGGGCTCTTCATCCAAAATGGCGGGCTAAAGTTACGGCGATTGAAGAATCGAAGAACTTGTCAACTCTTCAACTTGACGAGTTGATCGGCAACTTGAAAGTCTACGAAGCAATAATAAAGAAAGACTCCGAGATGGTCAAAGGAAAAAGAGAGCAAAGCAAGTCAATTGCATTGAAAGCTAGCAAGGAATCTAGTGACGAGGATAGCTCAACCTCCGAAAGTGATGATGAACAATATGTCATGGCCGTAAGAGACTTCAAGAAATTCTTCAAAAGACGAGGAAGATATGTTAGACAACCACATGATGAAAGAAAGGCATTCCAAAGAAACAAAGACGACAAAAGTAGCAAGAGCGAAAGGAAGTACTTCAAATACGGTGATCCAAATCATCTCATCGGAAAATGTCCAATGTTGTCAAGGGATCAAAATCAAAAGGAGTTCATTGGAGGAGCAAGGAGTGATAGCGATGAAGATGAAAAAGAAATAACAAAGGATGAAAAATGTCTTATAGCCAAGGTATCCAATGAGGTACTTTCCGAAACCGAATACTTTAGTGACCAAAATCAATCATTAGACGAAAAAGACCTAGATAATGAATATATTAGGTTATGCAAATTAGGTCAAAAATTCATGGCTAAAAATAAATCACTAAGACATATTAATAATCGATTAGAAAATGAAGTACGCGAATTAAAAATTAAACTACAGCATTTAGAAAAAGAAAAAGAAGTTTTTATAGAATGTAAAACATGTCTAGAGGTCAAAAATGAAAACGAAAAACTTAAAGATGAAATTTCCAAACTTGACAAGTTTAAAAATAGTAGTAACTCACTTAAGAAAATAATAAGTGTTCAAGGAACTTCGGGAGATAAAACCGGTCTGGGATTCAACTCAAATAATGTTTCAACTAGTGAAACTAAAAATGTAAAGTTTGAATGTCAATCTAGTAAACAAAAACCATTAGAGTCAAAACCTAAGTATATACTTATAAAAGATAGAAAAATACCTATTGCGAGTGATGAGGAAGTAAAAAGTTTTTATAAACCATCATTAAAAGCCAAAACCGGATTTTCTAAACCGAAATTAAGATCTAAAACTTCACCTCCAAATAGACCAAATAATCCTCATCCTCGGTCTAAAACCCCTCAACCTAGAAGAAATCAAGGTAGACAAAACTTTTCTAATAATAATAATCACCCAATGTGGAATTATTCACTTCAACCAAGTTTCAACCCTTGGGGAATACTTTCACCATACATGCAAATGCAAACCACATATGGTTCAAACTATTTTGGACAAATGAGACAATGGGGACCAAGTGGCTAAATCGTCACTCATTGAATAATTCGGAAACTCATCTATGTTTGGCTTTCATAAGTCAATATGACACCTTGAAGCGTTTGAAGAAAAATCTACTGAAGACTAAAAGGTACGCTTTTCTTTTAAGTTTATTTTTATAATATATGCTTAGATTAATGACTAATTATTTCATGCCTATTTAGCTCATAATGCCTAGTTATATATATACACATAATAACTTATATGAATCTACTTAGAACCTAGAATCACTTGTTCTTTTCCCTTTGGCCCTCTTAAGCTATAACTTTTAAAATGGAAATCTTTTATGTCCACTATTAGAAAACTCATTGTGATGAAGTGAAATGAGTTAAGTGGATTAATCATTAACATAGAAGTAAGATTAGATTTCTCGCGTTAGAAAACTATGGATGAAACAAGCTCTCGTAGACTATGGCATCAAGATAGATAAGTGTGCGACAACAAAGGAGCTATAGATGTTAGGTTATACCCCATTCAACACTCTCGCATCAAACATATAGAATTTCGTCATCACTTCCTTATGACCATAGGATTTGTAGAAAAGGGTAGCGTGTGACAATAGCCTTAACCAATTCCCTTGAGCATGAGATCTTTAACAACCATTTTTTAAAATCTATGATTAATGGTATTTGTTGTAAAAAATCCAGTATCTTTAAAAATATACAGAAACTTCACATTTTGAAAAAATGATTTTTTTTATGTCTATTTCACTTTTCTATTAACATGTTTTACTATCTCATTTTTCTTCTTAATCTATGTCCATAATTCTGTTTCGATCAAAGTCAAATATTGAGATTTTTTTTTCTTACCCATTCTTCATAAACACATTTTGAAATAAAACCCAATCTACTTTATTCAAATAACTTTCACATCTACATAAAAACCCACTTTCAAACATTGTTGAATAATGCTAAAAACATTTCTTTAAATCATGCATGGTGATCTCATATTTGTCATCTATATTTATGTACATGACATTTATAAGTGAACTAAGTCAAATCAAGCGGACCATGGTTTGTCTATTCTGATTTTGTTTGTAACAAGTCTAGAAGTCCATGCTATCTTAAGTTCCCATTTATTGCACATAGGCACACATTAGGATCCATCAAATAGTTCATTAATCTTCCCACTTACATATAATTAAGAAAATACTTGGTGTAGTGTATTGTTTCCTAGTCCATATATATTACTTGCTTGATGAGTATGTTTACATGCTAGATGAAATTACTTGTTTGCTTAATCTCTTTAATTAACATGTTTTGCATCAATATCTATTACATGCTTAATTGCCCCAAAGAGTTGGACTTGCTTGAAACTAAACCCAAAAACACAACCCTTTCTACAATTTTCTGCCAAAAACCCATTTCCAGTAATCTGGGAACCAACAAATGGGCGGCCCCCTTAAATCATAAGGCGGCCCCCTTAATATTTAAGGGGACCGGCCCCTATTTAAGGGGACCGGCCATCTGATGGTCGAAGGTGCTGTTTCCTTTTCTACTTTTTAGCCCATTTCATCCTAAACCTTCCAAAATTCACAAACATATCTTATTCCAATCCATCGAACAAATTTTATCCATTCCTTAATCCCATCAATCCTACACTATAAACACTCCCATTCCTTATAATCTTCCATCATCTCATCATGCCATCTCCCATCAAACCAAAGCCAAAAACCTCAAGGTTAGCAAGGATAACCGAAAAACCCGTTTGGAGAAGAAAACCTAACCCCCGAAACAAGTCCATCTCAACAAATGATGTGGCTAAACAAACAACACCTCCACCCACATTTGTTCCCAACTATACTCCCAATCCTCAAGCTCATTCCAATGAACCCTTTCACAAACCTCATCATAATAATCAACCATCCATCTTTACTCCCAAAAATACACCTTCATCTCATCCATATGATTCACATGAAGTGCATGATCAATCCCAAAACAATAATCCCAATCTCATTCACAACACCTCACATCTTATTCAACCTACCAATGTACCATCCAAAACACTCACCACTCTTGGAATATCATCTTCTTCCATATCTCCATCCTCATTCACTCATGATTACCCAAACTCAAAAATGTCTCCACCACCAAAAGTATCACCACCACTTCCTACCAACTCACATGCTACTTCTATGTTGCATATCCAAACATCCATCCAAAATAACAACCACACTCCACCATCATCACCTTCTTCCGAACACTTGAAGTTCATTGAAGAACTTAATGAAGCCCATGAGCTTAGTGCTCTTCTTGCCTTACACCTTGCTGGATCAACTTCCTTCTAGCTCTTCTTCATCACAAACTAACCTCAACCTCCACGTTCGTTCCAAACTATAAATCTCAACCTTAAACTGACCTCATTGAAACCTTTCAAAACCCTCATCATATTGGTCAATCATCCAACTTTACTTCCAACTACACACCCCAATTTCATCCACTTCCACCAAATAACCAAATCCACATTCCCACGGAAAAGGAAAAGTTCAGTGAAGAGATAAACCAAATCCATGACCTCCTTGCTATGCACCTTGCACAACGCAACAAGGGCCAACCTCCATCCTCCATCCTCACCCTACTCAAATTGCTTACCTCACCCCCACAACTTGAATCAAGTTGATAATCATGTCAACTATTGTCCTTGTTGTGTCCTTCTCCAAAAACAAATCATTGCCTTAAATAAACATTTCACTTGGATTGAGTAACTTCTTACTAGATCTCATCCAACACCTCCACTAGCACAACACTCTAACCCTCAATCAACTGATTCCGCTCCAAACTCTCCACCTCCAAAAAAAAAATATACCTCTATTAATCAGACATCCTTACCCTCACTCAACCACTTTCATCCCAAACACTCTACCATCAAATAAAATAATTCAAGCTCTTGTGTTGCAAGCAAGTCCGATGGCTCTCTTTGGCAAATTAGGACCTTTTTACTTGTTGTATGTTTTAAAAATAAAAAATGTTTCACATAATCATTTTGATTTAATGAATGTCTTGCTATGTGTTCTTAATATTTGTTTGCCATGATTGTTGTTTTTATATTCCATATTTTGCTATGTATGCTTGTGCTTCTAATATTTTTCTTGCAAGTATTCCATATCTCGATTTCTAGATGCCCTCAAACGAGGGGGAGCACACATCAAGGGGGAGTTCTCGTTCCGACAAATTTTGTATCTAAAACTTGTCGGCATAACCTTTTTGATTCTACAAAAAGGGGGAGAAGTGAATATAAACTCACTAAATACTTGTCCAAAAATAATGTTTTGGATTTAATGAGTTTAAGTTTTGTAATCATCAAAAAGGGGGAGATTGTTGATATAAATAATGCCTAAAAATATTATTAATACTTCTTGATATCTCTATGTTTTGATAATCACAAAATGTAAACTCATTAAACATAAACTTATTAAATAAACAAGTATTTAGTTGTAAATATTCTTTTCTACAACTCAATCACTTAAGGTATGAATAAACAAATGCCTAATGCATTATATGATCAAAGGAACATTTTCTTAATCACTTGATTTTTTATAAAATGACACAAACATTTTATATCTTTTAGAAAATTATTTTTGGTATTAAATAAAAATATTTAATCCATTATAAATTTATGAATTCAAATTTTCAACCAAAAATGGCAAAAATGTTCCAGAAAAACCTTCCCCACAAAAAGACAAAACTGAGCAACGTTCGGGTAGGGCGGCCCCCTTAATTTTACTAGGCGGCCCCCTTAATTTTAAGGGGACCGCCCCGCTCCTCCAGCTGTCAGATTTTGCCTATAAATACTGGTTCATTCCTGGACTTTTTCCTCACCTTTTGCACCCCAAACCTTCTGTTCTAAATCTCTTCTCATCTTTTTAAATCATTTGATCATATATTCTTAAGCATTGGTTTCTAAGTGATCCAAGCTTCTACCATCCAAGTGCAAAAGAAGAATACTCCTTCAACAACAAGAGAAGAAGTATTGCAACTTAGTATCATCTTGCTACCTAAGTTGTTTTTGTAATCATTCATTCATTTGTGTATAAGTTGTGTATATTTGTTTGATAGGTGTGAACATAATTGTTTAGGCTAGATTAGTGTGGTAGTGGTGAAGTTGTGAAGAAGTTAAGGTGTGTAAGTAGTAAAGGTGTAAGGAAGTAGAAGAGTATATAAGTAGTGCTAGGTTGTGAAGTAGTTGTGAAGCCGTCGTGTAGAAGTTGTGAAGCCATCGTGTAGAAGTTGTGAAGCCGTTGTGTAGAAGTTTTGAAGCCATCGTGAAGAAGTTGTGAATAAGTCGTGAAGAAGTCGTGTAGAAGTTGTGAGATTGGTTCTAGCTACGATTAAGACCCGACATCTAGCTTTGTGTCGTTAAACCGGTGTAAGCGAAAGTTGTGTAAGGTTTTCTCCGCCATAAGGGAGCTTGTTGACATAGTGAAGAAAACTCTCGAGTTAGGTGCTCGAGGAGTGGAGTAGGGAAAGGAAGGTGTCCTTGTAGCCGAACCACTATAAATCCTTTGTCTCGCGGTTCGATCTTTCCATCTCTATCTTTCATTTCATTTCATTACTTTACTTGCATTGTTTATTTAGATTTACTTATATTTGTTCATATTGTTCAAGAGTTGAGTTTACATAAATTCGAATCTAAGTTTTTAAAAGTAAACAAAGTTTTCATAGTAAAATTAAAAAGATGTAAAACTATTCAACCCCCCCCCTTTTAGTTTTCCAAATACTTGCATCATATACACATGCCATTATTGCAATCACAGTCTACCTCAAGTCGTGACAAAACGCATTCTAATAAACGGATCAAAAGAATTACATTCGAGAGTAAATTTTGGTAGTCCGTCAAGGAATACATCGCGAAATTCAACATCGAAAACTCTCGAGCGAGTTACATCAAACGGAATATCTTCACAAACGCGAGGGATTAATATACGAACTTTCAAAGCAAAGGTGATCATAATAGTATGCCAGGTCAGAAACCTGGGCACGGAGTTTGAGTTTCATAAGTCGTCAGAGATGACAAAATCATAACTGTTGTTAGCATCTCAATGCTCAGTCAACAATTACATGACCAGAATGAAATTGAATTGAATCTTCCCAAAGAAATCAGATTAGTAGAATGAAATTGATCTTCAAACATCCTCAACCGTACAGGATAATCTACACTCGTGATGGATAGTCACAAGATTCTCATAGAGATAGAATTAGGAATAGCAATTCAATAATGCAGAGGGGACTTAATGTGCTTAGTAAAAGCAAAAGACACCACAGGATATGTCGTTCTCGTATCAAGTAAAACCACGCAGCACGATCGCATAAGTAAGGAATACCCGAAATGGTACTTGATGTGTCAGCAGCCTATCCTCGGTCAGAGCGAACAATCGACCCTCGGTAGATTGCTGTCAATCATTCTCATTCTTACGGTTGTTACCATTCACCTTCGGACACTCTTTCGTCCGAAATCCAATCACACTACAACTGAAACCGGCATCCAACGTCTTATAACACGATCACCCAGACGAAACTTCTCACAGTCAACACATGGAGGAGATGGAACCTGGTCCCACAACTTCTTCTGCTCAGACGAACCCGAACGTAGGGATCAAAACGAACAATGAAGACAAATCAAACGTCAGGATCAAAATACGAAGGAAGAGATCGCGTCAAACGAAAAGCCTAGTGTCTACCCGATATCCTCACTGGTCATTTCTAAGGTTCTATAGGTCAAACCCAGCGCGCTCTGATACCATAACTGTAACACCCCGACCCGACAAGGCCAAGATATCACATTATGGTGTCATACAAAGCATACATTACGCAAGCGGAAGTCTTTTAAATAAATAACCAAGTCTCAAACATCAAGACTGGTATCAAAAGATAATCCCAAATGCATAGTGGGTTAACCAAACAAACCAAGTAAATAGATAATATTCAAAGTACTGAAAGAAATGAAAGTCCGAAACAATGGACAACGAAATGATAAATAAATAGGTCTCTAAGTCCTACGCTCTCTCATTCCCAAGCCCGTCGCCCCTCTTATTACCTGCCGCATAAGAAAAGAAAACATGCGGCTGAGCTTAAAAAGCCCAGTGAACAGATATATATAACATAACATAACGGTAAATAAGCATAAGCAACGAAGGAATAAGATTACAAAACGAAAAGTATAATCATGAAAGTCATACGAATTTTAAAGAGAACTAAGAATCAAGAATGCATGAGAACTGAATAGAAAATGAATCAAGAGAATAATGAAATAAGGGAAAATTTCATATAAGGATGTGCCATAGGAACTACATACATAATCCGTCAAATCATACAAAAGCAATACAAGTATACAAAGAGGGGAGACCTCTAAGTAATAAAAGTGTGAGAAGGACTGTAAGGCACACACCACCTGGTCACCATAATCATATAAACATAAAACTTAGGATGCATCCATACGCTCCCTAACATAAGTATGTATGTCAGTACAAGACTGGTCACACATTTAAAGTTGGCTAATAGTGTACACAAAATCATAACATAAGGGGGAACACCGTAGATCTATCACACCTCTACGGGAGTGTCATGCCTAGGGTGCCATAAAAGACATGGTCATGGTACCTCCACAACTAGGTTAGTTCAGGCACAGATCTATCATAGCATACAACAATAACAATCTAGCATGGCAAGAGAAACAAGATAGTAACTCAACAAGCATGGCAAAACATAAGCATAGCATGGCAAAGACATTTAAATAAATGTCAGAATGAATCAATAAGAATGACAATCATACATTGAAAGTCATGAATCAAATATTGGAATCATATCAGGCATAGGATCAATGGAAATATCCCGACTGAAAAGGGAAAGAATATATGTACCTTATCAAAGCACAAAAAAACAAAGCAATAAGATGAATGAAAGCAGATGATCACTCCTTCTTCACCCGATCTACATTAATCATAAGTTTATTTATAAGTTTCATAGTTTCATAATCATAAAGGTTTCATTTTAGTTTTCTTTCCATTCTAGGTAACTTTTCATATTTAGCAGGTTTTCATAATTAGTAACTTTCCAAAAAGAGTAGCTTTCCATATTTAGTAACTTTCCAAAAATAGTAACTTTTCATATTTAGTAACTTTTCAAAAATAGTAAGTTTCCATATTTAGTAACTTTCCAAAAATAGTAAGTTTAACCATTAGGTTTAAAAGCAATTTAGGGTTTCTAAAAATAGTAAATAGTATTTAAAAAGGTTTAAATAGTTATTAATGTCGAAATTGAGTTTCATATATTAATATACTTATAAAATGATGTCATTTCACAGTTTAGAGTTTTACAAGTCAAAATAGGGTTTCCAAATTAAGTAAGTGTGAGATTAGGGTTTCTAATTACACAAGTCATTTTAATTGATCATTTAAGGTGATTAAACTCCAATTAGGGTTTCTTACATTCAATTAGGTCATAATTAAGTTATATTTCCTGAATTAGCAGTTTTAGGATTTAATTCATATAATTTGGGCTTCATATTATCATTATTAAAAGATTAGGGTTACTATTGCAATTATACCAAAGTTAAAGTTTAATATGATAATTAATCAAAACATAAGTTAAACACTTTTAAGAAGACAATATAGCTTATTTAGGTTTTAAAGATGAAGCAATTATGCTTATAAGTGTTTTAAATAAGTAATTACTTAAATTAAGAATTAACATTAAAAACAGGTCCAATTTAGCTACTTTTAACACACCTTAAACGAGCTTATAAAATTCTATAATTTTACCCAGATATACCTATATGTCTTAAGTATTTTACATAATTTTTCCAGATTTTATTAAGTAGTACAAGTACCAGCTAAAAATCGACATTCAAAACACCTTCCCGAATTGGATCTGCTGGAACACCCCGAAAGTATGTAATTATTTACCCAGGTTAGACATCTCAGAAAAATCTACAAAAATTACACAACGTAGCTCATATACCAAATTTCATTCTGCCAAAATTTGAGGTCTTAATTCGTTATAGATATTAAATTAAAAATCATGGAGTACGACTGAATTTTCATAACCCGAAATATAGTTTTGACACATGAATTTCTAAAAATCAAACGGTTGCCTTCTAGACCTCTAAAAATCATCAAACCAATTTTATTTGATCACTATTTCACTAAATTCAATTTTAGACCGAAGAACCACTAAAATTCATGTTTGTATCATTGGTTTAAAATTCACTTAGGTAGCATAAAATTTCTGACAGCTTAGTTTGTTTTATATATATTCGATTTCAATAACATAATTAATTATATAGACACATATTAATCCGAAAATGTTGTTATAGATTAAAGTTTACATGTTACCTCTTCTATGGATCGAATAGAATGAGAACACAAAGATTTCCAAGATGATCAAATCACCAACACTTCTCCTCTCCTTCTTGATCATGACCGAATGAGAGAAAAACAATAGAACATGGGTCGATTATGGTTTATTCAACCAATTAGAATGGATAAAAGTGAAGTGTATTCGATTACCTTTGTGTGATACGGATTGAACAATGATCAAGATCAAATTAATGCTTCTTCTTCTCCTTGATGCTGAATAGAATAGGTTGTTTTTAGGGTTTTGTTTTTTTTTTTTTCCTTTTGTGCTGTGAAAATGGAGATAGAGAGAAAAGTTTTAGGGATTTCTTGTGTGGTTTAGGAATACACGGTTTATGGGAGAAAAATGGGGATGGTTGAGCCAAAATTAGGGAGGAGAAATAAGGATTATTATCACTTTCCATAATTGCCAAAATTTCATGTATATCTTTCACAATTATTTTGTGTACAATCTTTATTATTTTTGGCCTATGGGAACTTATTAAAGGTGCCATAATTTATATCATAAGGTTCTCGTATCATTTCGTATTTTACTTTAGGTTATATGTTCATATTGTATGGTCTCGAGTCATAACATGATATATAACTCAAGTTTTAATTTATAGCGTATTTTATAAGTCGTATTTAATTTAGGGTGTTATATAACCTTTGTCTGCTTTCTCATCAAACTTGCCTAGTGAGTCAATGGTATTTAAGATAGTGACAGGACACCCAAATGGTTTCAAGAAATCTATCATAGGTTTCCTACCATGCAACAATTCATAAGGGGTCTTGTTATGAGGCTTAACTACCTTACTCCTATTTTGCACAAAGCAAGCAGTATTCATTGCTTCAGCCCAAAAGGTAGTGGGTAATTTTGACTCTGACAACATAGCCCTAGCTGCCTCAATTAGTGTTCTATTCCTCCTCTCAGCTACACCATTTTGCTGAGGAGTTCTAGCTACACTAAACTGTCTTAATATACCTTTTTCCTCACAGAACTGATTCATCACACTATTCTTAAATTCAGTTCCATTGTCACATCTGATTATCTTAACTTTGTGATTAACTAGGTTTTCTATTCTAGTTATGAAGGCCTTAAGAATATTAGAGGTCTCATCCTTAGTTCCTAGAAAGAATACCCAAGTAAATCTGCTAAAATCATCAGTGACAGCTAAGCAATACATCTTTTTATTCAATCTTTTCACAAAAGTTGGTCCAAACAGATCCATGTGTAACATATACAAGGGCTCAGAAATAGAGTTCACCACTTTGGACTTACAAGAAGCTCTATGTTGCTTTCCCATCTGACAAGCAACACAGGTTTCAGGATTTTCAAAATTTTTTTAAGGTAAACCTCTTACAAGGTTGCCCTTGACCAGTTTATTTATTGTTTTGAAATTCAAATGGCCCAATCTTCTATGCCAAAGTTTGGATTCATCAATTGTGGCTTTGGCAAACAGACAAGTTAAATCTCTTTTGGGAAGGATGTTCTTTATGTCCATACTGTATATAATGTCTTTTCTAGGGACTCTAAGTTGCACTAATTTATCATCAGGCAGCTTGTAGTCAGGAGATAAGACAAGACACTCAGTGTCTGTAAAAAGAACAAAATTCTTTTTGTCACACATTTGTGAGACACTAAAAAGATTGAACTTAAGTCCATTGACCAAATACACTTTATCAAAATCCAAATTGCCTGTTCTAATAGTACCTTTTCCAACAATTTTACCTCCTTTGGGGTCATTCCCAAAGGCAACATATCCACCATCCAAACTTGAAAATCTTCCAGGTTGCTTTGGTCTCCAGTCATGTGTGAAGAGCATCCACTATCAAAAATGCATTTATCCTTTAGCTCCTTTTGTAGATTGCCCTGCACAAAGAGTAAGAGAATTAGTTTCTTTTTGGGACCCAAGCCATTACTGACTTAGATTTGCCTTGTGCATCATGATAGTTAAATTTCTTTAACTCCATTGGTGCACTGCTGTGTCTGAGAACATGATCTAAAATTTTAACTTTAGGTTTCCAGACCCAGCAAGCTGAGACCTTAATAGCATAAAAATGATTGCCCACAACAGTGTTTGTTATCACTTTGGGCTCAGCAGCAGAATCTGCTTTTGCCTTAGCAGTAGAAGACTCTGTTTTCTTTGGAATGGGCCTTGTTGGTGCAGCAGCAGTAATTATCCTAGAAGCACCATCTCTCAACAAAACTTCCCTAGGAACCATGTTGCTATTTGGATGAGGGTGAGTCTTTCTAGCAGAATGCTTGTGGTTCACCCTTGAGTGTTGGTTCCTATAGGTCTTTGGTAGTAATAACAATCTTCCTCTAGATGCTCAAAACTACCACAGCTATAACATGCCTTCTTAAGTAACTGGAAGTCACTACCTAATCTTTGTGAAACTAGGCTGTTCCAATTTCTTTGATTACCCCTTGGCAAGTTATTAATTTTTCTAGGAAATTCTCTAGGTGTTTCATCAAACTCAGCCATTTTCCTAGAGATACTGCTACCTAACATAGGTTTAACAAACTCAACATTTTTACCTTTTGATTCAGCTTTGTTAACCTGTGAGACTTTTGATTCAACAGATGTAAAATTATTTATCTTTTTAGCTTTAGTTGTTGACTCAGTCTCATTATCTTCATCATTTGACACCCAATCCTCAATGATTGGTGCATCAGAAACCTTCTCATCTACCTTAGGTGCATAAGTTCTATCAGGTTTTTCACTATTTTTTTCACTGACTTCACCTATAGGTTGTGCATCTATCTCAGTAACAAAAGACAACTCCTTCCTAGGGGGGGCAAAGGCACTTTTGACTGGGGGTGGTACTTCATTGTACCCTAAACCACTCCCCTTTCTCAGAATTTGACTTCCAATTGACTTACCTAAAAGATCAGTTGCAAACTGTTGTTTTTCAATCATAACAACATGTTTCTCTTCATCAGATAAAGCCAAATCTCTAGCCTTTTCAGCCTCTTCAACTCTTTTGTTTAGCATATTCATCTCACAATCTTTCTTAATAATCTCAACTTCTAAGCCATTGATCATATCAACATACTCTACTTCATTCTGTCTAAGAAAATCAAGTTTTTCTTCTATTGAGTTTAGGCCATGTTTATAACCTAAATTATCAAGTTTTAACTTTTCTAGTTACATTCTTAAACTTTCATTCCTGGATTTTAATTCCTCAATAGTATCTATGCATGATTTAAATGAACAAGAAGACTCATTGGATACCTCAGAGTCTGATCCAGAAGAAGAGTAAGCCATGAGAGCAAAGTGTTGTTCTTTGGATTCTTCTTCAGCCATCAATGCATAGTTGGGTCCCTCCTCAGCTTGGTCACTCCAGTCAAACTCTCCCAAGGCATCACAAGAAACAATAGCAGTAGTAGGATTAGCTTCTTCAATAGGAATCTGCCTTGTGTTCTTTTTGTTCTTCTTAGGTGCTCTGCACTCCCTAGAAAAGTGACCCTTTCTTTGGCAGTTATAGCACTCCATCTTTGACTTATCAAACCCCATATTGGTTTGACCTCTGTACTTGATCTCCCTACCAGTTTTCTTAAGAAACCTCCTAGCTCTCATAGTGAGCATGGCCATCTGTCATTTCAAGTCAATCTCTTCAAGTTCATCTTCATCAATCTGATCTAAATCTTGATAAGTAACAGACGTACTTGGAGGACTTCTGGTAAGATCAGCCAAAAAGGCACAAATAGCAACATCACTGATGTTGTCACTATTTGTACTAGCAGTAGAACCAGTAGCAGAAACAAGATGACCAGCAGCAGAATGATGTTCTTGAGAACTACTAGAAGCCTTGTTGTTTGAGGACACAAAGGCAAGATTGTTTGTGCCAGAGGATGAACTAGAAGATCCCTTGACCTCAGATTCATACACCTTTAGATTGTTATACAAATCATCCAAAGTCATTGTTTCAAAATCACTCTTATTTCTCCAGACCACTGTATGAGTATTCCATTCAGAAGATAAGCTCCTCAGAAACATCAGATTAATGTCTTCTTGAGGCATTGATACATTTATAAGTTGTAATTGAATCACCAACCTTTGAAGCCTATCATAGGTAGCATCAATATTTTTCGTACTTAAGGCAGCAAATGTTTCAAATTGATGCTTGAGCATATTCTTCCTTGACTTTTTGGTGGCAGCATTCCCACCAAATCTGAGTTCAATAGCAGCCATCAAATCCTTAGCAGTCTTTGTGTTACTAAAACTCAGTTGATACTCATTGGGTATTCCCAGCAAGAGAGTATTATGAGCTTTAATCTCCAGTCTCCTCTGAGCCTTCTCTTCATTAGTTTTAATGGGCAATATTGACCCATCAGCAGCTTTAGCAGGTAGTTTATCTCCATATTCAATGACTTCCCACAAGGAGTAGTCTAACATCTTCATGTACTGCTCAATCCTCATCTTCCAGATTTCGTATTCACCAACCCTGAGCATTGGTACCTTGGAGGCACTCACCATATGATGAGATTCCGATTCCATTGCAGAAGTAGATGTTGAACAGATCTTGATTAACAAAAATTCTTCTCGATATCAGTCTCTAGATCACAATCTCTGTTACTACTTGTTGATCCCAGATGAGCTTAACGATCTTGTTAATTATCTTAGATGTAGATCTAAGATAATAGGTATAGAAACTGTTCTTGAACGATTTATCAAATATTATGTGGAAAATAATACTTGATCTTAAGAAGAATTAAAAACGAACACAATGAATTATCACAAAACACTTCAGTATATTCAATACAGTTACTCAAAAGTAACAGGGTTACAAAATAACTTTGAAGCAATCTAAACAATATGTATGCTAACAATCATGTGTTAAACACTAACCCTAGATCCTCCTTTTATAGTCTTAAGGAGTCCTAGTCGGTTACAAAAACTTTCTATACAAGATAATATCAAATCGTATCTTTACCATAATTATCTTAACAAACTATACATATCTAATAAACAGCAGAATCATTACTCTAGCAGAAGAATCTTCTTAGGCTAGCAGTAGAATGACACTTAGCTTATTTCACCATTCATCAGATAAACTCCAGCAGTAGAATGTATACACTAGCAGTAGAATGATTTAACCTTAGTAGCAGAATCATACTTAGTGTATTTTCCTTAAGTTCCATGAGCAGCAGCATAACATACAAAGCAGCAGTAGCTTTAAACCCAACAAAGTATGAGTATGTTGGAGGATACGACGCAAGTATACAGAAGATGTTGATCAAAGGCAAGAAGAACAGAAAGACGATTACTTTGAAGATCACATAGCATGAAGGAACGAAGTTTCAAGACTATTCTACAACGACACACAAAGTTAAAGACATCGAAGACGAAAGACCAAATCTCTGGGAGCATCATTTGAATGACCATCCCTTAGGGGGAGATTGTTAGCATTGATTAAAGTGATGGTCATTTCATATTTAACAACTTTGTATTTGTGTCATGTGTAATGATTTAGAATAGATTAAGGGCTCGTGAAGTTAGACTTAGCTAAGTGACCATAAGTCTAAAGTGCATTAGTCCAATGAATATTGTAAACTAGTCCAGCTCACAAAAGCCCACAACGAGCCCATGTGAAAGCCTTTAGGGCATCACATCTTTTCCTATATTTACCCACTCTCACCTCATTTTAGGTGTGCCCAAGAGTTGTATAGGTGAGAGTGTGTGTGTATGTGTGTGCTTTTAGGTTTTGTATTGTTCTTTCTTTTCTAAGCTAATAGATATTCGGTTATAATCCATACGATCCACACATCTCTTTCTTGTCTTTAGTACCATTCGTATAGCTTATAGTTTGTGTGATAAAGATAGTGCTAGTGTTTTACATTTATGAATACCATGATATACATTGACAATAGTAGTACAATTTGCATTATTAAAAATCCAGTTCAACATTCTAAAATAAAACACATAGAGATTAGGCATCATTTTATAAGAGTCTGCAATGAGAAAAAGTTAGTTCAGGTTGTTAAAAATTCATACTGATAACAATTTTGCAGATCTTCTCCCTAAACCTTTTGATGTTGGAAGGTTTCAATACTTGTTAGCAAGTATTGGAATGTTTAACCCTTAAAGTTTTTAATCTTTATGTTTTTGTACATGAAAATGGATTTGTACTGCTAGCTGTGTCAATTAGTAATATTGTGTATAGTTTGTACTGCTAGTGCAAATTAGGACTGTTATGTTTGAGCTGTTAGTCATATTTTGTACTGCTATGAAGCAAATGCTATGCATTTTGTTTTCTTGGTTTTGGACTAACATGTGCAGTTTATGGAGTTTGCAATGTGTGAGGAGCAAGTGGTGATATGGTTGCTCACATAATGGATTGATGATGGACAGAATTTGGGGATCCCTTTGACAAAGGTTTTACACCTGAGTTGGGAGATTCTTTAAAATTTCTTTCTTGAAATCTAATTATGATATTTTTGCATATGAATTGATGGCATAGTTAGTCAGATAGTAACTGATCTAACTCATTTTCTACCATTTTAAACTTTTATTAGTATAATGTGTTAGTCCAAGAACATCTGGTAGAGAGAACAGCGAGCAAAAGTGAATCTAACACATTTGTGTTAGAGGCAACACCTGCCACGAGCTGGAAACCCTGTCAAGAAAGCTCTTTGAATGAGTTTATCTGATCACAGGCAGTTATTTATAACTGAAATTATTGGTTCTCACACAACCAGAGGTTACATTAAATGAAAATTTGAT
Organism: Artemisia tridentata subsp. tridentata; assembly: GCA_021014915.2. Taxonomy (NCBI): domain Eukaryota; kingdom Viridiplantae; phylum Streptophyta; class Magnoliopsida; order Asterales; family Asteraceae; genus Artemisia; species Artemisia tridentata. The sequence goes on along the minus strand of CP139501.1, from coordinate 151,080,009 downwards.
TAAGCATCTTCCTTTACACTTAATCCCTTCAAAATGTTGGTATGCAGTATAGTTTTAATCAAAAATTGAGTAAATACTGCTAAGTCAAAGTTTTTCCAAAACTTAGTACTGCTAAGCAAAAGTTAGTACTGCTACGCTAAATTTTGTACTGCAGGATAGCCGTTTGTACTGATGAGTAATAACCGCTTTTTGAATATAGCCGTTGAGATTTTTACTGGTCAATATTTTTACTTAAGGGTTTCCTTTTTTGGATATTTTTACTTTTAATCTATTTTATTCACTTTTCTTCAATCTAAAGTTATCTTTTAATTGAATTCGGTCCACTAGAACCCTAAGAAGTCTTATAAAATATCTCAATTCACTTTACTCAACCTACCTTCTAACCTAATTACTCAAATCCCAGCAGTCAAATTACAATTTTACTGACAATTATGTCCTCTTTAACTTTTTTTGACAAACGCAATATGGTGGCCTTTTTGGAGAAAACAGAGGAGGGTGCTCAATTTCATCAAATAGTAGAATTTTTGAATTCAACCCATATAAGTTATTCTTTAACTCTAAATCCTAATATCTATGTCTCTCAAATCAAGCAGTTTTGGCAGACTGTAACTGTCAAAACTATTGAAACTGGAGACAAAGAGCTTAATGCAATAGTGGATGGAAAATCCATTACTCTTACTGAATCATCAGCTAGGAGGCATCTCCAACTAGTTGATGACAATGGTATTAGTAACTTGCCAAATACTGAAATTTTTCAAACACTATCCAGAATAGGGTATAACACCACATCACAATCTTTAACTTTTCAAAAACGTTGTTTTGCCCCACAATGGTGGTTTTTAATTCATACCATCCTTCATTGTTTAAGTCCTAAGAAAACTTCATGGGAACAGTTCAGTAACAATATTCCAACTGCTCTCATTTGCTTATCAACTAATAGGACTTACAATTTTTCAAAACTTATTTTTGAAGGAATGGTAAAGAATGTGGATAGTAAATCTAAATTTTTAATGTATCCACGTTTTATTCGAACAATTTTAAACATGAGGAAAAGTCAACTTCTAACTCACCAAACTGTTTATCAAACTCCAACACTTACCCAAAAACTGTTTAGTAACATGAGGATGGCCTCATAAGGGAATAGTGGGTAGAAGTGCCTCTTTTTGGCTCTATGTTGCACGTACAGGGTGAAAGGTCAACAACCCCAGTTGACTCCCAACACACACCCACAAGTTCATCTGAAATAGCCTCACAACCAATTTCATCACCTCCTAGGTCTATTACCAGAGAGGGCACTAGTGTTCCTCAGCACAGAGTTCCTACCCCTACCCAAGGAGCAGATAAGGCTGACTATGTCAGTATAGGAAGGGCTGCCACTACTGTCTCAGGCTTAGATGCTGGGCAGGAAAGGGGTAGCATAAGTAAGACCCAACCTATGGCAACACCTATTGTACCAAGTTCTTTTGAACCTAGTACAAGTGGTGGAATCCCAAGCCAACTGGAACAATTAGGTGGCTCAGATGCTCACCTTGTGGTGGAATCTGAGTCTATGTGTAACACCCCAACCCGAGAAGGGTCAAAATGTAACATAATGGTGTCAATCATAACATAAACGCAAGCGGAACACTTTATTAATTACAAGGTTACATAAATTCTTCTAAAGAAATGATAAAATACTAAGTCTGAAACAGAATAACTTCTAAATGAAATACAATCCCAAACAAAGTCTAAATGAAAGATAACTCCAAATCTAATCCAAACACAAGTGGTTAACTATCGTAAGGGTGGTCCACTAAAAGCCCCTACTCTCATCACTCAAATCCCAGCATCCCGCTTAATACCTGCCGCAGGAAAAAGAAAATGCGGCTGAGCTTAAAAAGCCCAGTGAACAGATATAAAATAATAAACTGAATATGAATAAGTATACAAAAAGAAGTCAAAGGAATCTACGGAACAAGATGTCATAGGTCATGAGAATCAATGAATAATGAATCAAGTGATAAGTAAAATGCCCATGAGCTCAAAAAGCACGCCACATGCTTAACCACATAATCATATCACATCCTGTCATAACAAGTCATAGCAAATGGAGCGATCAACTCCCAAAAGTGTAATGGGGTGTATGGCACACACAAACCATTCACTACAAAGCCATATAATAAACATATTACAAAACAAACCTAGGATGCATCCATACGCTCCCTGCAAAACAAAGTTACACATACACCACCATACACCTGTACTCTGACAAATATATTGGCGTACCAAAATGGCAAATAAGTGCACGAGCTCAATAATCATATACATATCAAAAGGGAATGCCGTGGACCAATCACACCACCATAGATAGTGTCATGTCATTGGTGCCTCAATGACATGGCCATGGTACCTCCATGACTAGTTAGCTCGGGTAACAGAATAGACAAACTATCACATCATAACGAATTAATTATAGTGAATTTAAACAAAAGAATATCAACTGAAATGAATGCCATATTAAATGACATAGAACTAAATATCATATCATAAGAAATCATATCAATGGGATCATATCAACGGAATCACCAACGAATGAATATAGTCAAGGATCGAAGAGTCAATGCGAAACCCTTACTGAGAAAGGGTAGAATATCCGTACCTTAGCAAATGGAATGAAATCAAACATAAAAGTGATCACAAGGAAAACAATGTCACATCTTCTTTAACGAATCTACACGGATTAGGGTTCATATAACACTTATTAGCTCATTAAATGTCATAACGGATTTATTGCTTATTATTAATCACGTTCTCAACTTAGGGTTTACAGATTAGGTCAGATTCATAATTATTCCAAGTTCTTAGGGTTAATAATGATAATTAATTAGACATAGGTTTTATATTTGTTTCAAATCCTTAGTTAACTTAAATAGGGTTTGAATGTGCCAAAATAGATTTTTAGGTTTAGAATGCAAATCTGGCTTAGTTTCTTATGAATTTATATACCTATCAAATGAGCTCCTGAGGTTCTACCAATTTTATTTGAAACTTCCACATGAGTTAAGAACCTCCCCAAATTTTCCCAGATTTTATAACTAAGTGAAAGTACCATTTCAAAAATCATTTTCCCAACCTATCCAGAAAGTGCAATGCAGGTATACACCGAAAGTTTGTATTTGATTAACCCATTTTAACCTTTCATAAAAATCAGAAAAAATTACAGTAAGCCATATACATCTTACAAACCCTCCCTGTAAAATGAGACCTCTTAATTCCTTATGGTTTTAAAACTAAAAATCAAAAACACCAAGTGATTTTCAGACATAAAAAATATAGTTTTGACACTTAATCTAGTAAAAATCAAAAGACTACCCTCCCTACCTCCAATGACCACGAAATTTATATATTCAGAAAGCAGGCAACTTAAACTTAATTTTAGACTTAAGAATCATACAAAAACATGTTGGAATCATCAAATTAGACCCCTTTAAATCTGACCCAAATTCTGGACAGCATCCCATTAATTTACAAACAAAACCCTAACCCTTATTAATACCCTAATCGACCCACAATTAATTCTAGGGTTTCCAACATGTAATTAATGTTCCATTAATGTTATACGAGGTCTCTTAATGACAAAATATTAGGGCTTGATTCAGATGTAGGTTTAACATGATTAAATTTTGGTTTTATGTATACGTGTATATATGTCGAATAGATGAGATAAGTACAAGGAATCATGAGTACCTCTTTAGGGCAGATTTTAGGGAGTATTAATGAGACAAAACACAAGGACAAATGATAAGAGCAAGGCTGCTACACCCTTCAATCGATCACCAAAGGGGCTGCAATACTTGACCACTTCTTCTTGATCTTTGTAAAGAGAAACTAAGGAATTTAGGGTTTGCAGAATTTCGGTATGCAGGGAGAGAGAGAGCGCCGTATATGTAGCTAAGGAAAGGGGTGATGTATATTAAGAAAACCGTATATGTAGCTAAGGAAAGGGAACACCAAATCTTTTCATTTAAGTAGGATATTACTTGGTCTTATCATGTTTAACATGTGAAAGGGTGGGATAAGCAAGAATTTCGGTTCCAACATACCACAAGAAAATGTGTACATGCTTAGAACAAGATTAGGTAAGTTACACACATTATTTAGTTAATTACTTAGGCTAATACACATATTAATTTAATTAATACATAGTATAAGGTTTTAACTACTTATCAGTAGTCATAAAACTTAAGATAAAATTTCAAATTATATAGGAATTTAGGAAAGCGGATTTTAGGGTTTTACACTATGCCCCGTGATGCACCTCTCCATGAAGGTAACACATCAGGAAGTGCTGAGGGCAGTCAGAAACTTAATGAATTGATGGATTTGTGTACAACATTGTTAGCTAAAGTTACTAGCTTGGAGGATGAGCTCACAACACACAAGAAAGTCTTTGGAAGAGTCTACACCAAACTCATATTGAAGGTGAAGACATTAGAGAAGAAAGTAAAGACTCTCCAAAGAAAAAGATCAGCTCAAATGGTGGATTCTTCTAGTTCTACTTTTTCCAGCTCAGATGATGATCAAAATGATGACAAGGGTGAGGAGTCTTCCAAACAGGGGAGGAAGATAGCAAAGATAGATGAAGACCCCAATGTATCATTGCTCCAAGAAGGTTCTGGTACTCAGGGGAGGCTAGATGAATCAATGAAAGAAGCTAATCAAGGTGAACAACAAGGTAATGCTAGTGTTCTACAAGGTATTGCTAAAGCAGGGGTTAGTACTGCTGGTGCAGTCTACATAAGAAGACAAAGAGCAGACAAGGGCAAAGGTATAATGGTTGAAGATGACCCATCAGAGAAGAGAAGCAAGAAAACTACAGCTCAAATTGCTCTTGATGAAGAACTTGCTTCAAGACTTCATGCTGAAGAAGAAGCAAAAGTAGATGAAGAGGAGAAAATTGCAAGGTTCATGGTTGAACATAAGCTACTCACTAAAGAACAAGAAAAAGCTGCTCAAGAACAAGCTGATAGGGAATTAGCTGCAAAGATGCAAGAGGAAGAAAGGTCACAGTTTACTATTGAAGAACAAGAAAGTACAATCAGTGACCTATTGGAGCAGATAAGAAAGAATCAAAGTAAGAAGCAAGCTACACACAAGAAACCTCCTACAAGAGCTCAACAGCTAAGGTACATGAAAGATTATCTGAAATATCAAGACTATTGGAAGGAAAAACACTTCAAAGGCAGGTCTTATGAAGAAATAGGAAAGCTGTACTTCAGTGCATATAGAAGAATTCAAAATTTCTTAAGAGGTGATTCAGAAACTTTTGAGACAAGAAGATGAGATAAAAGAGCAAGTGGGCATTTGGAATCAGATGATCCAAAGAAGCAAAGGATTGAAGAAGAAGAAGAAGTAGTTGAGGAAGAAGAAGAAGAAGTATTAACTGATGAACAACTTCAAGGTATGATGGTAGTAGTTCCAGAAACACTAAATGTAGATCCTATTCAAGCTAAACACCCTATTATTGACTGGGAGATACATCAAGATGCATTTAGGAAAGGCTGGAAAATTATCAGAGTAGGAGGACAATCAGAGGTGTACAAGTACATTGAAGATCTGATAAAGTCTTTTGATAGAGAAGACTTAGACAAGCTTTGGAGTTTAGTTCAAGAAAGGTTCAAGTCTACTGATCCTACTGAAGATAAAGACAAGGAGCTATGGGTGGAAATGAAGAGTTGTATGAACCTGATTCAGATGATGTTTTATGGAAATTTCAAGCCCATGACCTTGCTACTACTTGGAGACTATTTGATAAATGTAGTGTTCATCAAGTGTCAACAAAAGATGGAGTGGATGTCTACATGCTAGTTGAGAGAGACTATCCATTAAGAGAAGGAATTTTGAATGTCATGTTAGCAGCTAAGCTCAGAGTTGATGAAGACTCAGAAATGGCTAGAGAGTTGGTGAGAAAAATATATCAGCAAGCAGAAGAAATGAAGGCTAAAAGACTAAGACTAACATTATAGTGTTTGGAAGAATCCTCACAAGGTAATCATTTACTTCAGAAACTTGATGATTTAGGGTAAATCACAAGTTTAGGGGAGGATTGTAAGGAATTAAATGTTCAAGACTTAGTTTTGGATTAGTACTGCTGAAGAAGTAACACTAACAATACTAATGGAGTTAGTACTGCCAGTGTAAGTTGAAGACTGTCAGAGATATAACTAACAGTACTAACTATTGAGTTAGTACTGCTAGTATAGAAGATCATACTACTGCATGAAGATTGAAGATTAGTACTGCTTGATGACGTGTAGGAGGATAAGTATAGAAAAGATTGTATGTATATCTTATTTAGTTAGAATTATACGGATAGATACTTATCTTGTAAAGGACTCCTTGTGCTATAAAAGGAGGTCCTAGGTTAGATGTTTAGATATACGTTTTGTTAAGATTCAAGGTTTTGTAACCCTCTGGTTGTGTGACATACACTTCTTCACGGAGTTGCCTATTCAGAAATGCAGTTTTCACGTCTATTTGATAAACGGTGATGTTCTTGTGGGCAGCATACGCCAGAAACATGCGAACAACTTCAAGTCTAGCCACTGGTGCAAATGATTCATCAAATTTAATGCCTTCTTCTTGGCTGAAGCCTTTGGAAACCAGACGCGATTTGTTACGAATTACTGTTCCATCAGCATCAAGTTTGTTTTTCCAAATCCATTTAAGTCCGACAACATAGACTCCATCGGGTCTTTCTACCAATTACCAAACTTCAAGACGTTTGAATTGATCGAGTTCTTCTTGCATTGATTCAATCCAATTGTCATAAGTCATGGCTTCTTAAATGTTCTTTGGTTCTCCTTGACAAACGGTAAGAGCATAAATGAACGTTTCACCATCTGTGTAAAGTCTTTTGCATGTCATGACTGGATTTTCTGGATTACCAATCACATTTACTAAGGGATGATCTCTTGTACATTTGTGTGTTGAAGGGTAATGTTGAAAAAGATTGTGCATATTAGACGGATCTAAGTTGCTTGTAAATGACTCAGCAATATCGAGAACGGTTGGAGCCGGAGCAAAAGGATTAAAGAAGGCATTTCCATCATAATTTGCAGGTGCGGGTACTTCTTGTTGTTGTAGATCTTCAGCTGCATTATCACTGTTGGAATCGGTTTGTTCTTCTGTTGATGAAGATTCAGTTGGAGGTACATCTGCAGCAACTGTTGTTGTTGTAGTAGGTGTATCAGGTATAGGATTGTTATCAGGTTGAGCAGCGGAACTTGTAGATACATCTGGTGCACGACTTACAAAAGAATCATCAAACAGTGGAGCAAACAAGGTTTCCAATTCCTTACGGTTAAGGGAAAGTGGTGTAGCTAATTGATCTGGAAAATTTAGACGGTTGGTTGCGGGTCCTAAGCTGTTTTGCTCATAAGCCATTTCTGTAAGCTCATCGAAATTAGCATGAGTAGTCTCCTGAATTTCTCTAGTACGACGATTCCAGATTCGAAAACCTTTGGAGTTATCACAATATCCAATGAAGATACCAATGTCAGCTTTGGCTTTTAGTTTTCCAAAATCATCACGATCATTATTTGGGTAACAAAGGGCACCAAATACATGAAAGTAATTTATATTCGGTTTACGGTTGTGAACAATCTCATAAGGAGTTTTGTGATGCCGTTTGGTGATCATGCAACAATTTTGTGTATAACATGCAGTTGATACAGCTTCTGCCCATAGGAAATCAGGTAATTGAGCATTGATTAACATTGTTCTTGCAGCTTCCACTAACGTCCTGTTGCATCTTTTGACAACCCCATTATGTTCTGGACTTCTTGCAATAGATGTTTGATGTTCAATTCCCACTTTCTCAAAATAATCACGAAGAGTTTGATTCTTGAATTCAGCTCCATTATCTGTTCTGACTTTTTTGACTATATTGCGAAGCTGAACTTGAATTTTAGTGAGAAAGGTGATGGTCATTGAAGGAGCTTGATCTTTTCTTCGGAGAAAGTAGACCCAAGTCCATCTGGAGAAGTCATCGACATCTACCAAAATGTAGCATTTACCGTTGATCGTTTGAACACGCATAGGGCCACACAGATCCATATGAAGTAGTTGAAGAACATGACCAGTATTGTGTTCTGTTATTGAAGGGAAATGTGCACGAGTACTTTTTCCTTGTTCACAACCTGGACATAAGTGATCTTTTGCATATCGAAACCTTGGAAGACCATTGACTAGTTTGTGACGTGCAAGTTCATTCATGGTTTTGAAATTTAGATGAGACAGTCGTTTATGCCATAACCAGGATTTTGTTGAATGTGCTTTGGAGAGTAGACATATAGGAGAAGAAGCGGTCATATCAGACATAGAAATAGTGTAAAGACTAGTTTCGTATTTGCCAGACATTAGATAGTTTCCTTATAAATCACGAACGAAACAAGTTTTCTCCCAAAATGCTACTTCCAAATCCCCATCACAAAATTGACCGACTGAGAAAAGGTTGTGACCAAGACCTTCGACATAGTATACACGACTAATTTCGATGTTGCCATTGACATAATCTGCATAGCCCATGATCCTGAATCTGACAATGCTTATGAACTTTGCAACAAAGTTTACTAAAAGTTTGAGATTGCCTGTCATATGTCGGGAACAGCCGCTATCAAGAATCCATAGAACAATTTGAATCACCTGCATCACATGAAGACGACGAAGATGGAGTGATGGTAACGGTGGAACCCATTGGGTTAGTAGCACAATTGTTAATCACTTTAGGTAGCCAAGTAAAACTAGGTTTCCTTTGTAGCCAATGTTTCCATGTCCAACTAGTTTTAGCTTTCTTCCTAGTGAATGTGCTAGGTGATTGGATTGTCTTAGGAGTTTTATACGCAACTATGGTTTTGTCTAAGGCATACTTAGAAGCTACACTTGGCGGTTTTCCTAGTATAGACTTAGAAGCAATAGTGGGCCTAGTGGAAATGCCAGATGTATGTTTCTTGATACGAGATAAAAGAGATTTTGCAACACACTTCTTATGATCACCAGATAACATACTCTTACAACTGAACACACAAGATGCATCAACATTCAAAACAATCAAAGTTTTAGCATTCGTTACATAAAAGATTAGAATTACAAGTTTTTAAGTTCGATTCTAAATCAGACGCAACATGCATTTTATTCAAACTCCTAAGGTGATTTTCTACTTCTTGGTCTTTTAGTGTGCCACTCCTATGTTGCCAGATACTAGTCTTCTTTTTGTTGCTCTTATGCTTAGTTCTGCTAACGTTATGAGGGGTGACTATTCCTATAGAAGTGGAAGCATTCAAATTAGTAGTCTGATGGGATGCTTGCCTAGGTGTTGTGTCCATTTTGTACATTCCCGGTGCAATCACATTTGTGTGAACAAACTTTCCTTTTTCAAGTAATTGAATTTTCTCTTTGAGATCAATGATGATGTGATTCTTTTGTTGAATTTTTGAATCAAGCTCTCGATTTAAGCGAACGGTGTCATTCCGATTTTGACAAACTTCATCGATGTCCTTTTCATATGTCAAAATTTGACTTTTTAAAACAGCATTTTCATTTTCAAGGTTCTTAACTTTGGATGTGTTATTGTTCTGAAAGGACATTGTTTCTTTTTGACTTTGCAATTTTAATTCAAAATCAAGACTCTGAGTTTGACACCATTGCAGCTTCTGATTGAGTTGAAAATTTTCTTTTTACAGTTTTCTTTGCACATCATCATTGAGTTTAATGATTCTATCATTTTCTCTTTTTAAATTCACAATTTCATGTCTCAATGTTTCAGTGTCAGCAGTGTGATCATCAACAAGCATAGCATTACAAGACACATAAATGGAATTCATAAACACAGAGATAATATCAGAACTTAGAATATCTTTCAAGAGTCGATCAGCTTTGTTAGTGCAAGCAGTCTCATTTGTTTTGATCGATGACAAACATGTAACTTGATACATAACGTAAAATGTACAAGTTACTTGTAATCATATCTTATCTCAACATACATTCAACACCTTTCGACCTCTCGAGTCCTTGTATAATACAACACAGGTTCGTACATGTTTGTTATGTGGTATTATGATCAAACCCTTAACAAACCATTTAGAAAGTTTAAAATACGGCTAGGTCATTAAGTATTTTAAAAAGACTAACTATTCTACTTAGAACCTCATTTCACATTTTGCATATACAAGTACTTTTACTTGTACATCATGTTTCCTAAGTTTAATAGGATAAGTACACTTTAGGTGTCAAACTAAAACAAATGTGCTTACTTATGAAAATGATGTTAATGACATAGTAGCATAAGTAGTTTAACATCTTTATTAGCATAAGTATATACATGTTACTTATAAATGGTACATACATGTTACATACATTTATATTTACATAGTTTACATTTTAATTCTGAAAATAGAAATATGTACATGACATCATTGCATACATTATAGTAATATCTTTAGGATATCTTGAAAATTTAGAGAATATCATGGAAAGATCTTCAATCAAAGAATTAGATTTGATAATATCTTGGCAAGATTTGGAAAGATTTTGAAAGATAATCTGTCAGGCTCTGGCGGAACCAAATCCCATAAGGGACGGACCCCTGGATTTGGTTCCGCCAAATCCGTGGGTTGGTTTTTACAATTTGCCTAAAAATAGTAGCCCATTGTTTACCCATTGTTTCATCCATTTGAACATACATTCTCTCTACCCTTTCCATACATTTAGATCAGTAGTAAACCATGTAGAAACATACATTAATCACCCTTTCCATCATGATCATAATGTTACTAACTTTCATTATGTTGTTAGCATACACTCCTAATGATCCTGTGAAGCAAGCTCAGAGATCGTGAGTCATCATCCATCATAAGCATAGCATACCTCCTGATCTACCAAAAGACTTGGAGATCTTGAAGTCATCATCCACCAAAGGATACCAACATATGAAGATTCAAAGGCAGTTGACATCCTCAATGTTTGAATACTTCTTATTCAAGAAGTTCATGTAGATTCCACATACATGCATATATGAAGATCCATCACAACAAGTTTAGGGAGCTTGTGATCTTCATCCATTGAAGGCTTCCTATCAATGGAAGTTCATTTAGATTAGCCATTCATATCCAGTGGACATTTATGTCATGGATCATTATTGTAAACATCATTGCATCACAATCTAAACATCAAACTAGATTAGGTGGTTTATGTGTTTTTGCCATAAAACACAAGGTTTCTATGTTGGGCCATAAAACATATTGGGAGTGGTTGTACCCTTGTAAAAGAACTCGACATCTAGCTTAGTGTCAGAAATTGTATAAGCGACGTCAGGTTGGTTCTACCGCAAACTAGAACCCAGTATTTAGCTTTGTATCGGAAAAAGTGTAAGCGAGGAATGTAAGGTTTTTTCCACCGAGAAGGGAGCTTCTTGATCTAGTGAAGTAACTCTCGAGTTGGGTACTCGGGGAGTGGATTAGGGCGGAGAGGAGCTCCGTGATCGAACCACTATAAATCATCATGTTCGGTTTGCGCTTTCTTTTACTTATTGCTTTACTATTATGTTAGCATTATATGATTGTTTGTGTTGTGACTTGTTGATAATACTTATGTGACAACATGTTTTAGTTTATGCTAGTCATAAACTACAACTGACATCTTTCATATTAGAACAAGCTAAATTGGAAATTTGATACAACAAGTTTTAAGTTTTTAAAACGGGAACGTATTCACCCCCCCCCCTCCTCCTCTATGTTTTCACAATTGGTATCAGAGCCTCGTTGCTCTTATTTTCAAAACAAATAGTTTTTAAAATGGAGTACGATCCATATATCAAATTACCATTGAAGCAGAATATAATATGAAAAATATTTCGCTAAGTATACTTAGAAATTTTATTTCTAAATGTTACTTTGTATACAAGCTTGAAGATGTCTTTGAAAAATCAAAAGAAAATATTTCTCAAAAGAATTAAGTGTCAAATTGTGTGCTAAAACAAATTTACGGAAAATACGATTTTAAAAGGAGTGTTTGGGATAACTATAAATTTAGTTGAGAAATCCCTTTGTAAATTATTTGATAAGTCACAAAAGTTGAAATGATGCTAAAATAAGAGATATTTGTATATGTTAAGGAAACTAATCAAGCTTGGTATACATCGTCATATTAAAACACAAAGTGACGAAAAGTATCTTTCTTTTTATGCTATGCTATATGACTACTTGTTCTAGTTGTTTACATACATGTTGTTTGCTTATTAAATGTTGTGATTGCACTTGCTTATTTGTGATACATAAAGTGTCTTGCCATGATATTCATTTGCTTGTTTATCAATTTCTTGTTTATGCACAATAGGACATTTGTTAGATCTTGTGCACTAAGTTGATAAATTGTTTTTGTATTACTTATAGACTTAGATATTCTTCCTTGCATATGTTATGTGATTATCTTGCATAATTCACTTAGGAATGATAATTAAGTAATACTAATTAAGTATCTTGAAAGATGGTCAAGTGTTTAAATGTGTCACTACATTTTTAAACATGTAGTATTCTTGTAAAAGGTGTTTGGTATATCTGCTTCTACAATGATGTTTAATGTATTTGTCTTGTCATAGGATAGAAACTTACTTTTGAATGATCATGTGAACTAACCGTGTCATGCAGGACGATAACACTTTGATGTTATCAATTTTCCATGTTTAAGCCACTGTTTGGCTAAACTTCCTCTATTAGTAAGTTCAAAATCGTCGGTTTGCTCTCTATGTTAACATGTGTTTATACCTATGTTTTTGTCATTAATCAATCACAACTAATTAATTACATATGTTTTAGGATAATTTACGAAATTTGAACAAGTTTAGGACCTTTAGAAATCCGCTCTGTAAACTTTTTTTGATTGGCGGATATGGCGGAACAAAAAACATGGTTCCGTCTATTCAAAGTTTTGGTGCCGCCATAATTCACCCAACGGATCAGGCGGAACCAATAATAGGGTTCCGTCTGTGTTGCCATTTGGTTTCGCCAGACTAACAGTTAGATTTTTAAATTTTTGTTTAAATCCCGCACTCAAGATCACTCACTTTTATCACTAGGATTCTTTTCACTAATATTCACTCGTATTAGGATCATGAAATCTCACTTGCACCAATAGGATAATCATCTTTAATCATACTTTCAAATTTCATGATAGTACTCCAAGGTACCTTTCTCCATAAAGGAAGGAACCCTGAAATTGGTTCCTTGCAATCCGCGGACCACTGAGTATTTGTGATCATTACACACATTCCCTGCATCCTCTCGTTCTTTATTCATACATTAGCTTGATTTGTTAATTGACAACTTCACAACAAATCCGAACTTCTCATTTGCAAAGATATCACAAATCACAAACCCAACTCATGACTGTTGATATTATCTTGTATTCACATATGTTGCCTTACTTGGTTAACATATCATCCGTCAAGACAATAAAGATTTACATCAATTCATAACTCACACTTAGGTTATAGATGTATTATCAAGTCTTGCTATCCTTGGATGCTATCCAATCTCAACAAAGTAGGATTGACAACTTAAGTATTTTGTCCGAAATATTCAAGTAAACTTGACTTACGATTGTAGTAATCAAAAGTCATATCCGAATGAATCAACACCCAAGTATTTTAACAACGTATGTTAAAACACTTATCCTATCACCTAAGTACACTTGTTCTTTCACCATCATCCCGTCACATTCACCTCTGTGATATATCTCAGGCCCTAAGCTTCAGATCACCCACTAGTTATACCAACCAATGGATCACAAGAATTAGTCTCCATCCTTTTTGTCTTCAACACCCATAGTACAATAAACTCCTACAACACCATAATCCATACCATTTAGTGCATTGCTCAAAAAGCCATTTGTCCAAACACTCGTACCAAATCAAATGCACATTAAACAAACTCAACCATGCTTTACCACCTATAGGATTAGAACCTTCACCATCAAATGAGCATGATACTCACATTTATTGTTTATCAAGTTCCACTAGGTTTAAGTAGTACCACTTTCACAAGTTATCAAAGTATTAGTAATACTTTGTCGTTAAAGTTCTTCATAAGTTTCATTAAACCTTAAATCAACATTTTAACAACATATGTTAAAACGCAATCTCAAAGCCAACCTCATGCACCCCAAGTAACAATGACTCTTGAGGAGTTTACGTAAGAAACTCAACTGAATTCTTCGTGTCATCCCCAAGTATATTTAGGATAGGTCTATCTAACTCAAACACTTTGGGTTCATATCTTCATTTAGGAAAATATGATGTTTCAGAAAACATTATGCCTAAGAAATCATGCGTTTAGTTCTCATCTTGTTAAAACGGTAATGTATATCCTATGTATCATTCTCTTCTTGCAACATGAACGGTTATGTCACAAGAAATTTCATTACACCTCATTAGCCAAATGATCTTAAACAAACATCTACAAGTTCTATGAACTAGAGCTTCCCCCTCATCTTGTCATACTTGTTTTCATAAGCATGATGACTTTATCCCATGAGATAATCTTACTTGTTGAAAGATACTATATGTGTCTATTTCCTTTCAAGCGTACATCATAACCAAACCTTGCACATAATCTAGTTCAAACCTTGTGCATATCCTACACATCTCTTGAGCATACAAAAGATCTATAAAAGTTGGTCACTTTATTTAGATACTTGTTCCAAAGAACTTTCTTGAGAACGTTCTTAACATATTCCATTATCACACACAAACACATCTCTTGGTCTTAGATGATCAAATCACCTACATAACACATACTTAAACTCAACATAAAAGATGTCACCCTTTAGATCATTCAACCTTAGATTCTAAATACAAAGATTAAAATCTGTTGACACATATTTGTCAAATTCCCGTGTATAACATGACATCTTAATCACCTTAGTTTTAATAGAAATAGTTGAGTCTCATTAAGCCAAGTATTGATTAACTATCATATTTTATATACTTCGATAGGCAAAAATAGTAATTCCTATCTTCCAGACATGAGAATGACTACTGGAGAACCTATTGCACTAGAAACTCAATTTAACCTAACGGTTAAATTGCTTCCAGCAGAGAAGTTGGGTATGTGGAATCACCCATAAAAATGGTCGTGTTTAGCCTGAATTAAGCACCACTAGTAATAGTCTCATAATCATTTTCCAACTTGAAAAATCTTTATTCCTATACTTGACTATTAAAATAAGATATTTTGCCTCACCTTAGGAATATTAATCAAACAAGTAATAGATGTTACTTTTATTTCTTTAGTTTATTAGAATCACTTGCATCTCACATACACGTGTCAATTACATATTTTTGTTTGATATGATTAAGTATCTTGACATTATCATGATAACTACTTGATTGATAATCAAATGAGTAAACCTTGGAAAGGTTTTGTCTGCATGCTTATATGCTTCACGTTAACATGATTTATGTGATATTTTCATTCTTTTGTTATATGATATTTCGCAAGATTAACATGTTTTTTTGTTAACTCATGATATGTCATTTTAATACATGATGTTTTTATATGATGTTTCTTTATTTAAAAGCTTAAATAACTAAGCCTAACATCAAAACAATTTCACAATGAAGTATCTCTAGCAATGTCATGCTTTCTTTACCTTGTTGCTATGTGGTAACTTTTTGTCTAGTAGTCGAATATTTGTTTTTGTTTGTATAAGATGTTATTTTATGATTTCTATCATAAACATATCGTTTATCATTAACACTTTTGTGTTATAGGTTGATAACAAATTAGTTGTTATCTCACTGTGTTATGCCTACTCTGCGTGATTGTAATCCCTTTATTGCTACGTAAATTAAGTAATATGTCTATGGGAACCTTTCACTTGCATACAGTTTTTAAAACTAATAGGATTAAGTTTCAAAGACATGGAATTTGTGTTTGCGTATCTTTTAATCGACCACTTTCCGCTTTCCTAAAAACATCTCCATCACCTTTTAGTTATAACAATACACCTCCAATGAGAAGACTACATGCCTCGTCATGCGATCATCTCGCATTGATAGAGAAGAGCTACGTGACTTCAAGGATGAAGTTCTTTGTAAGCTAACCAACATCCACACAAAAACATTACTAAACTCATCGCTTTCATTAACCTGCAACATCCTAAACACTTTACATTCATTCTTCATTTGATGCATTACAGATTATGTTGAATGTCCACCAATTAAGGAGGAGAGAAATTCATTCATATAATTGTTTTTTCGCATTAAAGAATATGTACTCATGTTTCTTACATCCTCAAATACCAACATGTAGGTTCACACCATTCAGTTAAAATCAGTTCACAAAGCCACAAGTTTTTCAAACCTTCTTAGCTCAACCACAGTTTTGCACCAATACCTCGTCAAGTGAAAAACACATCATGTGTTTGACAAACCTCTTAAACGAGAAGCATTAAGTCTCCTTAGACTTTGACTAGGATTAGTGAAACAAAATCAGTAGTTATAAGTAAATAGACCTTATCTTAAACCTTCGTTTGATCAAAAAATGACAAAACATGACCAAATCAATTCTGGTCCTACGGTACCCTTCGATAAGACGGACAGAACCAAAGATTTGGTTCCGCCCAATCCATGGGTACCTGAGTCAGTTTTTAGGTATTTAAAACAGACAACCCTCTCACAACCAACGAGTCTAGGATTTTCCTTTTAATCTCACAACTTCATTGTCTAGAACACCATCATAGGATCTCATCCTCTTCATTCTTGATACATATCAAGCACGTCATCGTCAGTGCAAACGATATATCAAAACCATCATTCTCAACAAGTTGGTCCAACCAACACTCTCCCATCACATGATGTCATTCTCATCCTCATATAAGTATCTAGTATTTCAAATTGTTGCATATGAAATCTCTATTCCTAAGTGATCATTGTCTTCATTTCCTCTTAATTACATTCGATAATATATTATGGCACGTTACATCATCTTTGGTAGATGATAATGTCATAACCTCAACCGTCTTCAAATACTCTCATAGCACTTGCTGTACATTAGAGTTTCTGAATTCACTGCATTCCATTACCTCTTTCACTAATCATCACCACCATGGATTAGCGAAAAATCTACTTGCATCAATCTTTAGTCATCTATTGAGTTATCACCACTAGTAAACCAACACCAACACTAGAACCACTCACTTTAACCCTTAATATTTCAATTTCATTTCATATCATCCTTCTAGGCTTTATTTTGTAGAATTTTCTCATATTATATTCTTATTTTTCTTATAATTGTAATTCTTATTAGAAGATTACACTTTATAACATGGTTTACTAGATAATCATAGTCCTTTGTCTTGAGTTGCCTGTGATTATATCATTGATATATTGCATCATATTTACATCTTATTTTTCCTTAAGATATATTGCACTAATCCTTTCAGTGTAGTTTCATCATCATATACGCTCGATTGTATATAGCATACTCATCTAAGGATGAAGTTTGCATCGATTATTTTCCTTCTTTTATTGTCGGTGTTTCTTGACGTCCTCAAACCAGGAGGAATATCTATCAAGCACTCATATTGCATCGTCTATACACTTGGTCGTATATGACATATCTGTCTTAATACATAGCTTCTATTGTACTAATTTTTTGTTTTGTAGGTTCATCTTGACGCCCTAGAGCGAGGGGGAGCTTTCGTCAAGCATTTATAGAATGCATGATATACACGCATTGTTGTATATCACATACTTGTTCTAGGACAAATATTGTTTTACACTAACCTTTATTTTGTAGCATTCTTCACCCTTGCATCATATACGTTGGTACCCAATCAATGGCGAGTATTGATCAAGGGGGATCTAATCATGCACTAACCTTTGTTTTTCTAGCTTTCTTATTTCATGCATCATATACTTGACACTCCAACTAGGGGGAGTATTTTCCAAAGGGGAGCTTTCGTCAAGGGGGAGCATGCACGCTTTCATAATCATTCTCATTCTTCGACACACCTTTGTGTTTTGACAAAAAGGAGGAGATTATCCAACATAGCTTACCTACGTGTATCGTTTGCTATGTACATTTTATTTATCGAGTTTTTCTCATATATTTTTTATTCTGTTGCACAACACTAACCTTGATGTAGGTTAAGAGTCTTAATTTGATCCATGGATCCGCTAACAACCTACGGGACGCAACAACCATAGGAGGTTAGAGTAGTCAATTTAACTTCACTAGGGATGATGCAAGCTCGCCATTTCGAGGAGAAATGAAGTTAACTCCAAGGACACACCCTTTTAGTTTCGACAAAAGAAGGAGAAAGGTGTAAACGGAGAAAGTAATGAGGGAGAAGAGTGTAAACAAAGAAGGTAATGTAAAAGGTAGTACGGACACAAGTAACTTTTTTACATTTTACTTGATATCACGTTTACATATTTTGTCATCATCAAAAAGGGGGAGATTGTTAGTGCAAGCAGTCTCGTTTGTTTTGATCGATGACAAACATGTAACTTGATACATATCGTAAAATGTACAAGTTTTTTTTAATCATATCTTGTCTCAACATACATTCAACACCTCTCGCCCTCTCGAGTCCTCGTATAATACAACACAGGTTTGTACATGTTTGTTATGTGGCATTATGGTCAAACCCTTAACAAAACATTTAGAATGTTTAAAATACGGCTAGGTCATTAAGTATTTTAAAAAGACTAACCATTCTACTTAGAACCTCATTTCACATTTTGCATATACAAGAACTTTTACTTGTACATCATGTTTCCTAAGTTTAATAGGATAAGTACTCTTTAGGTGTCAAACTAAGACAAATGTGCTTACTCGTGAAAATGATGTTAATGACATAGTAGCATAAGTAGTTTAACATCGTTAGTAGCATAAGTATATACATGTTACTTATAAATGGTACATACATGTTACATACATTTACATTTACATAGTTTACATTTTAATTCTTAAAATGGAAATATGTACATGCCATCATTGCATACATCATACTAATATCTTTAGGATATCTTGAAGATTTAGAGAATATCATGGAAAGATCTTCCAGCAAATAATTATATTTGATATTATCCTGGCAAGATTTGGAAACATTTTGAAAGATATTCTGCCAGGCTCTGGCGGAACCAAATCCCATAAGGGACGGACCCCTGGATTTGGTTCCGCCAAATCCGTAGGTTGGTTTTTACAATTTGCCTATAAATAGTAGCCCATTGTTTCATCCACTTGAACATACATTCTCTCTAACCTTTGCATAAATTTAGATCACTAGTAAACCATGTAGAAACATACATTAATCACCCTTTCCATCATGATCATAATGTTACTAACTTTCATTATGTTGTAAGCATACACTCCTAATGATCCTGTGAAGCAAGCTCAGAGATCGTGAGTCATCATCCATCATAAGCATAGCATACCTCCAGATCTACCAAAAGACTTGGAGATCTTGAAGTCATCATCCACCAAAGCATACCAACATATGAAGATTCAAAGGCAGTTGACATCCTCAATGTTTGAAGACTTCTTATTCAAGAAGTTCATGTAGATTCCACATACATGCATATATGAAGATCCATCACAACAAGTTTAGGGAGCTTGTGATCTTCATCCATTGAAGGCTTCTTATCAATGGAAGTTCATTTAGATTAGCCATTCATATCCATTTGACATATATGTCATGGATCATTATTGTAAACATCATTGCATCACAATCTAAACATCAAACTAGATTTGGTGGTTTATGTGTTTGTGCCATAAACACAAGGTTTCTATGTTGGGCCATAAAACATATTGGGAGTGGTTGTACCCTTGTAAAAGAACTTGACATCTAGCTTAGTGTCAAAAATTATGTAAGCGACGTCAGGTTGGGTCTACCTCGAACTAGAACCCGGTATTTAGCTTTGTACCGGAAAAAGTGTAAGCGACGAATGTAAGGTTTTCTTCGCCGAGAAGGGAGCTTGTTGATCTAGTGAAGTAACTCTTGAGTTGGGTACTCAGAGAGTGGAGTAGGGCGGAGAGGAGCTCTGTGACCGAACCACTATAAATCATCGTGTTTGGTTTGCGCTTTCTTTTAGTTATTGCTTTACTATTATGTTAGCATTATATGATTGCTTGTGTTGTGACTTGTTGATAATACTTATGTGACAACATGTTTTAGTTTATGCTAGCCATAAACTACAATTGACATCTTTCATATTAGAACAAGCTAAATTGGAAATTTGATACAACAAGTTTTAAGTTTTTAAAATGGGAACGTATTCACCCCCCCCCCCTCTACGTTTTCACAACCTTCATTTTGTAAAACTTTGTTTTTACATTTTTGTTTTGAGATCGCATTTTCTGTTGCATTGAAAGTGTTCATCATGGATGTTACTTCTGCTTGAAGTTCCTATTCCCAGTGTTTAGCAAAAAGACGCAAATGTTGAACATATGGTAAGAATTATTTTTGAAAAATTTCTCTCTTTTCTTTTTCATAAGGAGATAGAAAAGTGGAAACTGTTATCTCAGAATTACGTTCAATTGCTTGTTCCAAAAATTTGATGTCTTCCTTAAACGTATCAAAATATCTAAGTACAAGACATCGTTTTGGTAATCGTGCAATTACACCAGAATTTGGTAAAGGACCATTTATTTGTGCCACTGGTTTAACAGGACCAACCTCATAAGAAGATTCATTAATTTGTATTACAAACCATGATTGTTCTGTTTTATCTTTTTGAGGAACGAAGGTGTCAGAAATATGAGGTACTTTTGAATAATCAAATGGTTTATTAAACTTAACATTGCTCATTTTAGATCGACTCTCTTCTTCCTCTTCCTGTTCTTCCTCACAGTTATATACAACAACACGCATAATTGAATCATCAAAGAGATGTTCTGCACTATACAACTTTGGATTTTCCTTGAGTGCTTTGTGTAGAAAAGGTAGTTTGTCATCACCAATAGCAAAACCATAACCTTAGGGATTTTGCTTAAGAGTAAACTTTTGAATTGTTGTTACAGACTCACCAGTTTTATAAACAACTTTTTGAAACTCTTTTAATTTACATTCCAAATCTACAATTTCCTCAAGATAAGAATCAATCCGTTTCCTAGACACTTGTTTATGTTCAAAAAAAGTAGCTTGACAAGTTGCCAACTCTGTTTTTGTTTTTGAAAATTCAGAATTGAGTTGTTCAACTTGTTGTTAGAAATCTAATTTTTCTTGTTCCATTTGAAAAATCAAGTTATTTTTGGAAACAGTTAATTCTCGTATTTGATGTTCTAAATATTGTTCTTTGACATAAGCTTTTTGGAATGCAACTTCAAAACTTTTTTCTCCCTTTTCTTTTGTTTCAAAATTTGTGAGTTGTATTTTATAGCACTCAAGATCCTTAGTTAATAATGCAACTTTTGCTTTTAAATTTCTATTGATCTCATTGCATTTATCAATCTGAGATTTTTGTGAATCCAACTGGGTTTGGGTGGTCAATAGCAAGGTCATGAATTCTGGATCTGGACCAAGCGAAAGATCATTTTGTTCAATTTGATCATTGTTATCATCATCAATTGGATCATCAAATGTAACAACTGTGTTAATTTGATCATCATCAAATGTAACCACTGTGTTCATTTGTTCATCTTCTTGAGGAGATAATAATGAAGGATTTTGAACAACTTGCTCCACATCTGATGCAGATGCAGATGGTGATACAATTTCATGTATTAGACATGTTGAATCAGGTACCTGAGACAGACCGTCAGTGTCATATACTGGACCTGTGTCACTCATGTGCAATTCCTGCATGTTGGCCATTAGCATCACAGCTACATTTGCTTCCAAGTCTTCCATGTCATCATCAGAAAATGCATTTGCCATGAAGTTGTTCTCTTTTTCAGTGAGAGTGCCCCCAGATTCATCCTTGAGAGCAAGAAGTAGTGCCTGCTTGTGAAACTCACTGCCACTTGTTCTAGGTTTGGGACATGTAGTAGCCAGATGACCTTTCCCATTGCAGTTGTAACATTTAACCATTGTATTCGCGTTCCCTTGATTTCCAGTCTCAACAATTTCAACCCTTCTCTGTGGAGCACCTGCATTGTTCCTACTGCCACTTGCTGCATTAAACCTTTGTCCAGTTCTTGTATTTCCCATGTAACCTCCTGATCCATTTCTTCCATAAGCACGATTCTGAATTTTAACTCATCCATCTTGTACAACAGCTTGATTCCTAGTGTTGGATGAAGTGCGAAGACGATTGTTTGATTTGTTGGAGAACTTGCTGAAAGCACAAGCAACGAGTGCAAATCCTTCATTCAATAGGTTGAATGCATCATCTTCGTCACTGTTTGTATTAGTGTAGAGCATGGTATTCGTGTTACAAGTTGATTGTTAGTTGATTGCGGTGTCGATTCATATGGAATGAGTTGAGTCGATGAGGTTTGTTGAGGATAATCAAAGTGATTTTGTTGTTGAACAACAGCATGGTTTGACTATGGTGGTGGAGCAAAATGAGATTGAGCTAGCAGTGCCAATGAATTCGGAGTAGTAGAAGGTGAATAAGTACCATGAACAACTCGATCTTTGTCAACTTCTGACTGATGGTGCTTCAAATAATCATATAACAACCCCTAAGATGCATTGTGTAGATTTTTTTGCTTGATGAAAAAAGGTGACATATTTTTGCCAATCTGGACCAAGATAGCTGAGGAACTTTGTGTTGACTCCAATCATGGGTAAAACAATGTTGTGTCTGTCCAAGTCATTTATGATGTTAGTGAACCGATGGTAATAAGACTCTAGTGATTCCCCTGCTGCAATCATGAACATTGGTTCAGTCCAGTGCCTTCCATTAGGAGATGAACGTGTTCCCACATGTCCTTAGCAGTTTTCTGAGCATTTATACTTTGGAAGATTGGATTTGGAATTCCCTGAAGAATGTAGGACATTGCAAGTTCATTTGCTTTACGATGAAGTATTTGTTCTGCAGTAAGCTGAGCATCAGGAATAGGGGTCACAATTGCTTCTCTAGGAGGAATCTCATTTGGATTTCCAGGAACCGTTGTAGTTGGAATTTGGAATGGACCTTCAATGATAACCTTTTTCATGTATTTGCTATGAGGTTTCTTGAGTTCGATGAACCTTAAGAATCGACTTGCCCATTGAACATAGTTTCCAAGAGTGAGCATAGGAGGTGTGTCAAGTAATCCAGCTTCATGTCTTGATTGTTGACTACTGATGGCTTCACACATCTGATCAAACCAATGTGGTTGTTTTACTGGAAGTGGGTAGGACTGCGTTGGTTGTTGTTGATATGGTTGTTGTTGAGGGAATTGTTGTTGTGGGAAGAATTGATGTTGTTGCATGAAGAGTTGTTGTTGAGGATACTGCGGTTGTGGAAGATATTGTTGTTGCTGATGATACTGCTGTTCTTGATTGTAAAAGTAGTTGTAGTTCGGTGGTTGATACATTATGTAGATGTAAAGTAACTTGTGTGGATGATGGATCTTCTAGGATAAAGACGATTGTTGTTGTAGTTTAGATCTCTAAGTAGAAGATGTGAAGAAAAGTTCTTGCTCAAAGAATTAAGTCCTTACTCGAAGAATAGTTACTCGAAGATTCAATTCCTTACTCGAAGACTAAAGTATAATGAAGTATATGTCCCCTTACTCAAAGAAATTAAATCCTTATAAGTTCTGATTTCCTAACTCGAAAAGTATAAACAGAACTTTGTTACTCGAAGATAATACTGTTACTCAAAGAAACCTTACTCGAAGAATCCTTACTCGAAGAATAAAATTTCACCAAGTATAGAATCCCCTAGTAGAAGGATTGTAAGTGAGAAGTTCTGATTTCCTAACTCGAAAAATATATAAACAGAACTTAAGAGTAAACGTTACTCGAAGAAGCTTGCTCGAAGAAAAAAAAACTTCTAAGTCGAAGTCTTGCTCGAAGAACCTAAACTTACTCGAAGACTAAGTTGAAGAATCACTTCTAACTCAAAGAACTTCAAGTGACTTATTCGAAGAAGCTATGCTTACTCGAAGACTAAGTTGAAGAATCACTTCTAACTCGAAGAACTTCAACTGTCTTACTCGAAGAAATCAGCCTAAGTCGAAGAAATGCGAGACTAAAACTTCAAATTTTCTACTAAATCGAATCTAAAACAACCTAATCTATCCCTTGGCGATTGGTACCACTTGTTAGGTCACAAATCTATCAACACAAGACACAGATCTAGGGAGACAAAGTAAGAGAGAGAGAAAAAGGATGGAACATGTATAAGAATAATAAACTTTGAATTAACATGAACCAACACCCTTCTCATAAAGAGAAGGGGTATTTATAGTAGTCTTACATGTATGGGGTGTTGCCCTAATAACTAGAAAATAAATAAAAGGCCACGGCCCATGGGCCTTCTACATAGTCCAAACCTTAAAACAAACATAAAGGCCTAAATAGTAAAGCAGCCTATTACATAAACTATGACCAATACTTGATATTATGAAATGTGTTCCCAACAGTGATCGTCCGTGTGAAGACTTGGATTGTGTATAAATCCAAGTGGACAAGAGTGCATGTTCGTGTAGCCACGTGGGCTTTGTGTAGATTGGTTATAGCTAGGATTAGGACCCGACATTCCGCTTAGTCTCGTTAAACTTGGTGTAAACTTTGGTGTACGATTTGCTCTGCCAGAAGGGAGTGTGTTGACATAGTGATTGTAAACTCTCGAGGGTGGTACTCGGGGAGTGGGGTAGGGTGAAGAGTGAGCTTCGTGCAGAACCACTATAAATTTCGGCGTCTCCGTGTGGTTGTGCTCTTCCTTTATCTCTTGTCTTTACTTTACTTACTTTGCATATTACTATTGTGTTTATAAATCTCACATAACTATTGAATCTAACGGTTTTTCAAAAAGAACATATAAGAACAAAAAGTTTTAAAACGTAATTCTAAACGGTGAAACTATTCAACCCCCCTTCTAGTTTCTACAACATGTATAACAAATGTAGTGCACAAATCATATTGCATTATGTTTTTTCTCTCTTATTTCCCACTCTCCATATTTAGTTGACACAAGTGTTTTTGAAACCTATGTATAAAATTTGTCTAGATGTAGTGTTTTTCTTACACAAATTACTTTTTATTTGTAACAAATGATTCTCTAACAATGATGTGAAATATTGATTGCGCTATTAAGTTATTTTTTGGATTGATTAATGCTATTTTTAATATTTAGTTTGATTGTTTATTACCTCATATTTGACTTCTTTTTTTTTTTTTTTTGAAAGGTGAATTTCGCTTGAAACTTCGTGTCGCGATTTGACAGCGGGAGGTCTAGCTTACGTTGTCTTAACCGGGCCCGCGCTAGAGAGCTCCCTCGAAGTAGGAATGCCTATTCAAATACCCGATGGGGGGAAAACCCCCTACTAATCCGCCCGACGGCACGACGATTAATAGGGGTAAACCCTGCCCCCTCGTACTTGAATCTGGGTATACCCAAGCCAAGCCCTCATAGAGGGACTTCCTAATATCTCAAAGTTGGCATTGGTGGGATTTGAACATGAGACCTAAAGGTCACCAAGGGAAATCCCAACCACTAGACCAACTCATCATTGATACCTCATATTTGACTAACATATTAAACGAGCATGATTGCCCGCGCGTTGCTGTGGGGCGGCCGTGTTTATGTTAAAACATTTAGGCAATGCATGTCGAAACAACACATATAACTGAAACTAATCTGTTAGTAGCCCGAGCGTATCCTGCCACTTTCATGCACATAAAACTAAAGTAACTAATGGCAGTCATCATACCTATAGATTGATTCGTTACAGGAGCAAATAACCAAGTCATTTCCAATTATTTGTTAACTGTAACTCAGCAGGCTCCAATGAAAGGCCTTTCTTGTCGCATCAACATTCAAATTCAATAAACTCAAATTGCAAAAAAGAAAGCAGTTTGTAGGTCGAGTATGGTTTAAGGATATATATACTTAATAATCTGTAGACAAATTGCCAAACAATTATGTATACTCTTGTCCTTTTGTGGTTTCAATTTGTGTTCTGTTCATGATCCGTGCTGCAGCATCCTCGATGTGCTTTGTTCTTGGTTCACACAAGTGTCTGTTTCTGTATTCGTTGATACCTATGTAAAAATGTTTGTGATTTATCTGAGTATTAGCTCTGTATGTTAATCATCAGTGGTAAATTAATGTAACGTAGTATTGTACCTTGTATAATTGAAGCATAATGTTGTTGAGAAACTCTTGTGATTCGTGTGAGCATCGATGGTGCAAAAAAGTTGATAGCTTTAATTGCGTTTTATGATCTATCCAGTTGTTTCATTGCTCCTGTCATGTCTATCAACTCAATCATGTAAATTTATTGCAGCTGAAAACAACGATATAGCTTTTGCTTAGGTTCTTGTCAACCAACTGTCAAGAGTAAAACATGAAAAGATCACAAATTAAGCCTAAAAAATCCAAAAATCTCAGTTCTCATAACAATAACAATCCGCATTCTCATTTTGACTTTTACAGTAAAGAAATGGCATTTTGTTACTAATTTACCATCCGTTTTTTACCTTTTCTGTTGAACAGTTCAGTAACCACGATTATATAAACTCTTCTAAATAATGTGGTATTAATAGTGCTAAAAAAACTAATTAAAAAGTTATAGGTGTAAATCAAATGGACATAATTGGCATTATAAGTTGTAACTATTTTATTCATTTAGAAAACATACGCAGTTGCAATTAACAATTCTGAACACCCTGTATACCACCACATAGGCGTCACTTAAAGATCATGAATACTGTTAATTTGACCTTATGCTAATGCTTGTTCATGCATTTCCAATCTGAAGCTAAAATGCACCTACTATAACCTTTTACCTAAACACCCCTTTACATTCTAGTTGGGAACCATTACCTACGCAAGTTTTCTGTTATAGCAACACCGCATGGCACAATGTTGGCCTGCCCATGGCTCGCAATTTCATCCACTTGTATGGCAGCAGTATTGAACTGCAGTGTCTCCTGGTATATAGAGACCTTAAGAAGATCTGCCCGTTGCTACTTGTTTGCACCTCACACCCTGAAAAATGCGTTGATAAGATACTATTAACTTTGAAGTTCATGTACAAAAGGATTTATTTATGCAATGTATTAAACTCACTTTCATATTCTCAACAATTTTCTCAACTGTTTTCTTTTTTTTTTTTTTTTGCAACATCTACCGCATATATATTGTTGTATGCCACGTTAGATGATGACCTACTATTATATTAATCATGCATTACATCAATAAAAAAGTTTGATTGTATTCAAGTCACAACCATAAGAGTGACCTTTTATCTCATTTAAAATGGACAAAGAGAGGAAAGCTAAAGTAAAGCTAATGAACCTGAGACCAATATGAGTTCCAGATGCTATGAAGCTCATTAGTGACGCGTGGATCAGACAACATCTTTACATTTCGGCAAATTAATCTTTCTTGCCTATACAATTAACGAAACCAATTAACGTGAGTCACAATGTTATTGTAAGGGAAAGGCTTGATTTAATTTACTATAATGTAAAGAAAGATAGTACCTGTCTGATGCCCATGAGCGATAACTCTCGCCCGGATGCTTAGAATCATTGTATTTCGGAATAACAGTCTGCAGCAGCAAAAGCAAAACTATTAACTTTCAAGATACTTATCTAGGTAACAACCTGGGGTCATGTATTAAAGAGTATCTAACCTTTTAATCCTACTGTCACCAAATTATGCCATATTTACCCGTTTGACCTGTTACAGATAGAACATAACCTGAATTCAAAGTTTCTGTCTTTAGAATAAAATCAATCATCTGTGAACCTTTCTATTATCATATGTCTTTAGAATAATTCTAAGTGTGTTATGTATGACATATGTAAAGAGGCCGAAATGTAAAGAGGCGCAACCTTCAGGTTAAAAAACTTATTTCCTACAATTGATATATATAAAGAGAACCTATAACTTATTTCAGGTTAAAAAAAATTATTTCGTACAATAAACCAAATATTGAAGCCATTATAAAAGATAACCTATAACCCACTTCAGCCCCCAAACGCACCCATTTCAGCATTCAAACGCACCTAATTCAACCCCCGTTTTAGCACTAAAACCCACCCGTCTCAGCCCCCATTTCAGCACCTAAACGCCCCGATTTTATCCCCCAAACTGACACCAATTTGAGCCCCCGAAACCACCCATTTCAGCCCCTAAACCCACTCATTTCAGGCCCCATTTCAGCCCCCAAACGAAGTAATTTCAGCTTTCGTTTCAGCACCCAGACTCACCCATTTCAGCCCCTAAACGTACCTATTCTAGACCCCACTTTAGCACCCAAATGCACCCATTTCTAATGTGAATACAGGTTTGGTTTATATTTTTGGGCTATTCCTCGTTTCTTTACTGACTTGGTCTGCTACAAACATACCTTAGTTATGCAGTAGCCTGATCTAAATGTGCATCATTTATGACTTGCAGTTTAAACACTATTCGTTTAGACTCCTTGTTTCTGATCCAAACACTTTTTATTTGTGCAACAACAAAAGCAATCTCTTCACTGGAAAAATTAAAACTAATGCACTCTTGAAGACCAACAAATGTTGTGTACTCACCACCAAATGGTTTTTTTTTTTTTTTTTTTTTGGGTGCACTTTTAGTTCTGATTACATTCATGTATGCAGGGTAGCATCATTTGTTAAGTATATAACAATTTTTTGCTTTATACAAAAAAAGAAAGTATGATCATGGTGATCTTAAGTAGCATAGACGTCCTCAAGTCTACTAATTCAGTTCATGTTGAGAATATGCAGGTCCCTAAAAACCAACAACAGGATTCTTGTATCTCAAAATTTAGTAAAAAGTGGTAAATAAATATGATAACAAACCTTGTAAAGCGAATGTGAACTTTTCGCACAAAACATCTTCCTCGGCATCTTCAAACAAAATGTTTACCATGAATGAATGTTGATTTCTTTCAGGTTTAGTATGTGGGTTATCCTTTGCACAATTTGGTACCCGTTAACTCCATCCGGTAGCATAACTTCAGGAGAGTACACATATGGTAACATTGGAAGCAACGGACTCCCTGGTTCTGTATTACCTGCAGACAAAGTTCATTAAAAAAACATATTTTAGGTAACGTCAAGCATATTAACAATAAAATTATAGAATCGACATCATCTTTAATGGTGACTCAATCTAGACCTATGATGTGTCATGTGTAGTGCAAGTTTTAAAAATTTATAAAATCAATTTATCCAATTCTCTAATCAACATATACGAGCAAGTATACTCGTCCGTAGTAGTAAAGGTGGGTAAGTTGAGATCGTCCCAAGGGAATAGTGGTTTAGGTTTGTAAAATAAGTTTTGACAAAAAGGATTGTCAATCCGATTTGGTGTAAATTCTAAGGTAAGTAAAAATCAATCAATCAAAAACAAATATACTTGTGTGTAATTCCATGACAATTATATAGAGTAATCTAACAAGTTCGGTGTAACTTGTAATAATGCACAACTTAAAATGAGTGATTCACAATCAATGGTTTTTACCATGAGAAATCATCTCTAAGAATTCAATCTCCTAGTTAATTCCTTTCGGCCTTTGTTAACTAGTGCGATAATTCTATTAGACTCTTTGTTGTTTGAAAAGCATTTCATATTCTAAGAATTCCTACGAATCCTTTCGGCCTTTTCTCGTGATGAAATCGTTTCCAAATCCATTTTAATAAGCTAATATGGTGCTTGTCACACACCATAATCCATACTAATTCATGCACTAACTTTTTGGCATAAAAACATAAAGAAAATCCTTTCGGCCTTTGTTAATCTTTAGAACTGTTTTTACCAACTAATTAAGCAAGATTAGATTGTATTTCAACAAACTCATAAAACAAGATATGATTTCATGCATCACTATGAAATAAGAATACTCCAACAATTATCACATCATACACACAAGCATAACCAAAATCACTCCATAATAATCATAATCAAACACAAGTAATCAACCATACTTTCATTCATCTTAAAGTAAAAGTTGTTCATAATAACTCAAACAAGAAATACCTAGTTGTGAAATTACAAGAACTAGAATTGTGGAACTATAGCAACCACTCTCCTCCAATCGCCTATGATCACACGTAAACAACTTCACACTTGGACACAACTCTTGAGACTTGAACTCAAGGTTCCCTGGACGTTCTCACAGCAACTACAAGCTTTCGGGCAATGATAATAAGTTTAGCAAGACTTGGTGTAAGCCTTACTAGGTTTTTGGGTTGTCACACTTTGAAACTAGCCAAGGGTTCTTTAAATAAGTGAAAGAACCCTTTTCCCTCAAGCAAAAAACGTCCTTAATCAGTAAATAACCAAGAAATGATAAGCCACCATGATTATGGGGCTTAAATTCGTCATTAAATGCGTTTTTGTAACTTCAGTCTCCTCCAACCGATCGGTATTGAGGTCCAACCGATCGGTTGGATCTCTCGGTAAATCACTTTTCTCCCATCCGAATCGGATGGGCCATTCTGCCATGTATACTTTATTTTTTTCTTCCTTTTCTCGTTACGTGTTTGATCCTTTGTTGTACCACTAATTCCTTCTATAGAACTTGATCTTTTCTTGATACATAAACATAGAAATCTTGACTTTATCAAATCTTTGAATTCTTGTGTGGTTCTTTTCTCGTTTCTTTCTCGTGATTCTTCAAATGTGCATAATCTCTTCATTTCTTCATCTTTTCCTGTACTTGGCTATATTTACTTGCATATACACTTTTTCATGATTTAGTAACAAATATACACAAATATAACCAAATATGATGCACAAATCTAACGATAACGTGACTAAAAACATGTTCATTTTGAGCGTTATCAAATCTCCCACACTTGAGTTTTGCTCGCCCTCGAGCAAGTCTAGCTTTTAGAAAAACTGAACTCAATGGCTACTTCATTATGATTCTAAAAATCCAACAACTATCCCAATGGAACAATTGTCATTTTAACTTTTAGGTGTGAAAAATTCTTGAAACATAAACAAGTTAATTCGAGCTTGATAACATAACTAAGCTCCTCTCATAGGATTTTTAAATTCACTCAACACTCAAGGGTAAATTTAAGGGTATATCACTCAATTTCTCAGACATGATTCACGTTTCTTACCATAAGCTTGTACCAGTATCAAAACAACAAAATAAAACATCAAAGAGGTCTTTTATTCGGGTTTAAGGTTAAGGGTTACGGTTACCTAGCTATTGTACAAATACTTTATACAAGAACGTAATAGCTCGCTAACAACGAATTCTTGACTAGCCAAGCAACGGATGGTCGCTAGATTGTACCTTGGTTTGCTAATGACGTTATTTTCATAACGGATGGTCACCAAAACACGCACTAGCTCGCTAGCAACGTTTTTCAACTATTCAAAAACCCGGATGGTCACTAGAACTTCCATGCACTACATATCTAGACAAAGCCATCACTAAATCCAGATGCTCGAAAGCTAACAACGAATCAAGTAACTGGTAAAGGTAAGGATAAGACATGGGAATTATTTGTGATTGGTCTCTACAAAATAAAAACGAATAAATAAGAATCAAGTCCAGATTCCGTTCCCAACTCTTTATACCTCAAATGATCACTCCACCAAACTTCTTCGATTATCATTCTTCCGCATCTCATACTAACTCCTTCCTTCCTTAATAGCTCATTGACTATTTTATTTTCATCATTTCATACATTCATAGTTCATTGGCTATTCATTCCCCTTTTTTTTTTCAACTTCTTTCTCGTCACCCCCACACTTCGGATGAGCACACGCTACAAAAATACAAATAAGAGTAGCGACCTCCTTCTTCAATGAAACAACATATACACATACAAAGTGTGGTCAACATGTAATCATCAAAAAATAACTAGTTTTGAACTTCAATTGAACTTGATTCGGGTAAGGCTAAGGTGTAAGGTGTGAAATCTTTTTGTACTTTTCTGGATTTAATCAAAAGAAAAGATAAGGCTCAGAAGGTGTAACTAAGGGTGTCTAGCGTAAAATATTCACGCTAACAAATGGGTTCCAAATACTAAGGATAACTAACCAATGTGGTCAGCAAAAATATTTTTTTTGTAAACGGAAGGCCATTTGGTGTAAATCCTAATTTGCCTCTTATCATTCGAATATATTTTATTACTCGAAAGTAATTTTAACCGTAATACATAACACGTACAAGTTCTAGAATCAACATGATCGCCGGCACACTCATAACGAAGTATAGAGCATAAGAAATGCTTTATACTAAAAGGCTTAAATCCTCACAATTTAAGGTGGGTTATAACATGTGCTAGCAATAGTTATCAATAACTCTCCTTTCTTGATTAAATTCCAAAAAATTTCAAATAGCCTCATTCTTACCATTGAAACAAAATATATAACAAAATAAATAACTAGAACATCAAGGGTGAACCTAACTCTAGTCATCGAATCCCAAAATTCTACTAAAAACTAAAAAAATTTAAAAATTATACCAATTTTTCCTATTTTCTTCCCTCCCCCACACTTAAGTTTTGCATTGTCCTCAATGTAATAAAATGAACTTAAAAGTAAAGGAAATGGGAAAAATTTAGTTAAAAAGAAAACATAAAAATACTACCCGGAAAAAAATTCGCATAGGCATATTTGACCATAAGTAAGCACATGAGTTCTCCTAACTCCGAATATTGATCAACACTAAGCTTTCGTGAATTCTTCCCCTGCAAAAACTATATGCGAAACAAACAAAATACTAAAACAAACAAAAGTAGTTCAAAACAAACCATAAATAATAGAATCCTAATAAAGTTAAGTTAAAAGTAGTGGAAATAGAAATTATTCAACCAACATTGTTTTTAAAAACATAACCATTGCTTAACCAAATCTTCGATGATCATCAATCATCGGCATCCATGTGTTCATCGCCATGAACCCGCTCATCTTCACTCTCGTCATCATCCTCCTCTTCTTCTTCATCCTCATAATTCTCTTCATCATCAAAAACTGTAAACTTGGGCCTTTTCTTTCCAACACCTGACGAAGAACCTCCTACATTGTAGCTCGAACTTCCAACTGTAGGGACTCTACCATAAACTGGCACTGGATCGGGAAATGGTGCATACCCGGGATACGGATAAGGATATTGGCCATGATATGGGTCATACTGAATTGGGTATGGTGGAACATTTGGTGGATTGTAGGGAGGTACCTCATAGTTAGCATCACGAGCTACATGTTGAATCATCGGCATGGAATAATCATAGTTGTAATTTTTCCTCATCATCATAGAATCTCTCCAAACTTCCCTACATTCTATCTCATTCAATTCACGGTTCCAATCTCCCCATCCCGAGTCAAAACTACCCGGAGCATGAACATTCCTAATTGGTTGTGGTGGTTGATATGGTTGTTGTTGATAGGGCTGTTGTGGTGTTCCATGAGGTGCGCCCATCGTTGGTTCTGTCACAGCTCCCAATGTCTTTGTTTTCTTATCCAACGCTTTACCAAAACTTTTATCATCCCACGTCTCACTCTCCTTCATTTCTGAACATTTTTCCAATTCCTCATACACAAAATAACCTAAATTTCTTGCCAACATAGTCACATAGTGACCTACACAAATCACACTATTATCTTTTATCCCTGGTGCTCTTCTTGAAAGATGCTCGGCTATTATCCAAGCCACATTCCCGTTCTTATCCTCCTCCAACAATTTCATTAGCCACAGATCCGGTTGATTGCACTTATCCCTGCTACCTGTTCTATGCAAAACCCCCCAAGCGATCAACTTTTGTAAAATCTTCATAATATGACTCCTTAACTTGGATGAGTTCCTTCTACTACAACCTGGATCTCCCACTCTATTCAAATAATCCGCTAGACCCTCATAATCATTATGCTTTCTTACCAACCTTGCAAAATGAACTGGAAACAAACGATGCTCAATTTCATCTTGATCATATAGACCAAGAACTACAGCAAACTCCGGCAAAGTATAAACATGTTCCCTACCACAGAGCCTAAACCAGATACATCTATCATTCACAACATCCACAATCTTCCTTTCAAAATAAAATGTGGAGAAAAACTCCAAACACCATTCTCGGTTAACATTCTCATAAATACTAAACGCTCTTTCCCACGAAAGATCTTCAAAACTATCACCGTCTCCCTCATAAACATACGACATTCTCATCATATTTCTTAACTCAGTCTCACAATTATACTCCGCAAACAAACTCCAATCGACTAACCTTGGTTTAGCAATGGTTCTCCCTTGTAGCTTCGAAAGACGCTCCCGAAAAGCGTGCTTTTCCTCCTTGCTCTTAACCTTGCTGAACTTCAATTTTTCATTACTTTCATGATTGAGAGTATATTGGACCTTACTCTTAGTATTCCTCTGCACATACTTCGTTACAATCGGATTCACTCTTCCACTTGATGAACTCGAACCACCTGCGAGATAACTCTGTAGAAAACACAAACATATGATAGTATAAGAGCATAAAAACCAAGATGACATGATTTAGAAATCACAAAACTCGTTTGAAAAAAATTTCATTTTTATTTACCGAGCCTTCCATCCGATCGGTATTACTCACCATCCGATCGGATGGAGTAAATGTCCCAGCCCAACCGATCGGTATCTCCTCGCAACCGAATCGGTTGAGGCTTTCTGTCTCAAAAAAATTTTCTTTTCCGATTTCTAATCAATTCCAACAATCCAACTCTATCCTATCATGCATTTGATCGATTATCATAGTTCCCATATATCCCACTCGTCTCCAAACACGTTCATAACATATTCGCATGATTTCTCAATCTTCCTAGAACATATGAACACTACCAAATCAAATCTCTTCCATTGATGTTCTAATCAACAATGCATCATCCTAGAATCACTAATCAACAACTAAATAACACCTGGAAATCATCAATTGCAATCCAAATCGATTTAAAGTTTTGACCCATTTTAATCCGAAAATTCAATCAATCAATTCTTCCTCAAAACTTAAGCAATCTATCTAATTCTTTTTGCAATGAATTCCTCAATCATTTACCCATCTATTCCACAAAAAATTACATCTCAATTCGAACTATATCAAAAATACCCAAATTTTGACCTAATTAAAGAAATTCGAATTAAAACCTAATTAGTACAAATTGATGATGTTACTTACTTGTTTAGGTGCCATAAATGATTCTTCAACACTCCTGCAACACTTAATATACTTCTAATGGTCAAATTTTTGAACACCAAGTTTGGTGGATTGAGTGTGTGTGTGTTTTTTGTGATTTTTGAAATCTTGAGTATATATATTTCAATCCATCCGATCAGTATTTGATCCAACCGATTCGGATTGAATTTTTGCAAAAACTTCACTTTTCTTTTGTCAACACTTTTTCACACTTGTAAGAACAAATGAGAAGTGTTTTTACTCTTCAAAAATATTTCTTTTAAGCATAAAAAATACTTCAACACACTTAATCTCCCAACTTTTTTTTCAATTCTATTTCTACAACTTCTAAAACAAAACTTAACTCTTAAACTCAAAACATAACTTCATAGACTTAAAACTTAATAAACCAAGACAATTAAAAGGTCTAAACTTAAACTTAAACTTAAATGCAAACATTAAACTTAAATGCAAACACTAAACTACTAAAATGCATAAAAATTAAAAAGAAAACAAACAAAACACTAGCACAAGCTTTGTGCTTTTATTCTTCAAACTCTTGTCTTTCATCCTTCAAAATATTCGTGCCTCAAGATATCTTCATTTTGGAACTTCCCGGACAACTTTCGGTTAGTCATTTGCGTTTTAAACTTCCTTGTAAAGTTCCTTCCATCCGAACAAACTATATCAAACTTCACATGCCATTCTCCGTCTTCTTTTTCCTTCTTGTAAACACTAGCTCCTTCGGGTCCCCATTCCAAATTCTTTAGTTGGACCGGTAGAGATCCAAGAAAATCTGTCAATTTCTTAAACACAAAAATATTCTTAAACGGGTTATAGAAAGCCTCCATCGCTAGAGCTCTTTCCATCTCATCTTCAATATCAAATTAACTTGGGACAACCGACCCATATTTAGGCCTCCCTTCTTCATCTCTACCTACTTCAAAACAACCCAAGTGGTTTTCTTCTTCATCTTCTTCACCATGAACTTCTTTAACAATCTTTCCTCTAGGCTTAGGGTAATAGGTATGCTTCAAGATTCCATCACTTATAGTCATACTACCTCTACCCATATCTATAATAGTTCCACAAGTTCTCAAAAATGTTCTTCCTAACAACAACGGTAACTCCTTATCCACCGAAATATTAAGCACAAGAAAATCGGCCAAGAAAGCTTGATATCCTACTTGGACTCTAACATTCTTTACTTCTCACATCGCTTTTGCTCGTGAATTATCAGCCATAGTAATATTATACAGATTTGGTTGAGGATTACCAAGTCCTAATCTCTTATACAATGGATACGGCATTACATTCACACTTGCTCCTGTGTCAGCCAACGCATACATCGCATCGGTTCCATTAACTTTAATAGGTAATGTCACACCCCCAAATGTCGTGACTTGTAGCGGAATAAGTCATTCAGGGGCACGACTGGTCATAGCACCAAAGTTGCAGTTATATTGAACGACCTACAGTGTCGTTTAGAAAATACATTGTTTGATTATTTAAAAACATTCAGGGTTATAAAGCTAGGTCCCAAAAGGTGAAACAAGTTTTCATAAAATAGGTTCATATAATTCAAACGATGGATAAGTGCATAAAATATAAAGTGAGACGCGTCGACTCCGCGACTCCATGAGGTCCATATGCAAGCCAACATGCGATACCTTAATTACCTGAAAATACATTGCTAAAAATGGTCAACAAAAATGTTGGTGAGTTCATAGGTTTATGTAAATGAAATGCTTCTACGGAAACCACAAGTATAAATTGTATGACAAAATGTCACATAAAAATATTACATTAGCTCTTAAGCTCATGACCCCGAAGCTAGACTGATATAAATGCCCCAAAAGGGAGTGCTTTGCCAAACACTCTGAATGTATGAAATGAAATGCGTTCGTTTGACCAGTTGGTGCTACCAACCCGAACGGAGGCGTCACCCTCAATAGATCTATCCACTCACCTTCACTTGCTCACAATTAACGGTCCATGATAAATAAAAGGGGACTTTAAATTGGCAATGATGTAACTTAAGGAATGTAAATGGGTTTGTATACTTTGGTCCGCATATAAAAATGGTGCAATGTAATCTCCCCCGAGAGTTTAGAAATCAATAAACAATTTAAAACGGGGCTATGAAAACTCACCTGATATGATATAGCAACAATGACAATGATGAAATGAGGCTCGGTCTCTAACCGCGACCTATTATGATGATATGATCTAATGTAAGCAATGAATCAACGCAACACATGCAAATACGTATGTTAACGATACCACTGATTGGTTTTGAAAATAACGTTTATCGACGAAAAATACACCTTTGACGTCTCGCTAAGTTATAAACTACTTTTCGCGTAAACACGTTGAAACGGTACTCCACGATCCTTGTTTGGTGTTCTATTAGCAAATATAATGTTTTCGTCGTAAAACAACACTTTTCATAACTTGTGAAAATATGTCCAAAACGGCTTCGTGAAACTAGTCACGAAATATTGCACTTTAAGTGTTAGTTGATCAAACTCGACGTTTTGAAAACCTTGTAACAATGTCTTAATGTCGTTTCATTTAACTTTTGATCATACGCGTCTCGATCAATTAGAAAATCAGCTATCAATGTTATGTTTCGCAAAAACACAAGTTTTTATACTTGGATTATTTTCTAATAGAGGGCTGTCAAAATAAACATGGTACGTCGGGCTTTAAACGTGTATATCTCGGTCGTTATAAGCTCGTTTGCTACGTCCTTTATATCCACGGGTTCGTACAAATATGAACTAACATATTTTCAATAGGTTGGCTCGTCTAGATCACGTCTAACGTCTCGTTTTGTCCCTTGAAGTTCGGAAAAACAGCAAGCTCATTTTCAGAAAATTAGTTTTCGTCGTCTAACTTTGAAAAATCATATCTCCTTCGTTATAAGTCGGTTTTTAGTGATTCTTGCGGCCACGGTTTAGTTTTTGAAAGAACTTTCTAAATATGAAGGCCAAAATAGTTCAACATTTTCTGATTTTTCCAGTTTTCACGTTTTTGGACAGACCCTTTATATACTTGTTAAAAACTCATTTCTAAGGTTCAAAACTTGATCAAACTACTTCCAAACAACTCCACAAATACTCAAATCCTACCATTCACCTTCTTAGGGTGTCATGGGGTCCTAAACATCATCAACTTTGATGGGTTTCATGAGAATGATAATAAAACTTATAGATCTAGTATTTGAGATAGTTTATAAGAAAAATGGTATCATAAACATAAGTAAGTTGCATTTTAAACTAACATAGCTTGAAAATACATAAACATATGGATCAAATGAAAGTATAACATGATCAAAAAGATGTTCTTGAACTTACATGGAGATTATATGAGTTTTGGATGAAAAAGGACTAAAACCTTGGAGTTTTTATTTCAAAACTCTAACAAGGAAGGTAAAGGAGACTTGTATAACACTTGATCTTCAAAAATTAGTGAATGGTTCTTGGTTTTCTTCCTTTGGCCGAATAGAGAAGAAAGAAAAAGAGAGAATTTTGATCTTGCTTTGCTAGTGAAATGTTACTTGTATGTGTTTATGAAATTAAATGGGTGATAATTCATTTACGGTTTTTGTCTTCTAATCAAGTGCTAAAGAGAATTAGGGGTGATTTAGGGGGGCGGCATGTGTAAGAGAAAAGGATGAGATGTGATGTTAATTAAAGCTCTTGTCTACATTTAATTAGAATTTGTCTAGTTTAGTGCATACATTAGGTGTTACCGGGTACCGAGTTAACTAGAAATAACTCGTGACGAGGTGAAATGAGATACGACGAAGTTGTAAAAAAAAATTAAAATCATGTTCCTTGCAAGAATCGGGTGTTAGAATGATTATCGGATTGAATTTTCGTAAACCGACGGAGTTATAAGCGTCAAACGAAAAATATAGCGATTGGTTTAAAAACACCGGGTAAAGTAATAATATAATCTCTATATCATTATAATTAGCTTGAAAATGTATTAGGATCATTGTCGGGAGTATTGGGTATAATGTCAGTGGAAATGACTGAGTGGTAACGTTAATTAAACAATTAAGCATACGTTAATGAAAATCACACAAACCCGTGCATGAACTGAAATGATAATGATGTTACTGATGATATGCAGACTACTCTAGTCAGTATGATGTGTCCTTACTGATGATGCATGAATACGCAGCTAAACCTAACTGGTTAAGCGCATTTAAATACCCGTAAACCTAGTTTACGAATTGATGAATGATGCCCATGAATAGTGATTTCCCTTCGGGAATGAATAGTGTCATGTGAATAGTAAAATTTTGACAACTTTTCAAAGTCTCAAACTGACTTCAAAAATGATGAATAGTGATCGATGAATAGTGATTGATGAATAGTAACTCATGAATAGTAAATTGTCGAGGTTTGGAAAATGACCTGAAATTACGAGTTGTGACAGTCTTCCACCCTAAAAGGAATTCAGTTGATGTTGGTCTCTGGAGTGGTCTTGGTGAAAAGATGTGGGTATTTGAGTTGCATCTGGTCTTCCCGTTCCCAAGTAAACTCAGGACCTCTGCGAGAATTCCAGCGAACTTTGACGATAGGAATTCGACTTTGCTTCAACTGGTTGACCTCTCGGTCCATAATTTCTGCTGGTTCTTCCACTAAGTTAAGCTTATCGTCGATCTGAATTTCTTCTAATGGAATGAAATGAAATATGCTACGAGTGATTCGTTTGGAAGGCACTTCCTGAGGTTTGAAATATGAAATGGGTGGTGTATGTTGCTGAGCTCTGAAGGAAGCTCAAGTTTGTATGCCAGTCGGCCGATTCTAGCTAGAACCTTAAATGGTCCAATATACTGAGGGTTCGGTTTCCCGAGTTTCCAAAATTGTATCATGCCTTTCCTAGGCAAGGCTTTCAACATAGCTTGTTCTACAACTCGAATCCCAATGATTTACTACTTAGGGATACCTAGTCCCCATGATTTTTGCATCCAGAACTGACCGAACTTTTCTATTGTTCTTTTGTTACTTGTAACTGATTCTTGACTTGTACCATTTCCTTTGTTGTTTCACAATTGTGTTCTAGACCAGTGAACTTGACCGTCCGATTTCGGTCTGTCACTATGTAATTGGTACTTCGACCATAGGGTGCCTTAAAAGGTGCAGTCTAAGTGTTCGTGTGATAACTATTGTGGTAAGAGAGCTCGATTAATGGCAAATGGTTAGCCCGACCATTTCCAAGGTCAATCACACATGCTCTGAGCATGTCTTCCAATGTCTGAATCGTTCTCTCGCTCTGACCATCGGTCCGAGGATGATAGGCAGTGCTCATGTCTAATTTACTCCCAAATGAATCTTGTAATGACTGCCAAAAGTTTGAAATAAAGCGACTATCTCGGTCGGAATGATAGAAATTGGTGCACCGTGCTTTGAGACTATTTCCTTGACATAAAGCCTGGTAAGCTGATCCATAGCATAAGTTTCTCTGATTGGGATGAAATAAGCTGGTTTAGTGAGTCAATCAACGATTTCCCAAGTAGCACTGAAACCTCCCGATGTTTTGGGTAGTTTGGTGACAAAGTCCGTTGTGATGCGTTCCCACTTTCACTAGGGGATTTCTGGTTGTTGGAACAATCCTGATGGTTTCTGGTTTCCGGTTTTTACTTTAACACTAGTAAGACACTTGCTAACATACGTAGCTATCTCTGCTTTCATATTCGGCCACCAATGAAGTCTATTGAGATCCTGATATATCTTATCAGAACCTGGGTGAATGGAGTACTTCGACTTGTGCAATTTGTGCATGATCAACTCTCTTATTCCGCCATTAAGAGGTATCCCGCTTCTATCCTCGAAGCACAATACTCCGTCTGACCTCTTTACTAAATCATTTGCATCCTTCGGCATACCTAGGGTTTTTTTTTTTTTTTTCATTTTGTCAGTTTTCCTCCTTGAGTGCCTCAACTTGAGCCTCGAGGATTCGTGATGGTAAAGGTGATATGATTGTCATTCTCAATGGTCTGACTCTCAAAGGCTTGAGTCTTTCCTTTCGGCTAAGGGCATCTGCCCCAACATTAGCTTTCTTAATTGCCCATTGGTCTAAAGATGGTAGAGCGTGTGTATATCTGATTGGAAAGAAAATATCTTAAGGGGATTGTCAGAAGTTTGAGGTGCATAGTCTATCATTTATCGGGAGCCTTTGAAATTTGTACAACGTGCCTCGTGACTACTCCTACAACGGTAGGTTTGTCGGAAATGGGTTATCGAAGAATAAAGCTACGGTAACGGTTTCTGATTCCTTGTGTCTTGCTATAACTGATGTCAAGATATGAGCCTTTCTTCACCTAAGATGCTTGGTTTTTATTGCCAAAATTTGTGTTGTTTAATAGTTTTTCCCTAGATTTCCTTTGTCAAAAATTTCCCATGCTATTGTTTGTCAATCACAAGATTCTAATTGTATGAAGTGTCGTAGTATGGTGGTTGGTCTTCAAATACGACCCAAGATTTTATGGATAGGTTTTTGACATGATGTGGATAGGAATGTTTTAGCAAAGTTTGGTGTTATACTTTTCTTAGTGCTCACTAGTTTTGTTAAAGGCTGACCATAAAGGATTTATTTGTCAAGACAGACATATCAGATAATTATTTTCCTACAAGGTATATGTGTTGTATAAATGCTCTTTAAAGAAAATTACTTTGAATTGGAAGCATCAAAAATGATAAAGTAGTCGGGTAGGTATGTCTGCCTGAATGTTTAAATGTCTAGCATTTCGTTTCTGGGGTTGAATAATGCCTATCGGTTAATTTTGGGTAAGACTTGTGGGTATGCATATCCAACTTACTTGATCCTTTCTAAACTGGATCATGACTTAGGTCCGTTGTCCTACCTGGTCTAACTAGTACTTCTGAATTGATAGAATTTGGTGACTATGCCAGAGATAGTGATTTGGATTGCCTCATGAGATCTTATGTTTTCCGTTGCGATACGAGTCAACTGGCTGTATATTTCTAGTCCTTGTTTGTGGTTCCAAAACCCCTTTCGTTGGTTTCTTATGTCGTGAAATTCTCCTTAAAAATAGAAAATCTCTCTTAGAAAAGTCAATGGAAAAATTCCAACTTAACTGATAAGTGAGTGACATGTGGCTTAGGTACTCAGAGAGAGTTGGCCGATAAGGATGTTTATGAAGAGTTTACTTGTTTACAAAGCTTTTCTTTCTTGGGATGTTTTGAATGAAAATTATTGTTAGAAATCTTGAAAAGATAATTGTTTCCTTCATGGCATAATCTTCCCTGAATTAGACATAGTTGATCAGGCTATGTATAATTGAGGGCAAATAACGCGATGCTTGGTTTGGTCAAAATAGCCTTGTGTTTCTCAAAAGTTTTAGATGGTGCTCAACGTGATGTTTGGTAAAATGGTAGTAAATAGTTGGTAGGGTGGCAGAAAGCTAATTTATAAGGCGGTAGTAACATAACTTGCTTTAAAAATGTTGTGAAATAACTCCCTGAGATAATAGTAAAATAGCTTAAAGTAGGGTTAGGTGAGACAATTTTTAATAAGCGGTATTAAAATATCTTGCAACAAAATCTGTTGAACGGGTTATGGGACGTGTGGAACACCTTACGGAATGGTAATAGCCTATAGTTGGAGATGAATCCTTACTTAATCCCCTTCTAGGATAGTGGTGTGTTGTTGTGAAATGGTTGAAAATCGCATAATCGAAGTAGGAAATGAAATAAACGAAGATTGTGATCACGGTGGCGATGCTAAAAGATAGGGATTACATTAGGTAGAAGAGTACATGATACAACGAGGTTACAAGAAAGTACTTAAGATAGACTACTTAAAGAAATACAACCCTAGCGGGCTCCATCCATGGTTTATTATTAAGGCAGAAGTTCCTTGTTCTTATCCATTGCCATTGTCGTTGTTGCCTTGATGAGCTTCACATTTCAGCGAGCTCTTCCCTCATTCTGGTTTCTCAGCTCTGGACATTCACTCTTGAAGTGTCCAATTATTCCATACTCATGGCAGGTCACCATGACTTTCTGGCTCATCACGCGGGTAGGAGCCTT
Source organism: Artemisia tridentata subsp. tridentata (assembly GCA_021014915.2). Lineage (NCBI taxonomy): Eukaryota > Viridiplantae > Streptophyta > Magnoliopsida > Asterales > Asteraceae > Artemisia > Artemisia tridentata. The sequence goes on along the minus strand of CP139501.1, from coordinate 151,036,666 downwards.
GCAATCCTTGGCTTTGTGTCCGATCTTTTGGCAGTTTCCACATTTAGTGGGGCAAAGTCCATTGTGGTGAAACCGGCATCTAATGCACTTAGGTAGTGTTCCTGCATATCCTTTCTTTTTACTTGGCCCAACAGCACATGCTTCCACCACTTCTTGTATATTAGGTGGTTGCGGGGTAGCATTGTCACCCTGATTGTTGTCCCACTTTCTCTTGTTGTTGTTGTTCCATTTTCGTCTGTTGTCCATATTGTTTCCTACGGCCTGGGTGTGAGCTATGTGTTCCTTTGCCTCGATCGCCATATGGTTAGCTTTAAGTATGGTATCGGGTTCTAGTGAGGCAACCAACATAGGAATTTCAGGGGAGAGTCCCCCGATGTACCTCTCAAGTTTCTTACTTTTCGGTTCATCCATTGTTGGGCCTAGTCGTGCTAGCTCATAAAACTGAGTAGTGTACTTGACAACATCATCTCCTACCATGGTAAAGTTGAGGATTTCCTGTTTTAGTGCTTGTAGTTCGCTTCTTGAACAATATTCTAAAGTCATCATCCTTCTTAATTTCTCCCAAGAGATTGAGTAAGCAGCGTCGACCTCTACTATCTGAACATGTTTAGTCCACCATTCCTGGGCATGATCCCGAAAAGTGCAAGTGGCGAACTTGACCTTATCTTCCTTGCAGCAATCGCCACACCGAAATATCGTTTCTACTTCTTCGAACCATTTGTAAACTTCCTTCGCTCCTTCAGTTCCGCTAAAGGTGTGGGGGTTGCAATCCATAAATTCCTCATGGGTAAGATTTTTGGCGAAGGATGTGGCTTGTGTCATGTCTGGAGTGGCCTGCTTTAACCTAACGGCTTCAACATCATAAAGAGACCATGAGAATTTATAGGTGATAAAGATCACCAAACTCACATATACGCAACCATGAAATGCATAAGTGGGGTGAAATTGTGACAAGATGAAATCATGAAATGTCATATTTGTAACCATAACACATGTGGATATCTAAAATGAAAATTCCGGTCTTACATGGACCGATATCATAGATAGCACAACCATATCCATATAGTAAGTCAATACTTGGTGATTTCATTGTACAACAATCAAAATACTACAAGTTTCTTTGAACCATACCACACATCCCGTGGCTAGGAATATAGTAAAAGCTAGTAAAGATATAAGTCTAGTCTAGGGATTCCCTAGTGCTCCTCTGAGTGAATCCAGGGTTGTGGCATCTTGGAGTCGGGATGAGTCCTGATGTGGGGTTTGGAGTAGTGCATTGATCATGTCCGAGATAGTGTAGATTCTAAACCATTCTTGAGTAATTTACTGATGTTCCTGTTGAGTCGGTGATCTTGGTATTATCCACAAGGTGTCATCTAATTCCTGATATGTGGGAATGGGAAAGGGAAATGACATCAGTGGTGATGGGAAGGCAGGGGCAATCCCCTGAATCTCAAAAGTCCTAATGTTATGCCTGGTAGTCTCTACTAAATCCGGCTCAGGTAGTGCTACTACCTCAAATAGGTGGAAATTATCATCCAACAATGGTGAGTGTGGTGAAGTAGGTGTACGAGTGGATGGAGAAGCGTCCTCGATATCCGAGTTTGCTAGGATGATAATAGGGTGGTTGGGTGAAGACATCTGTGAGACAACCGGTGCGAAATAAAAGTAATTAACTCTTCACATTATGCGAGTTATGATGAAATGATGTATGTATGAAACCGCATGTATAGTGAATATGCACTTATGATGAAATGGTGAGATGCTATGATGATGTAGTTATAGAATAGGGTCAATGATACAACCTAGTTCGCTATAACCTTTGCTCTGATACCAATCTGTCACACCCCCAAATGTCATGACTTGCAGCGGAATAAGTCATTCAGGGGCACGACTGGTCATAGCAACAAAGTTGCAGTTATATTGAACGACCTAAAGTGTCGTTTAGAAAATACATCGTTTGATTATTTAAAAACATTCAGGGTTATAAAGCTAGGTCCCAAAAGGTGAAACAAGTTTTCATAAAACAGGTTCATACAATTCAAACGATGGATAAGTGCATAAAATATAAAGTGAGACGCGTCGACTACGCGACTCCATGAGGTCCATATGCAAGCCAACATGCGATACCTTAATTACCTGAAAATACATTGCTAAAAATGGTCAACAAAAATGTTGGTGAGTTCATAGGTTTATGTAAATGAAATGCTTCTACGGAAACCACAAGTATAAATTGTATGACAAAATGTCACATAAAAATATTACATTAGCTCTTAAGCTCATGACCCCGAAGCTAGACTGATATAAATGCCCCAAAAGGGAGTGCTTTGCCAAACACTCTGAATGTATGAAATGAAATGCGTTCGTTTGACCAGTTGGTGCTACCAACCCGAACGGAGGCGTCACCCTCAATAGATCTATCCACTCACCTTCGCTTGCTCACAATTAACGGTCCATGATAAATAAAAGGGGACTTTAAATTGGCAATGATGTAACTTAAGGAATGTAAATGGGTTTGTATACTTTGGTCCGCATATAAAAATGGTGCAATGTATTCTCCCCCGAGAGTTTAGAAATCAATAAACAATTTAAAACGGGGCTATGAAAACTCACCTGATATGATATAGCAACAATGACAATGATGAAATGAGGCTCGGTCTCTAACCGCGACCTATTATGATGATATGATCTAATGTACGCAATGAATCAACGCAACACATGCAAATACGTATGTTAACGATACCACTTATTGGTTTTGAAAATAACGTTTATCGACGAAAAATACACCTTTGACGTCTCGCTAAGTTATAAACTACTTTTCGCGTAAACACGTTGAAACGGTACTCCACGATCCTTGTTTGGTGTTCTATTAGCAAATATAATGTTTTCGTCGTAAAATAACACTTTTCATAACTTGTGAAAATATGTCCAAAACGGTTTCGTGAAACTAGTCACGAAATATTGCACTTTAAGTGTTAGTTGATCAAACTCGACGTTTTGAAAACCTTGTAACAATGTCTTAATATTGTTTCATTTAACTTTTGATCATACGCGTCTCGATCAATTAGAAAATCGGCTATCAATGTTATGTTTCGCAAAAACACTAGTTTTTATACTTGGATTATTTTCTAATAGAGGGCTGTCAAAATAAACATGGTACGTCGGGCTTTAAACGTGTATATCTCGGTCGTTATACGCTCGCTTGCTACGTCCTTTATATCCACGGGTTCGTACAAATATGAACTAACATATTTTCAATAGGTCGGCTCGTCTAGATCACGTCTAACGTCTCGTTTTGTCCCTTGAAGTTCGGAAAAACAGCAAGCGCATTTTCAGAAAATTAGTTTTCGTCGTCTAACTTTGAAAAATCATATCTCCTTCGTTATAAGTCGGTTTTTAGTGATTCTTGCGGCCACGGTTTCGTTTTTGAAAGAACTTTCTAAATATGAAGGCCAAAATAGTTCAACATTTTCCTATTTTTCCAGTTTTCACGTTTTTGGACAGACCCTTTATATACTTGTTAAAAACTCATTTCTAAGGTTCAAAACTTGATCAAACTACTTCCAAACAACTCCACAAATACTCAAATCCTACCATACACCTTCTTAGGGTGTCATGGGGTCCTAAACAGCATTAACTTTGATGGGTTTCATGAGAATGATAATAAAACTTATAGATCTAGTGTTTGAGATAGTTTATAAGAAAAATGGTATCGTAAACATAAGTAAGTTGCATTTTAAACTAACATAGCTTGAAAATACATAAACATATGGATCAAATGAAAGTATAACATGATCAAAAAGATGTTCTTGAACTTACTTGGAGATTATATGAGTTTTGGATGAAAAAGGACTAAAACCTTGGAGGTTTTATTTCAAAACTCTAACAAGGAAGGTAAAGGAGACTTGTATAACACTTGATCTTCAAAAATTAGTGAATGGTTCTTGGTTTTCTTCCTTTGGCCGAATAGAGAAGAAAGAAAAAGAGAGAATTTTGATCTTGCTTTGCTAGTGAAATGTTACTTGTATGTGTTTATGAAATTAAATGGGTGATAATTCATTTATGGTTTTTGTCTTCTAATCAAGTGCTAAAGAGAATTAGGGGTGATTTAGGGGGGCGGCATGTGCAAGAGAAAATGATGAGATGTGATGTTAATTAAAGCTCTTGTCTACATTTAATTAGAATTAGTCTAGTTTAGTGCATACATTAGGTGTTATCGGGTACCGGGTTAACTAGAAATAACTCGTGACGAGGTGAAATGAGATACGACGAAGTTGTAAAAAAAATTGTAAAATCATGTTCCTTGCAAGAATCGGGTGTTAGAATGATTATCGGATTGAATTTTCGTAAACCGGCGGAGTTATAAGCGTCAAACGAAAAATATAGCGATTGATTTAAAAACACCGGGTAAAGTAATAATATAATCTCTATATCATTATAATTAGCTTGAAAATGTATTAGGATCATTGTCAGGAGTATTGGGTATAATGTCAGTGGAAACGACTGAGTGGTAACGTTAATTAAACAATTAAGCATACGTTAATGAAAATCACACAAACCCGTGCATGAACTGAAATGATAATGATGTTAATGATGATATGCAGACTACTCTAGTCCGTATGACGTGTCCTTACTGATGATGCATGAATACGCAGCTAAACCTAATTGGTTACGAGCATTTAAATACCCGTAAACCTAGTTTACGAATTGATGAATGATGCCCATGAATAGTAATTTCCCTCCGGGAATGAATAGTGTCATGTGAATAGTAAAATTTTTGACGACTTCTCAAAGTCTCAAACTGACTTCAAAAATGATGAATAGTGAAATGTTGAATAGTGATCGGTGAATAGTGATTGATGAATAGTAACTCATGAATAGTAAATTGTCGAGGTTTGGAAAATGACCTGAAATTACGAGTTGTGACAGGTAACACAAAATTTCCCGGATCGCTCTCCTTTTTAGGCAACCCATTCTCAACTATCCTTTCTCTTGCAATCTCATCAAAATTCTTATCCTCTAACCTAGCCCTTGCCATCATGACTGCATCCAACTTCTTACGATAAGTCATGTAATTATTCAACACTTCAATTACCGGCTTCTCCTCCATAAGCTCCTTAAACTTTATTTTCAAATTTTCCAGAATCGCTTCTTTTTGCTTTTGGGTTAATGGTTTAACTATTTGTGGTGTTTTTGGTGGTGAACTAGATGAAGAACTCTCATTCTTAGGGGTGGAGGGTTGGGTAAGTTTGTTAAGTGGTGTTTTCTTTCTATTTGCTTTGCCCATTTTAACAATCTCTCCCTTTCCTACCTTTTCTTCTACTATATCATCAACATCTATCCTCATCTCTCCCAATGCAAAATCAATCCTACATTTAGTCTTAACCATAAAATCTCTACCAAACACAACTTCTGGTTCATCCGCATTCCCATATTCTAAAACAACAAAATCAACTTTGAACACATGACCATGAATATTAACATTCACATCTCTCACTATTTTTCTTCCATAATCCTCATAGTCAAGCCTAACAAAACCAAGCTTACCAAGCATATCTTCCGTAATGTAGTTATCTCCATATTCCATGTTAAGCTGAGCATCCCAAGCTTTAATACCTTCCACTCCACAAGGTGTAGAGTACCTCATGAACGGTGCATCAAACTCTTTAGGTGGTGCTTGTGTAAACACAACAACTATTTTCTCCTTAGGTGAACTAACATGACTTTCTCCAACTTCTTCTTGTCTTTCCAAATCAACCTTTGCTTCTTCCAAAATATTCCCCAAACTTTCCAATGAATCACCTGAATCTTTCAGCATCTCTTCCAAATTTCTCAAGTATTCTGAAACATTGCTTAAACTCTCCATTCTATTTAAACAATAATTATAACATAACCACAAAAACAAAAGAAATCCAAACTATTAGCGTGAGGGTTAGTTATAATCGAGATAACTAATAAATAAAATCAAAGCAAACAAACAAACAACTTCTAACTATTAAAACTCCAAAACAACTAAAATTTAAAAATTTTAAAAATTTTACCGAGGCATCCATCCGATCGGTATTAGAACCCATCCGATCGGATGGTTGAATCGTTAAAACTCATATTTGCCCAACCGAATCGGATGCGGGCAGCATCCGATCGGTTAGATCGAATTTTTCAATTTTTTTTTTCTTTTTTTTTATTTATTTATTGTTGAAGACTAAAAACTTAATAAATAAATACAATAAAAATAAAATCTAAAATTAAACCAATTAATAAAGATGACAATTAACATATAATTAATAACTTACTAATCCATTAATCTTAATAATTAATTCTTAACTTTAATAATCATTAAACTATTTAACTAGCATAATTAATTAAAACTCTTTAGCTATCAATAATTAAACTAAAATTGACTCTATTAACTAAAATTAATTAGAAACATTAAAGGCATGTAAAAAAAAAAAACTATTCTTATTACCCTATTTAATTAACTAAATTACTTCTAACACTTAAACACATTAAACATAACATTAAATAAACATAATAACTGAAAATTAACACTTAATCCTAAAAACAAAAACAAAAAAAAATACCGAGGCCACCAACCGATCGGATGGAAATCCATCCGGTTCGGTTGGCTCCGAACCAAAAAATTTTTACTTTTTTTTTTTTTTACAAAACTTATAAACTAGCAAACCAAACTACCAAGTAATTTAGACAATTCCCCGGCAGCGGCGTCAAAAACTTGATGTGTCGTGTGTAGTGCAAGTTTTAAAAATTTATAAAATCAATTTATCCAATTCTCTAATCAACACATACGAGCAAGTATACTCGTCCGTAGTAGTAAAGGTGGGTAAGTTGAGATCGTCCCAAGGGAATTGTGGTTTAGGTTTGCAAAATAAGTTTTGACAAAAAGGATTGTCAATCCGATTTGGTGTAAATTCTAAGGTAAGTAAAAATCAATCAATCAAAAACAAATATACTTGTGTGTAATTCCATGACAATTGTATAGAGTAATCTAACAAGTTTGGTGTAACTTGTAATGACGCATAACTTAAAACGAGTGATTCACAATCAATGGTTTTTATCATGAGAAATCATCTCTAAGAATTCAATCTCCTAGTTAATTCCTTTCGGCCTTTGTTAACTAGTGCGATAATTCTATTAGACTCTTTGTTGTTTGAAAATCATTTCTTATTCTAAGAATTCCTACGAATCCTTTCGGCCTTTTCTCGTGATGAAATCGTTTCCAAATCCATTTTAATAATCTAATATGGTGCTTGTCACACACCATAATCCATACTAATTTGTGCACTAACTTTTTGGCATAAAAACATAAAGAAAATCCTTTCGGCCTTTGTTAATCTTTAGAACTGTTTTTACCAACTAATTAAGCAAGATTAGATTGTATTTCAACAAACTCATAAAACAAGATATGATTTCATGCATCACTATGAAATAAGAATACTCCAACAATTATCACATCATACACACAAGCATAACCAAAATCACTCCATAATAATCATAATCAAACACAAGTAATCAACCATACTTTCATTCATCTTAAAGTAAAAGTAGTTCATAATAACTCAAACAAGAAATACCTAGTTGTGAAATTACAAGAACTAGAATTGTGGAACTATAGCAACCACTCTCCTCCAATCGCCTATGATCACACGTAAACAACTCCACACTTGGACACAACTCTTGAGACTTGAACTCAAGGTTCCCTGGACGTTCTCACAGCAACTACAAGCTTTCGGGAAATGATAAAAAGTTTAGCAAGACTTGGTGTAAGCCTTACTAGGTTTTTGGGTTGTCACACTTTGTAAACTAGCCAAGGGATCTTTAAATAAGTGAAGGAACCCTTTTCCCTCAAGCAAAAAACGTCCTTAATCAGTAAATAACCAAGAAATGATAAGCCACCATGATTATAGGGCTTAAATTCATCATTAAATGCGTTTTTATAACTTCAGTCTCCTCCAACCGATCGGTATTGAGGTCCAACCGATCGGTTGGATCTCTCGGTAAATCACTTTTCTCCCATCCGAATCGGATGCGGGCACCATCCGATCGGATGGGCCATTCTGCCATGTATACTTTATTTTTTTTCTTCCTTTTCTCGTTACGTGCTTGATCCTTTGTTGTACCACTAATTCCTTCCATAGAACATGATCTTTTCTTGATACGTAAACATAGAAATCTTGACTTTATCAAATCTTTGAATTCTTGTGTGGTTCTTTTCTCGTTTCTTTCTCGTGATTCTTCAAATGTGCATAATCTCTTCATTTCTTCATCTTTTTATCATCTTTTCCTGTACTTGGCTATATTTACTTGCATATACACTTTTTCATGATTTAGTAACAAATATACACAAATATAACCAAATATGATGCACAAATCTAACGATAACGTGACTAAAAACATGTTCATTTTGAGCGTTATCAACCTAAAAGTGAACATTGTAAGATTTCATCTTTTTCACAAAAACATCAAAAACCCATTTAAAGAAAACACGAACCCAGAAGTTATATCAGATAATCAAACAAACTACACAAACAGTCAAAATTTCATCTTTTTGCACAAATGATCAAAAACCCACAAATCATATCAACAATCTTAGCGAATGATAACCTAAAATCCTCAAGAAATAACCAATCCGGTGACTTTAAATTGAAATAATTCATACCTTTAAAATGATTTTAGTGATTAGGAGTTTTATGTTTGCTTAGGATTTTTCTGAAAGAATATGGAGGTGTGTATGTTTTTATGATAAAAGGCAGTTGTGGAAGGTGCTGGAAGCTAACTTTAAACATGGCTAATGACGTTTGTGTTTGTATTACGGTGTCATTACGTGAAAACGGGGGTGAACAGGAATTCTCCCAACACGTTTCACCCAATCACAGACTCGCACATAGCCCCCTAACATACTGTTGGGCGTATTCATGTACTATTGCATTATTGATGGACCAATAAGGGTGCGGTTTAATAAAAAACGGAGCCCTTAAAATTTTACTATTTGCCGTGTTCAAAAATCATTTTTAGTATATACGAGTGGGGTACCCACGCGTCGCTGCGGGAATGTTGTGTTTAATCTAAACTCGAAATGAAATGATTGTCCAAAAATTATTTTTATTATTAAAGACTAAATATGCAAAAGATCGATAACCGCAAGTACCATTTTCGTAAAGTATTTCTGAAAATATTATGATTTTTTACGGGAAAAGTCCCTAAAGTTATCGGCATTTTGCAAAGTTAGTCCCCTTAGGGACTAACTTTGTAATTTATACGTAACCTGAGGGACTATTCGTGCCATTTTTTCTACAGTTGCCCATGAATAGTAAACACTGTTATGTACTGTAGCAAGCACTGTTCTGCATTGTTACGCACTGTAGCAATGTTATTTTGCTTTTTAGTCCCTGAAAGTATCGGTATGTTGCAAAGTTAGTCCTTAGGGACTAACTTTGAAATTAAAAGTTAACATCAGGGGCTGTTTCTGCTCAATATTTGCACAGAAACAGTCCCTGAAGTTATTGGTCCGTTGTAAATTTAAGTAACGACAGTTAAGTAACGACTGTTAAGGACTAACCCTGCAATGGATCAATAACCTCCGAGTCTAAAATGAAAATAGCGCGACTACTGTAGCTACATTGTTTTGGCTCCATTGTTACACGCTTTTTAGTATATGCGACTGGGGTACCCATGCGTTGTTGCGGGAATGTTTTGTTTAATCTAAACTCGAAATGAAACGGTTGTCAAAAAATTATTTTTGTTATAAAGGACTAAATATGCAAAATATCGATAACCGCAAGTACTATTTTCGTAAAGTATTTCTGAAAATAGTAAGATTTTTTATGGATAAAGTCCCTAAAGTTATTGGCATTTTGCAAAGTTAGTCCTTAGAGACTAAATTTGAAATTTATAGATAACCTGAGGGACTATTCGCGTAATTTGCTCATGAATAGTAAACACTGTTCTGCGCTGTTCATGGGCACTGTTCTGCACTGTTATACATTGTAGCGACATTATTTTCCTTTTTAGTCCCTGAAAGTGTCGGTATGTTGCAAAGTTAGTCCCTGAAGTTATTGGTCCGTTGCAAATTTAAGTAACGACTGTTAAGTAACGGCCATTAAGAACTAACTTTGCAATGGATTAATAACATCAGGGTGTAAAATAAAAATTGCGGAACTACTGTAGCAACAGTGCTTTGGCACCACTGTGCAATGCTTTTTAGTATATATATATAATATATAATTATAATTAGTATCATAAATCTAATAAATACTTCGCCATGCCATGCCAGATTAGATAATCACAAAGTATCTTCAAAATCATAGAAACTCACAATCAACTCATCATTAAGTATTTTGTTGTTCCAAAAAAAAAAGATGTTTATCTTTCCATTCTAAAAGTAGATATTTGTTTTAGGACGGAGCGAGTATTAACATATCCGCAACATAGTATCTCATTCCAATATCCATGATAAATTATGGTTTCTGTTTACGAATTATATTTTTCATAAGATGTGACATAAAAATCTATATGTTTAAATGACGGCCATCATATCTTACATTCAAACTTCAAAATATGATTCAATGCACCAAAACAAATATATACAGTAAAACCTTTATAAATTAATAATGTTGGGACTAAAATATTTTATTAATTTAACGATATATTATTATATCGATGAATTAATAATTTATTAATTTAAAGAGATTTTACGTATGACCTTTAAATTTTCAAGTCTAATATATTAGTTACAATATATACTAGTTAGAGATGAAAAATAAATAAATAAAAAAACAAGTTTCAATTAACAATTTATGAATTAAAGTCATTGAAGAAATTAATGAATGTATACTAATAAATGTTACGAGGTTTAAGGCATTGAAGAAATTGTGGAATTTTTAAGTAATTATTAATTTATAAATTCGTTGGGACCAATATATATACACTGGGGTTTCAAAAAATTATTATCTTATTATTTTATCGATTGGTGTTGAAATTTGTACTGGTTCCAAGTTGGGACCGAACAAATTATTAATTTTATCGAGTTTATTAATTTATCAAGTATTAATTTATAGAGGTTTTAATGTATTCTCATTTTTTTTATAGGCAGAATTGCATATATATCCCGCTCAAAGTGAATAATTGCATATATATCTTTTGTAAAAGTTTTTTATGCACATAGTACAATGGTTTTTATGCATGCTTTGGATATATATGCAATTATGCATTTTCGGAAGGATATATATGCAAAAACCCCTTTTTTTTAGGCAGAATTGCATATATATCCCGCTCAAAGTGAATAATTGCATATATATCTTTTGTAAAAGTTTTTTATGCACATAGTACAATGGTTTTTATGCATGCTTTGAATATATATACAATTATGCATTTTCGGAAGGATATATATGCTTTATAAAGTAACTACAAGAAAGATTAGACCATAATATAGCTGGTGAAAGATCAGTTAATCACTTTCAAAAAAAAAATATTTTTCTCTATAAAAATAAGATATACTCCGTATAAAACAACCTTAGTTGTTTTTCAATATTAACTTTTATTTAAAAGAAAGTTATTACAGTATTTGTGTGCTTGTCTTTGCTAATCGATAGAGTGACTTCTGGGACCATTGAGGTGTCATCTATTAAATAGAATCATTATCTTAACACCACACAAATTAAAACACATTCGTTGCATTTGTTTCCATTTATAGTATGGGTACAAATCAATGTTTTAAAAACCGGAACGGACCGGCCGGTTCGACCGGTGGCCAGCTGGTCGACCGGTTCATTAAATCCCGGTTATTTTGAGGAACTGTCCAGTGATTAAACCGGCCGGTTTTGGTGGTCCAACCGGTTGAACCGGTTCAGCCGAACCGGCGATTCGTTGGTAAATAAAAAAAAATTGATTTAAAGTTAGGGTTTTTTTACTTTTCACCTAATAAAAACCACCTCCCACCAGTGCACACCACCTAATAAAAAAATGGATTCTCATCCGCATCCTCATCCTCAATCGCAATCTCAATCTCAAACTGAAACTCAATCTCATTCTTCGGTTCAATCAAGTCTAAGTACAAAAAAGGATCCAGCGTGGGAGTATGTACATACACACAAGGATGTTGACACTAGGAAAATGGCGTACATATGTGGTTTTTGTGATAAAGTTGTGCGTGGTGGTGGTATAAATAGAATGAAAAGACATCTTGCCGGTGTTACAGGTGACGTAGAATCTTGTAAAAAAGTAACAGCGGATTTTCGATTTACTATGAAAGGTATTTTGAAAGAAAATGAAGTTAAGGAAAAAGCAAAGACTAGTGGGTTTGAAGATGATATCGAAATCTTGGATGTCGATGAAGAAGTTGTTGAAACACAATTGCAAAAAAAGAACCAATCACGAAAAGAAAAGAGGCCAGCTACATCAAATTTGCATCCTTTCTTTGCAAAAGGTATAAATGATCCTTCTCAACCCTCTATTAGAAAAGTTATGCAAAGTAAGGAAAAATTGCATGATGTTGATTTGGCTACTGCAATGTGGTTCTATGATGCATGTATACCTATGAATGCATGTAACTCTCCTTATTTTCAACTTGCGGTAGATAAAATAGCTTCCATTGGTTATGGTTACAAAGCCCCTAATTATCATGCTTTGAGGATTAACTTATTGAAAGATGCAAAAGCTCATGTTTCATTATTAATAGATAGGTTTAGAAGTGATTGGATTGAAAGTGGTTGCACGATTATGGGTGATGGGTGGAGGGACATTAGGCAACGACCACTGATTAATTTTTTGGTTTACTCTGAGAAAGGGATTTCATTCCTTAAATCTGTTGATGCATCTGGTATAGAGAGCAATTCTTTGAACTTTGTAACTTGTTTGCTGAAATGGTTGAAATGGTTGGGCCAAAAAATGTAGTTCAAATCATAACTGACAATGCTACTAACTACAAACACGCTGGTGAATTGTTATGTGAAAGATATCCTTCTATGACTTGGTCCCCTTGTGCAGCGCACTGTGTCAATCTTATAATGAAAGATGTTTCAGAATTAGAGAATGTGAAAATTTTGATAACCCTTGCATCTAGGGTTACTGTTTTTATTTATAATCATAAGTGGCCCTTGAATTGGTTAAGACAAAGACCCAATTGGACATAAATAATTAGGCCAGGTAGTACTCGTTTTGGAACATCTTTCATTGCATTAAAGAATTTGGTTGATCACAAAGAAGATTTGCAAGCTATGGTCATTTCTAGTGAGTTTAAAAAGATGTTGACAGTAGGAAATGGATATGAGTGTAAGTCAATTGTGATGAAAGAAGAATTTTGGAATAATTGTTTGATCATTGTGAAAGTTATGACCCCTTTGTTAAGACTGTTGCGTATGTGTGATACGGATGAAAAACCTTCTATGGGGTATGTTTTTGATGGAATTTGTCGGGCGAGGAAATCGATTGAGGCATTGTTTAAGGATAAGGAATCATTATACAAGCCATATACGGATATACTTGATAGTCGTTGGGAAAACATGTTGAGTACTAGTATTCATCGAGCGGCATATTGGTTAAATCCTGCTTTTCAATATGCTCCAAATAGTCTTTGTAAACAGCGTGGGGTGTTTGAAGGTGTTATTGATATGGCCGAGAAGTACTTTTCTGGTAATGAAGTGTTAGAAATTTCAAGAGCTTTAGGAAAGTTTCGTGATGCTCATGGTACTTTTGGTAGGAGTATGGCGGTGGCTTCTCGTAATGCTACTCAACCCGGTAAGATTTTGTATTATATGTTACTGTTGAATAATATATTTTTACGTTACTTAATAGTTTGTTTTGTGGCTGAATGGTGGAGATTATTTGGTGGAGAATATCCGAAGTTGCAAAAGCTTGTTGTGCGAATACTAAGTCAAACCGCATCTTCCTCGGGTTGTGAACGTAATTGGAGTGTTTTTGAAAGGATCCACACCAAAAGGAGGAATAGGTTGGAGCATCAACGGCTAAATGATCTTGTATTTGTTCATTATAACTTGCGTTTGCAAAATAGGTAAAGATATATATACATTTCCTTTTTACCACAATAATACAAGTAAATAAAATACTATGTATATACTTCACTTGTTTTTTTAGGCTCAAAAGCGCTAAAAGATCGTATGATCCGATTGATTACGAGTGTATTGATGATGCGGATTTTTGGGTGGTTGAAGAAGAGCCCGAAGGAGAACTTAATATGGATGATATAGATAACATGCTTGATGAAACCCAACCGGCTACTCAATCGCAAGGTTGCATTCTAATATATGTTAATTAAATGACGTACTTTTAGTATATAACTATTATTAGTCATTGCACTAATTGTTAACTTTATATTTGGTATTGTAGAAAATGATGGTGGTTATGGTCTTGTTGATGAGGGTGAAGATGAAGGCGATCTTGAGTTTTGTCCATTAAGCGATCGTGCACTTGACGCATACAACACTCCTATGTCTCAGTGATAGTCGTTATCTTGTTGGATTTGTACTCTCTTATTTCAATCTATTAGTGACTTAGTGTTTTCATGTACTCTAACTATCGTTGGATTTGTACTTTGTTCTTTCCATCTATTTGTATGGTTTGTACTTTGTTATGGTTTCGAACTTTATGAATATGAATTATGAGCAGGTGTATGAAAAGCCCAGGTTTGTAATTTTGATTTTGAATTATGAGCAGGTTTCTGAATTCTGTGTGAGGCAGGAATTAAGTGTTGACTGGTCAAACGGTCGAACCGGCCGGTTGAACCGGTCCGACCGTTCACAATAGAAAATCCGGTTCGTCGAAAAATCCGGTTTTTAAAACATTGGTGCAAATCGACTTTATTACACTTTTTTTTTTTTTTTTTTTTTTAACAGACTTTATTACACTTTGAAAATTTTAATTAATTACTTGATTTGGAATAATAATTGGGACAATTATGATATGGACTATATTTTCTTGATTTTTCTCTCTAGATTAGATATTGTAAGTGACTAATTCTAAGTACTGATGTATATATTTGTACGATACGTACGTGCTCAAAAATTGAAATGTTACATACGTATACGTATAGAAGTATTTAAAACGTAAGTAAATACGTACAAGTATAGGTATACAACATAAAAGTGACAGGTGTGATTAACAAGATATGATCACTCACATCATCCTTTTTGAGGAATACGATTAAGATGCTCGAATTCAAGATACTTAAGCATACTATAGAAGGGATAATGATTCTCATCTGTTTTTAAAAGAGTTTAATTTATATTTTTCTATGTTGCATTCATCACATATTAATTTCTCAAAGCGGAGATAAGTGAGATATGATCATCTTAATTGTTTTCACTGAAACATGAATTTGGATGAAGCTAGATTTATGAAACTAAATTATCTGTACAAATTTGAAAAGTCCAAGTTTTAGCTAGGTTAAATTTATAAAATCGAAAGTAAGTGTTTGAACAAGATAAGTGTTGATATGATATTCGTGTTCATTTCTTTCGAATACTTTTGGTCCTCTATCAGTGGCATAATTCATGGATTGGTGCACAATGTCTCTCTTTTGCCCAAGTCCTAAGAAAAAGCATAATCTTAAAAGGAAGTGGAGATGTATGCTAACAAAATACAAACGCGACATATATTTGTGTTTATGCGCTGGTGCACACCTGTGTGTGTACATGGATGGGTGTTTGTACATGTTGATGTGTGTCTGTATGTATTTGCGTGCATGTTAGCATATAGATAGATTTACACTTAACTCATATAAGATAGATACTTGAATGGAAAATTACTTTCTCTAATGTCATATCTTGTTTATATATATATCTAGTCTTGAACAAGTAATCCGCCAAAACAAATACAAAGAAATTGTGTTTTTTCTTGCGGATCTTCATTTTTTTCTGAACTGTAGTTGACTGAAAAGGGTATATAGAAAAGTTTCCATAATTAGAGAATTGTTAAAAGTACTGATTTAGCATATAGGCAAACTTGAGAAGATAGCCAAGAGAGATGCGCACGTAACAACATGTATTTTATTCTGCAAGGATTGCAAGTGCATAGAGAGTTCGAAAAGCATGGATCACAAGTGGCAAGTGTCTCTCACTAAAAGATAGTTCGACAGCTTTGAAAGATTAGTAACCCCTTCTGTCCATGTGTCTTCTAGAGGTGAGCTATCGGACGCGACATTTGCAGTCCTACGTACATATGATCATCGTGAATCTTTTATCCCTATCATTATACCTTTCTAAAGATCAAGAAACCTTTCATTGTTAATTATGAAAAGCCAACTAGTTCAATCTATGCTTTGTAAAGAATGTGTGTAATAATATATAATCTATCTGTATATCAATAAAAAAAATTGTTAATATATTAATTAGTTTAACGTTTATGCATAGCTTAAACTTAGCCAATACTTATGAGTTTAAGGGGTGATGAAACATTGATGAGAATGTCATTAATTTGTTTACTTAGCTGTTTACTTGCAAGCAACATTGATATATCTGTTTCAGCACATATTTTTGTTTAGAGATGAGAAGAATACAAAGGCCCGAAGCACAAATATGCAGCCCACAACAAATGGCCCAAATCCCAAATACCAGACCCAAAGCACAAACATGTATGAGTGGCCTATATATGTCCAAAACTGGTGTCATTTTTTCTTCTGTATTTCTTCTCGGTGGAAATGGTCTGTCAAAGTTCGAACTCAGCTCGTTTAAATTTATAAGGCTCAAGCTCGAGCTTGCTTCTAGCCTGTTGATCCCAGTTGAGCAATTGATCTAGTTAGTTATCTTAGATGTGAATCTAAAACAACAAGTATAGAAACTGTCTTGACTTGTAAACTATTTAACACAACGCGAAATATTATGTTTAATCTTAAGAAGAACAATGAATGAAACAGTAGAATTCTCAACAAACACTTCAATATATTAAATATACGAATACTCAAATGTATTAGAGTTTACAAACTTGAAGTGAATCGACTCTAACAACGATACATACTAAACTCTAACCCTAGAACCTCTTTTTATAGACTAAGGAGTCCTAGTCGGTTTACAATAGCTTTCTATACAAGCAAAATCTTTTAGAATCTATTCTAAACTTATCTAACCGACTATACAAGTTATCACGTAAGCAGTAGTATCCATTACTCTAGCAGCAGTATCTTTTACTCCAGCAGTAGTATTCTTGTAGCAGTAGAATCTTCAACACTAGCAGTAGTATGACACTTAGAGTATTTTCCTTTATGCACCATGAGCAGTTGTATCATTCAGAGCAGCAGCATCTATAAACCCAACAATCCTCCCCTAAACTTGATATTTTCTCCAAAATCATCAAGTTTCATTTAAGCTTTAACCTTCACCAGGAGGATGCTTCCAAACACATTTACTCCTTTTTCTTAAGATTTGGGTTGAGAATTGTTTTATACTTCTTTAAAAGTTTATAAGCTTGATGTTGAAATGAGAAGTCTTTCTGCATCTGCAACATTCCAGACTTCAACATCTGATGAATAATTTCTTTATTGAAGTCCAATGCAGGATAATCTTTTTTCACCAACATGTAGATAACCACTCCATGAGCATTTAAAGCATGAACACCACAAGACTGATATAAATACCATTTTTGAACTGTGTTTTGTTTTAACTTCATCCACTCAATATCTCCATCATTTGGTTCAAACATTATCTTTAAATAGTAATAGATTACCCTTTCATACACCTCCTCTGGTCTTGTATCACCATATTGTTCTTTGTATAACGTCCAGAGGGTAACCACATCATCTCTATCCATCCAAAATAGCATTCGTGAAAACCTAATAAACCTATAATACAAACCATTGGTTCTTTTAAACTCCCGATAGGCTTCACTTCCATCCTTGATTCCAGAAGTATATGAGATGATTGGATGTTTGGCTACTAGAGGAACTGCATTAATGACCTCAGGTTCTTTATAATTAGAAAGAACTGTAAGATCCATCATTTTTTCTCTATCATCTTCAGATTCCTCCTCATCATCAACTTTTTCTTCATTCTCATGCTCTGACTCAGAACTCTGCTCTACTGCTTTGGATCTATCAGCTTTTCTTTTCTTTCTTCAAATACTCTTTTGTTTAACTCCAGCTCTTTTAACACCTGAGCTTGAAGTTTCTTTATTTTCATCCACCTTTTTCACTTCTACCTTCTCTTTCACAATCTCAGTCTCCACCATTGTCTTTGCCTCCTTAACCTTATCCTCTGATCCCATAGGCACAAACTGATCAATTTCTCTTTTCGCTTTTTCATACATCTTGGTGATTTCATCATCAGAGTATGGCTTCAACTGAACAAGTTTGTAACCCTTCATATTTCTCAGGTACTGCTCAAAGTATTTCCTTCTTTGTTTCACAGTTGGTTCTTTGAGTAATTTCCTTTTTCTTCTTTCAACAAGATACCATTTCTTTCTTTCTATTCTGAACTTCTTTAACCATTGAGTTCTTCCTTCTTCATTATATGTATCTGCTATTTCCTCTTTGACAAGCTTTAACAACTCAATATCAGCATCACCCTTAATTCTTTCCTCATCCCAAGCATCCAATAAGGCTTTTGTTTTGGCCTCATCTTCAGCATGTTTCTTTTGTTGTTCCAAGAACTCTTGATTCTCTGGTTCAAGCTCAGCAGCCAACTTTCTTGCAGCCTCTTCATTAAATGCAATTTGCTTCTCTTTGGGCCAGAACTCAAAAGGTATGTCAGGTTCAGGTTCAGGCTCTTCAATCATTATCCCTTTACCTTTTCCTGAATATTGATGTGTTTGAGCAATATTCTTGGATGTGAGAGAGGGTTCTCTGATCACAACACCTTTTGCAGGTGCTTTTGAAAGTTGTGGTGGTGGTTGTGGTTGTACTGCTTCTTTTGATTGTGATGTCTTCAAGAAAACTATTGCTTCAGCCATACTAACATCATTATCCAATATCTTAGCAGTAGAATCTTTCTCTGGTTCAGCAGCAGAATCTTTTTCACCAACAGCAGAAAGATTTTCACTAGCAGTAGTATCAATCTTAGCTACTTCTCCACTATCACCAGCAGCATAACTTGAAACAGCAGCATTATCCAATCCTTTTATAGCTTCCACCATAACTTCAGAAGCTTTCACAAGCTTGTCAGTATCCAAAGTTTTTAATTTATCCACTAGCTGCTCCTTGTTCACTTCTTCAAGCACAACCTCATTTCCTTCTTTTTCAGCCACAACAAATTCAGCAACATTATCACCACTATCCACATTCATATCCATATCCAAATTTTCTGCAGCAGCACATTCAACATTAGTAGCCTCAGCCTCCCCTGAATCCTTGGTCTCATTCCTCCCCTGTTTGGGAGCATCCTCCCCCAAACTACCATCCTCAGAGGAGCTTATTCTCTGTGTTGTACCTACCTTCTTCAATCTCTTAAAGTGAGTAGTTCTTGACATTTTACCTTCCAAATGTTTAACCCTCAGCTTCAAACCTTTGATTTCATCACCCTGAGTTGCTGTGAGTTGTTGTAGGCCAAGAACCTGTTCTTCAAGCTTGGTACACCTTGCCATCAATGCTTTTATTAGTGCCATACTATCCTCACCACTTCGGCTTGTGTTACCTAGCCTGAGAGGTGGATCACATGAATTTTCATTTTGTACATGTTGGTCCATCAATTCCTCAGTTGCAGTTCTATCCTCATCACTTCCCACCTTCCCTGAGAGGTGAATCATGGGATGTAAACTCAGTATCAAACCTAGTTTGATCATCCGAGCCCCCCAAATTAGCCATTTGGCTGGGGTTACCATCACCTGCTTCTAGTTCAAGTGAACCTTCAGCATTAGATGTTGCCTTGGTTGGGGTCTTATTGATGTTACCACTGACCTACTCTGCTTCTAAGCTAGCAGCAGTAGTGGCAACCCCTTCCAACGTGTCACTCACCACACCTGTGACAGCCTCATCTACTACAACCATCCTAACACTAGCCTAAGGTAGCTCAGTGTTCTCAATGTGTGAATCCCTAGGGGTTTAGGTCTTTTCTGGTTGTAAAGATGATGTATCCAAAGTGGGTGTTTGTTGGGTAGCAGTTGTGATTTCTGCACCTTCACCCTGATTTTGAGCCAATGAAAACATATATGGAAACAATGCTGTCACAGTCCCTGAAAAATCTTTGCCATTCTTTTTCAAGTATGAAAACAGTTTCTTTTGATGTTCAGGGCAAACAAATTCTCTTTTATGAACCTTAGTATTTGAAAGTTGTTTGTTCATAATAAGTTGCAGAAACCTTGGATAAATGTAATAATTTCCTTTTACATTCTTTTTCAAACCATCCATTATCATATTTGAAAAATTAAAAGGTTGTCCTTTAGCCAGACAAATCATAGCAGAAGCCTGAGTTGTACTGAATTCATTCCAACCTGAAGTTTTAGGACTTAAACAATGTAGGATGGTATGAATTAAAAACCTCCATTGAGGACAGAGAAGACCTTTATAAAATTTTAAACCTTCAACTTTATTCTCATACCCCATGTTTTTAAGTTCTTTAAAAATGATAGAATTTTCAAGACATACTATTTCCTCTTCATCTGCAAAGTGAAGAGCTTTTCTCACAGATGATTCAGAAATAAGTATCTTGTGGCCATCTACCTTAGCCTTTAACTGTTCTTCCCCATTTGTAGTTATGGTCTTGACATTAGACCAAAACTGATCAATGTGGGAAACAAATATAGTAGGTTTTGCTGTTAATGCATACCTAATGTGAGTAGCATTAAGAAAATCAATTACCTCAGCAAATCCATCAGCTTCGTTAGGCTTTTGAAGAAAAGCGATTTGATTGTGACTATCAGAAAAGAGTCTTTTCGACATTGTGAATTAGGTTTTGATTTGGGGTTTTTTAAAATCAGATGTTAACAATTGTGTTAGGGTTTGAATTAGAATGATTTATGAGCGCATAAAACCAATTTTGAGATCGAATTAGGTTTTTAAGCCCTTTGGATCGAATTAGGTTTTTATGAGCGCCAAAGTTACATAACCGTCCGTGCACTTACAAAACGAGCAGTAGTATCCCAGCACTTACAAAACGAGCAGTAGTATCCCAGCAGTAGGAAGTTTTGCCTAGCAGTAGAATATCTGCTGATTTTTTTCAAACACATTTTTCTCTTCAAACAAGCATTCCCCTTTGACTTTTCCCATAGTCCAGTAATTGATTCTGAATCCAAAGCACTTGACCAAAGCAACTTGAAGCAGCTACATACTCAGCTTCAGTTGTAGAATTTACCACCACAGTTTGTTTCTTGCATTGCCATGAAATCAACCTATGTCCAAGATATTGACATCCTCCAGTTGTTGATTTCCTGTCTAAACATGCTCCAGCATAATCACTATCTGAGTATGCCACCAGATCAAAAGGTGAATCTTTTGGATACCAAAGGCCCAACCTAGGTTGACTCCTTAAGTACCTAAAAATTCTCTTAACAGCATTCAAGTGTGACACTTTAGGGGAAACTTGAAATCTGGCACAGGCACATACAACAAACATAATATCTGGCCTGGAAGCTGTAAGATACATCAATGAACCAATCATTGATCTGTATAAATGGATATCAACTTCTTCACCATCTTCATCTTTGACTAGAGGCTTGTTGGACTCCATGGTTGTTTTAGCAGGCTTCACATAAGAAAATCCAAACTTCTTCAAGATATCAGTCACATACTTATCTTGACTGATAAATATGCCATCATCCTTTTGTTTTACTTGAAGCCCTAAAAAGAATATGAGATCACCCATACAACTCATTTGAAACCTGTTATGCGTTAGCTTCTCAAAATCATCTCATAACACCTTGTTGGTTGACCCAAAAATGATATCATCAACATATACTTGAACCAATAAGATATCCTTTTTGTCTCTTTTGATAAACAAAGTCTTGTCAATTCCTCCTCTACTGAAGCCATTATTCAACAAGTACTTAGATAAGGTGTCATACCAAGCTCTAGGAGCTTGATGCAAACCATACAATGCTTTCTCCACCTTGTAAACTCTATCATGATAATCAGGATCTTCAAAACCAGGTGGTTGTGAGACATAAACTTCTTCATCTATTGTCCCATATAAGAAAGCACTCTTTACATCCATTTGATACACTGTGAAGTTCTTATATGAAACATAAGCCAAGAATAATCTGATAGCTTCTATCCTTGCAACAGGTGCAAACACTTCATCATAATAAATACCTTCTTCTTAAGTGTATCCTTGAGCCACTAATCTTGCTTTGTTCCTGATCACAATGCCTCTTTCATCCCTTTTGCATCTAAAAACCCACTTTGTACCAATTGCCTTTTTCCCATTAGGCAAATCAACCAAGGTCCAAACTTCTTGAAGCTTAAACTGCAACAACTCTTCTTGCATAGCTTCCACCCAACTTGAATCTTGTAATGCTGAAGGTCTTTGTGGCTGTTTCTTTGATGAAGAGATTGAGCAAAGAAACCTTGTTCCTTCAAGTCTTTAACCATTTTCCTTGTTTGAACAGCAGACTTTGGCTCTCCAATGATCTGTTCCTTAGGATGATTCTTGTGAACTCTTGTAGTTGGAATAGGACTGACTGGTACCTCATCTTCCATATTGGTTAAGTCAGCCTCTGCACCAAACCCATCCAAAGCTTCATCATCAGTATCTTCATAGATATTAATCAAACAAGGCATATTAGGATCATCAGGATAGTCATCATCAGCAAAAGATCTTCCATCTTTGTCAACGGTAGGAAATTTTGGTGCAGCAGTAGAAACACAAGGCTTAACAGTAGTAACTTTTGGGTTAGCAGCAGAATCATAGTTACTGCTGCTAGTGTTATTTCCTTTGCTTTCAACAATTGCTAATTCATTATTCTGCACTTCATCAACAATTTGTGGTCCTTCATTAACCACATTTCCAGCATCAGAAGGTTTATCCCCACCTTTTGTATCTCCTTTAGGTACTTTATGAACAGCATCATCTTCTTGTGAACTCTTTCTCTCTTTCTCTTTGGCTGTGAAAGTTGGATCAAGCTTCCATTTTTCAATAAAAATAAACTCCCTTGCAGATTCATTCACCTTAGCTTGTGTAACTGCATTAGAATCAGCTTTTGTACCTGCAGACTTATTAGTTGTACCTGCAATCACTGGCTCATAATTCATGCTTTTGGTTAGTGAATCAATATCAAACAGCCAGTCAGGTCCACTTCCTGCAACATTAGTTGTGGTTTCACTAAACCTAACATGCAAGTTTTCTTCCACATGCCTAGTTCTTTTATTGAATACCCTAAAAGCTTTACTATTGGTAGAGTATCCAACAAAGAATCCTTCATCAGCCTTCTCATCAAACTTGCCTAGGTGATCAATGGTATTTAAGATAGTAACAGGACACCCAAATGGTTTTAAGAAATCTATCATAGGTTTCCTACCATGTAACAGTTCATAAGGGGTCTTGTTATGAGGCTTAACTACTTTACTCCTATTTTGCACAAAACAAGCAGTGTTGACTGCTACAGCCTAAAAAGTAGTAGGTAATTTTGATTCAGACAACATAGTAATTGCAGCCTCAATAAGTGTCCTATTCCTCCTCTCAGCAACACCATTTTGTTGAGGAGTTCTAGCTACACTGAACTGTCTTAAAATACCTTTTTCCACACAAAACTGGTTCATAACACTATTCTTAAACTCAGTTCCATTGTCACATCTTATCACCTTAACTTTATAATTTAATAGGTTTTCAACTATTGTTATAAAAGCCTTAAGAATGCTAGAAGTTTCATCCTTAGTTGCTAAGAAGAAAACCCAAGTGAATCTACTATAGTCATCTGTGACAAATAGGCAGTACATCTTTTTGTTCAAACTTTTCACATATGTTGGCCCAAACAAATCCATATGCAACATATATAAAGGCTCAGAAATAGTGTTCACAGCTTTGGACTTATAAGAAGCTCTGTGTTGTTTTCCCATCTGACAAGCAACACAAGTTTCAGGATTTTCAAAAACTTTCGAAGGTAAACCTCTTACAAGGTTTCCCTTAACTAGTTTATTAATAGTTTTGAAATTTAAATGGCCAAGTATTCTATGCCAAAGTTTGGATTCATCATTTGTGGCCTTTGCAAATAGGCAGGTTAAAGCTCTTTTGGGAACTATGTTCTTTATGTCAACACTGTATATGTTGTCTGTTCTAGGGACTCTAAGTAGCACAAATTTATCATCAGGCAACTTAAAATTAGGAGATAAGACAAGACATTCAGTGTCAGTAAAAAGAACAAAGTTCTTTTTGTCACACATTTGTGAGACACTAAAGAGGTTGAACTTAAGCCCTTTTACAAAGTACATTTTTTTAAATCCAATTTTCCTATTCTTAATGTACCTTTACCAATGATTTTACCTCCTTTAGGATCATTACCAAAGGCAACATATCCACCATCAATAGCTTCAAAATCTTCAAGGTTGGACATGTCTCATGTCATGTGTCCAGAGCATCCACTGTCAAATATGCATTTGTCCTTTAATTCCTCTTGTAGATTGCCCTGTACATAAAGCAAGAGAATCAGTTTCTCTTGGGGACCCAAGCCATTACTGACTTGGATCTGCCTTGTGCATCAACATAGTCAAATCTCTTTAAATCAATTGATGCACTGCTGTTCCTGGAAACATGATCTAAAACTTTTATTTTTGGTTTCCAGACCCAACAAGCTGAGGCCTTTACAGCATAAAAATGGTTACCCAAAACAGTGTTTGTTATCACTTTTGGCTCAGCAGTAGAAACTGCTTTTACCTTAGTAGCAGAAACAGATATATTATTTTAAAAAGGCATTTGTGGTGGAGCAGTAGTAATTGACCTAGTTGCACTAGATCTTATCAATACTGCCCTTGGAACCATGTTTTTGTTAGAATGAGGGTGAGTCTTTTTAGAAAAGTTTTTGTGGTTCACCCTTCTGTTTTGGTTCCAAACTGGTTTTTGATAGTAGAAACATTTTTCTTGTAGGTGCTCAAACTACCACAATGATAACAAGCCTTTTTAACTAACTGAAAATCACTACCTAACTTTTGAGAAATTAGGTTGTTCCAGTTTCTTTGATTACCTCTAGGCCTATTATAGTTTCTTTTAGGTTGTTCTCTAGGTTCCACATTATATTCAACCATTTTCCTATAGATCTTGTCACCAAACACAGGTTTCACAAACTTAACCTGTGTAACTTTAGATTCAACTATTTTAGGAACTTCTTCCTTTTTAATCTTTGGTGTTTACTCAACCTTTTCCTCATCACTATCTGACATCCAATCTTTAATAATTGGAGCATCAGAAAACATCTTTTCTACCTTAGGTGTTTCTTTATTAGCCTCACTAGATTCACCTACAGGTTTGCTATCAGGTTCACTTATAAAAGACAATTCTTTCTTTGGGGGTGCAAAGGCACTCTTAACTGGAGGAGCTACATAATTATATCCTATGCTACTACCTCTCCTCATTAACTGACTCTCAATAGACTTATGCACAAGATCAGATGCAAATTGCTGTTTCTCAACTCTAACTACATGTTTTTCTTTTTCAGTCAAAGCTGCATCTTTTTCTTGTTCAGCCTCTTCTAGCCTTTTATTAAGTATGTTTATCTCACTGTTTTTAATAAAAATCTTACCTTCTAGTATATGAATCCTATCAACATACTCAATCTCATTCTTTTTAAGGAATTCAAGTCTTTGCTCTACATTTTTTATGCCAAGTTTATAACCTAAGTTATCTAGTTTTAGCTTCTCAACTTCTAATCTTAGATTCTCATTCCTAGATTTAAGCTCTTCTACAGTATTTAAACTAGATTTAAATGAACAACTAGAATCATTAGATACCTCTGAATCAGAACCAGATGATGAATAACCCATAAGAGCAAAGTTGTGTCCTTTGGGTCCTTCTTTTGCCGTAAAAGCAAAGTTGGGTCCTTCCTTAGCCTGATCACTCCAATCATAATCTCCTAGACCATTACAAGACACCAAAGCTGTAGTAGTCTTGGTATCTTCAGTAGCAGCCTTCCTTGAACTTTCTCCATTCTTCTTAGGTGCCCTACATTCCCTTGCAAATTGACCTTTTCTTTGACAGTTGTAGCACTCAATCTTGGACTTATCAAATCCTATGTTGTTTTGTCCTTTAAATATTTGCTCTCTTCCTGTCTTCTTCAAAAACCTTCTGGCCCTCATTGTCAGCATAGCCATTTGCCATTTCAAACCAGTTTCTTCAAGATCATTAGGATCAATTTGTTCCAAATCCTGATTCATAACTTGAGTACTGGTAGTAAGATCAGCCAAGTAAGCACAAATAGCAGCATCACTAATGTTATCACTGTTTGTTGAACCAGCAATAGAAACATTAGTGCTAGCAGTAGAAACTCCATAAGCAGCAGTAGAGTGAGTTTCCTGAGTGTTGCCAGAACTTTTGTTGTTGGAGGACACAAAAGCTAGGTTTTGTGCACCAGAGGATGAACTAGATGACCCTTTAACTTCAGATTCATACACTTTCAGGTTGTTGTACAAATCATCTAAACTCATTGTGTCAAAATCAGCTTTGTTTCTCCAAACCACTGCGTGCATACTCCATTCAGATGACAAACTTCTCAGAAACTTAAGATTGATATCTTCTTGAGGAACTGGAACCTTCATAAGTGCTAATGGACTTATAAGCTTCTGAAGTCTGTCATATGTAGCATCAATATTTTCAGAACTTGAGGCAACAAAGGTCTCAAATTGATGCTTTAGAAGATTTTTCCTTGACTTCTTGGTAGCCTCATTCCCACCAAATCTTAGCTCAATTGCTTCCATTAAGGACTTAGCATCCTGAATATGACTAAAGCTCAACTGATACTCATTAGGTATGCCCATCATGAGAATACTAAGAGTCTTGATCTCCAACCTTCTTTGAGCCTTGTCATCAGCAGATTTATTGGGTATAAGTTTCCCATCATTAGCATTTGCTGGTAAAGTATCACCATTCAGAATGACTTCCCACATTGAGTAGTCAAGCATCTTGATGTATTGTTGTATTCTCATCCTCCAAAGCTCATACTCTCCAGGCTTGAGCATAGGCACCTTTGATGCAGTAACCATGTGTGTTGATTCAGATTCCATGACTTGAGTAGATGTTGAACAGATCTGAGTTAACAAAAGTTCTTCTTGATCACAACTTCTAGATCACAAGCTTTGATACCACTTGTTGATCCCAGTTGAGCAATTGATCTAGTTAGTTATCTTAGATGTGAATCTAAAACAACAAGTATAGAAACTGTCTTGACTTGTAAACTATTAAACACAATGCGGAATATTATGTTTAATCTTAAGAAGAACAATGAATGAAACAGTAGAATTCTCAACAAACACTTCAATATATTAAATATAAGAAAACTTAAAAGTATTAGGGTTTACAACCTTGAAGTGAATCGACGATACATACTAAACTCTAACCCTAGAACCTCCTTTTATAGACTAAGGAGTACTCCTAGTCGGTTTACAATAGCTTTCTATACAAGCAAAATCTTTTAGAATCTATTCTAAACTTATCTAACCGACTATACAAGTTATCACATAAGCAGTAGTATCCATTACTCTAGCAGCAGTATCTTTTACTCCAGCAGTCGTGTTCTTGTAGCAGTAGAATCTCCAACACTAGCAGTAGTATAGAATACACTAGCAGTAGTATGACACTTAGAGTATTTTCCTTTATGCACCATGAGCAGTTGTATCATTCAGAGCAGCAGCGTCTATAAACCCAACAATGTTTATTGTCGAAGAGAAGTTGTTTTGAAGATGATACGATCAGGTTTTAAGGTTTTCTCAAGAATCGGATATTAAGTATCGACTTTTGTACAACAACATGCTACAACATGGTAATTATTATCTCTTTGTCGTCTTCATCTTATGATTAGCATTCAATAGATCTCGTACAATTAATGTTAACCTCGTACTAATTGAATAACTGGTTCGCATTTAATATTGACAATTATACGAGGAGAATTGGGATTGTTTGTAAGTGGTACTACATTTAATAGTGGGTCGGTGAAGCTGAATCTTCAATAAATATTCGATAAGGGATGCATTATTCTATTCAGAAGTACACTTTGATGAGAACATGGGTCGGTGGATAATTGATACTCCCTCCGTCCCAAAATTATTGTCCCATAATAAAAAGCACATTCTTTTAGAAAAACATCACTATCACTACTTTATCTCTCTTACTTTTTTGCCAAATGACAAGTTTACCCTTAACCAATTAATTAATACTTCATTAAAGTTTGTAATATTAATTTCAACCAAGGGTAATATAGTAAACTTACCAAACTCCACTACCTATTCACTTTCCATTTTTGGTATGAGACAATAATTTTGGGACGCCCGAAATGGAAAAATGGGACAATAAAATTGGGACGGAGGGAGTATTGTGTAATCGATTTGTCCTACTTGCATGAGAACCTATTCATGTTAAGAATTCTTCATTGTGGAAAAGTGATGTTAATCGTTTAATGGGTGTGATTCTGGTGTCGTGTTTTGATTGGATATTCATTATTTGACACGTTGATGTTTTGAGTTATTCGATATGGATTACCCGAGAGAGGGATGAAGTGGTGAATACAGGATATTCGGTTTTATGTTATAGCTGCTGCTCATTAAAGTTTATTAGTTTCTATTGCTATGCTAGTTTTACTACTGCTTTCGAAAATTACTACAGCTTTTGTAAGTTTCTGCTGCTGCGCATCCGGTTAATACTGCTAGTTGTTCATTAGTATTGCTCATTGGAGTTTTAGTACTGCTAGCTTTGTCCGATATAAGTTTTGTATTGCTGGTATTATTCGATATCGGTCAGCAAATGGATTTGGTTTTCAGATGAGTTTGAGAGTTCTCGGTTAACACACACAGATTGGAAAACACACACAAGAGATTTTTGGTTTTGGTTACTGATCTTAAAGGTTTTAAAGGCTCGTTATTATTTATTATTGGCGAAGAGGATTATTTATTGCTTATTTGACAATGAAATGGAATTTTTCAAGGTTGTGTTTTATCATACCTTTGACAGGAGGTAACTTGTTCGTTCGTTCAGGTGACTACGAATTGACAAACACTTGAAGGAGTTACGTTATTGTGCTCAGTGATTATTGTCAAGAGATTGCGATCTCCCTATACGTTAAGTATACGTACGAAGTCAGTTTTAGTACAAGACATAAGATACAAGGTTGGTTTATTCTACTTCAGAATCGAATTGGTAATGGTTAGTTTTCTTCATCATTACATAGAGCCTACAGATTTGAAGAATCATGAAGATGGTTAACACATTGATTTCAGGGGAAGCATATTATGATGTGTTTAATCATTTGATGTACATACACCAATCGAGGGGAAGTTTTTACTGCTTACATTCCCTATTTGTTGATAACAAAAAGGGGAAGAGATATTGTGGTGGCATGGCATGGATTAAGGGGAAGACAAGATTGTTTCATTCATGGTGAGATTTAATTATCTCAATTTCTCTACTTCGTCTAGGGAAATTCGTACAAGAACGTGTTTGTTTTGTCATCATCAAATAGGGGAAGATTGTTGGATTTTATAGATTTGATGATACAAAACAAGAAGAATGAAACATGAAGGACTTAAGAAGACAAAGGATGAATTCTTCAAATGATGAAGAATGAAACACAAGGGACTTGCTTGCTAAAGAAGATTTTACTTATTAGTCCTTTGTAGTCTTTTGTAAACCATAAATCTCTGTT
The DNA here is from genome assembly GCA_021014915.2 of Artemisia tridentata subsp. tridentata. Taxonomy (NCBI): domain Eukaryota; kingdom Viridiplantae; phylum Streptophyta; class Magnoliopsida; order Asterales; family Asteraceae; genus Artemisia; species Artemisia tridentata. The sequence goes on along the minus strand of CP139501.1, from coordinate 151,006,936 downwards.
ATATAAAGAGATCAAGGGTACGTAGGTTTAATTAAGTCTTCCATAATGTAGTCGATTACTAAAGGAGTGTGTGTGTCTAGGGCGTAGATTATAAACGCCTAGACTAGAGTTTGTTAGTTAACCCCCAAGATCAGAGGTGTCTTTGATCCTTTATATAGGTAGATAACACGTTATATTATTCTTAATATAATTGGAGGTGATTGGGGAAAAACCTTGTGTCAATAACATAGTTGTTTGTTTTAATTCCGCTTCGTATGTATTTTGTCTATGTTATTGTTTAACCCTAGATGCTCAAAACGATCCATGGAGTCTATCGAACTCAACATAGCCTTATGCTTTTAGCTCGAGCTCGGCTCATAACATATTTTACAAGCTCGGGATCGACTAGGGTGCAGCTCGTTTTGATTGTCCCAAACGAAATAAAACTCGAATCAAACTTGACTAGTTAAGTACCCAAGGTTCGAGCTCGTTTATTTGATTTTAGCCTATTTATATATACATTTAAATAATTACATATACAATTATACATATAAGAAATATATACACATGTATAAAAACATATATTTCTTACGATCACGAGCCTAATCGAGCTTCAAGATGAAGCTAAGGCTCGAGCTTATTTATTTTTTATTTTGTTTGAAAGACGAATAACTATCTAACAATATTTACGCAACATATCAATCTGACAATGTCCTCAGGCTTGAACCCACTACCATTTGGTTGAGTAACATTTTGACACATGTGGTACCAGTGAATCACAAGACCTTTGGTGCTCGAGCTCGTTTATTAAATGAGCCCTTGGAAAGGTTCGAGCTCATGTGAGCTCGACCCGTTTCGAGCTTTTGCCGAGTTGATCCCGAACATTCAACGAGTGGCTTGGCTCGTTTATAGCCCTATGTTTCTTCACAATATATCAGAGTATCTGTCATGGTCTAGTAAAAAAACATATCTTCCAGGAAAAAAAATGTTCTCAATAACTTGCAATAATCTCTCCATAGTGACCGCCAAGGAGTATACATACATGAATATTGGACATCAACACTATATTGGACATTGATTATAGGGTATGAGTGTAAGAATATACAATGGGGATATACACTGAGAATGATTTCGTTGCATACAAGAGATATGGTAGATATAGGGATAATACATGTGATATTTTAGGTAAATAGATAATTACCCATCAATTACATTAAATGTGTCTACTAATATACAACTAATATACGGTTGTCTAACACTCCCCCGCAGTCCGAGCGGCGAAATCGCGAAAGCTCGGACTAGAGATTAAAAGCTAATAAACAATAATATAAACTAATAAATAATTATTGAAGACATTCGACAGCAAGCGGAAGCACATCTTCAAGCAGCAGCAGACATAAACACGCAAAAACTGGATAAACCAAAGTATCCAAACCAAACAGGATAAACCAAAGTATCCTGACCAAATGGGATAAACCAAAGTATCCCTTACCAAACAGGATAAACCAAAGTGTCCTTACCAAACGGGATAACCCAAAGTATCCCCTTGATGAGTGTCTAAATACTCATCATTTCTGTCACATTTTATCTGCAAAAACATTTAAAAACATGCAGATATGCTTCAAAATACTGAAAATATCATAAAATGTGTTTTTATATGACTCAGGAACAAAAAGATTGAAAACAAGTGAAAAACATGCAAAGTTCACACAATTGTCATTTTCAGTCCCTGAAGTTTCACAAATTGGCAGAATTAGTCCCTGAAGGTTTAAAATGAAAGAAAAGTCAACTTTAGTCCTTGGGATATCAAACATATTCAATTTTAGTCCCTGGATGAAAGTTTTCTAAAAATGACAACTTTTACCCCTCAAGTTTCAAAATTGGCAAATCTAGTCCTCGGGTTTTAAAAATTTATAATTTATCAAATAAAACCCTTGTGCTATTTATAATTGGCAAAATAACCCCTTTTGATAACTTTGGTAAAATTACAATTTCAACCCTTCAATTTTCAGAAAATACAAAAATGGTCCTTGTTCTTATTAAATAAAACCAACCGGACCCTTTATAATAAAAACCAACCCAACCCAAATAATAAATCCAGCCTACACCCACCAGCCCATCTTACCCCTTTTATTAATAAAACCCAAAACCCGTTTGACTTTAGTCAAACTCATCCCTTTCCCCCTAAACCCGCCAATGCCAGACACCAATACCACCATCACCCATAGTTTTGCTGCTCCATCCCATCACCACCTTCCTTCCTCCATACTTCACCTAACACTCCCAAAAAGCATTTAATGCTTCTTCTCCACTCAGTACAGAGCCTAGTGGTATATTTCCCACTCACTCAATTTTGGCGCCAAAAAGTAAAATCAATGGCTGAGATGATTTCAAGACCAACCAAGTGATGGGATTTGTTTAGAAGATGAAGACAAAGGAAACCCTAATGTTTGTAGTATAAATAGATAGCAATGTAAGCCTTAATTGGCAAGTAGTTAACTTAGTTAAATCGTAATTTTAATTTCAGTAATCATAGCTTGTAATTTTCAGTTCTCAGTTGTAATTCATGTTATAATACATCAAAGTAATCTTGTTTTAATCACTGTTGTTCTAAATTTCAAGTAATGCTAAGTTTCAAGTTATATGTTAAATCCTATAAGCTCTAAGTCACTCTAAATCAATATCAAAAGCTCCAAAGTACCTTGCAATAAGCTTATAAAAGCTTTACATAGCTTTGTGTAAGTTTATTTAGTGTTAATCAGTTCTAAATTCCAAGTGATCAAGAAAGTCAACAAAAGTCAACCTAAAGTCCATAAGCTGTTCAAAAGGGTATAAGCTAATTTGGAAGGCTTTTTGTGATTTTCTAGCTTGTATTAACAAGCTGGATTGGTTCTGTTCTAGTCCTGCTATCCCAATAGCCCCATCTCAGTTGTAAGCTCATTTCTAAAATTTTGGCTTTCTACTGTGCAAGTGCTTATTCCTAGCTTATTGTTATTGTTTCTTGCTTATTACTAGTTTTTAATAGTATTTCATTAATATAATCAGTATCATATAGCTTTTGTCTTAGTTTCACTTAAAAAACTTAAAAGTCCAAAAATAGCTATTAGTAGCATAGCTTAATCTATTGCTTATTTCTGTGTTCTAAGTTGCTCATTAGTACCTAAATAAGTTAGTCAATCAGTAAAATCAAGGTTTCTAGTTTAAAATATTGAGTTTCATTAGCAAAATCACCACAGACCATATCAAAGGGTTGTTTGGTTTATGCAGTCAACTTGGTCAAACAAGCTTGTACTGTTCATTGACCATTGTCTCAACTTTGATCTTGCTTAAATCAGTCATAATAAGCTGTTCCTAAGTTATTTTAAGTTAATTTGATAGGTTGTGTAGTTTTGAGCCATCTGTGCAAATTTTAGAACCTCAAAAGCTCAAATAAGCCATTTTAAGCTGCAAGCTCATTTGGACCTCATCTATGGCTTCTCTGAGGTCTTTTAGATTCATTTAGAGTAAACACAAAATTTGGTCTAAAGCCTTTTGGCTTGTGCATCTCTGCACACCAACTCTGCTGCTCAGTATATACTGAGCAGACATACCCCCTTTTTCTCAGCTTATTTGTGGCTTATCCAAATAAGCTGAGGGTTTGATTTTTGGTTTACAAGTAGCTCACCTAGTAGGCTTTTAGTTTCTGTGCTTGGATTCCATTTCCTAGATTATCAGATAGCTTAAAAATAGGCCTGCACTTTTCCCCAACTCTGCTAATTCAATTTCTGATTCTGCTGATTCAGTTTTGGTTCCTAAGCTCACCTGTTCTAGTGCTTAATTGGACTTCAATTGGTGTGTTTCTGATAGGGCTTTTTTCATTTTAAGATACCCAATAGTACTAGCTAGCTTTTGCCCCCATTAGTTTGCATCTCAGTAGCTTATTGGTGTGCTTAATTTGCCTTACAATTTGGCCTCTTTTCTGCTGTTTCTGCTGAACCTTTGTTACTGCTTATCTTCTTAGCAGCTTATCCACTTGTGCTTATTTGTGTTTTTTTTGTTGTTTTAAGCTTATATAACTTGTTTAAGCCTGTTCTGAGCTTTTGGTGAACTTTTGTGCTTATTAGCTTATTTTTGGCTTATTTGCCAAACTGCTTATTGCCCAGATCTGCTTATTGGGCTTAGTCAACTTCTGCTTTTATTTTTCATAGCTTTTAAATATTAATTTAGACTTATCCTGAATTTTTCAGATTTTTCCTAAGTCATTTAATATTTTTAATCTTTTTAATTAGTTTCTATTAGTAATTAAATCATAATAAATAAAATAATAATCAGAAAAATATAAATCTAATTTTCATAATTTTATTTTGTCATTTTTAATCTAGGAAAAATATAATATCATTTTTATACTTTAAGAAAAACCAAAAATAGAAATATAGTGATAGCTTCTATTTAATAGAATTTATCTTTTTAAATTTTAATTAAGTAATTTTCATTTTTACAATTTTCTTAGCTTCTTTTCATCTTATAATATTTTTAGAAAAGGTTTTAGAATTTTCTTTGTTCATTTAGTATTTTTTATAAATTTAAATAGTTTAATAAGTAATTAAATAAATAAATAATTAATAATAATTAAATAAAAAGTTAAAAAAATATAATTTAAGTTTTTAAATAAGTTTTAAGTAATTTTACATTTTTAGGTTTTAATTTCATAAATTTTTCTTTTGTCCCATTTTAGATTCCCCGTTTCGCATTTTTCTGTTTAGTGTAATTCGCGTTTAATTTTCTTGTGCATATTTGTTTTTAATTTGTTATTTAGAATTATTAAAAAAGCAAAATCAATATCTAATCATCAATCACTCTAATCCTAGCTTTTCACAGTTGGCCCATTCACACCTCGTTGGGAAACGATTCGGGTAATTACTTACCTGTCTTCACACTACACACGAACGTGAGTTTTTGCAAGTATCCTTTTTCACAAAAGGGTAATTTGTAATTATTCACGCGTATCCGCTGTCTGCATTTATTTAATAGTGCGTTTTAGAACGGATCAAATTTTGGCGCCGCTGCCGGGGAGGTGTGCTGCGACAGTTGTGTAAATTTTAGCGATTAGTGATTCGAGATCCTTCTTCCAAGAAGTTCCTATTTCCCATAAACAATATAAAATACAAAAATATTTTTCTTTTCTTTTCTATATATATTATTATTATTATTATCATATAAAAATTAAAAACCCAAAAACATTTTCCGTTTTCTTTAATAAATAATAACAAACAATAAAATTAACCATCGAGAACCAAGACAGAGTACTACCTAACTGGGGGTACGACCATAATAAGTTCCCAAACTAAAGATTTAAAACTTGCCTTTGTATCACTTGCGAATATCGGCTCACCTTTGATTGATAAACAAACTATAACGGAGGTTTAAGGATAGCCTGACATTAAATTGTCGGACTGAAAGAAGCGGGTTTTTAAGGAGCATTAATTGCCCACCTTTGCTTCTCCGCCACTCTGTGCGTTTATCTTTTAGAGAGCTACCGTACGCTTGTTGATTATTGGTTTAAGTTCACTTGTGTTTTTTCTCGATCTTGATTTTAATTGAAAAATTTTGCTAAGTGCATGCGCACTCGTTCTTCTAGGTCATCAAGCCCTTTTCGTGAGCTTGGAAACATACCTCGAAGACGTCGGAGACGTTCTGCTCCATCAGTCGTACCCGAGATACGGACTGATCCCCAAACCCCTGTCATCATGGCAGAAGACCGTCCTATGAATGAGCTTCTCCAAGCTCCCACCGAGGGTTATGGAGATGCCATTATTGTTCCAGCCATCGTGGCTGAGAATTTTGAGCTTAAGACTGGGTTGATAAACCTGGTAACATCGCGTCAATTCTATGGTTTTGAGAGGGACGATCCTCAAGATCACGTTCGATGGTTCAATAAAATCACATCCACCATCAAATGTAAAAATGTCCCGGAGGAATCAATCAAACTTCTTCTTTTCCCGTTTTCTATCGATGGGGCAGCCCGGATTTGGCTTGACAAACAACCCCCTCGATCAATTAGAACATGGGAAGATTTGGTTCAAAAGTTTGTAAATGAATTCTTTCCTCCTTCTAAAACCACGCATCTCAAAAATGAAATCATGAAATTCTCTCAAAGGTTTGATGAACCATTTGGAGAGGCATGGGATCGTTTCAAAGAATTGCTCCGCAAATGTCCTCATCACGGTTTCACCGATTTGATGCAGATGGACACTTTCTACAGTGGGTTAAACCCATCTGACCAAGATTCTCTCAATGCCTCAGCTGGAGGTAATTTTCTGAGCAAATCCACTAAGGAAGCCATTGCACTCATTGAAAATAAGTCTAAAGTCCGCACTACACGAAATAGGCCATATAACTCTCAGGCTAGTGCTGGTCCTTCTACTTCATCTCCCGTGAGTCAGTCCAGTACTGATACTCAGCTTGTTGAACTCACGAAGGTTATTCAAGCTTTGGTTTTCTCCACACAAAAGAAAGAGTCCGCTCCGCAAACTTCTCACACTGCTGAAGTAAAAAAGATAGAAGTTTGTGTTACTTGTGGTGGTCCTCATGCTTACTATAATTGTACTGCCACCGATGGCAATACATTTGATATTAATGCTATAGCCGGAACATCCAATCAAGGAAGTAATCAATACCGTCCTCAAGTGGACCCAAACCACCGTGCTAGCAATCAATTTGGACCAACCGGATTTCCTCTTCCCAACAATCCAAATAGGATTAATCCTAATCAACAGAGAGGGCAAAACATGCAAAATCAATTTCATGCCCCAAACAATCAATACCCACCCTAGAAGGGTAATCAAGGGTATTCAGCTCCTAATTACCAAGGACCTCTCCCGAATGAACTTGATAACTACATCAAGTTTAATGAGACCAAAATAAAGGCAATACAAAATCAGATCTCTGGTTTGAAGAATGAATTTCAATCTTCAATATACAAACAAGGAAATGAGCTTAAGAATGAGCTTTCAAACAAAATTGATCACTCTCACAGCGAGGTTAAGAATATGCTTGCCAGTCTCATGAACCATATCAATCCACCTTCTACCTCGGGAGGTCTCCCTGGTAATACCATTCCAAACCCTAAGGGTGAACTCAGAGCTGTCACCACACGCAGTGGTAAAGCTTATGATGGACCCACTATTCCTACTACCTTTTCTTCTCCTTTCCCCAAGGTAGTGGAAAGTGAACCTGAGGTGACTAAGGACAAGGAACTTCCTACTAATAACGGAGGGACCGACAACGTCCTACCTCAAGTTGTCCCGAAACCAAAACCCAAACCAGGAGTTGTTTTTGAATCACATGAAATCCCTGTTGAAAACCCTAAATCCAAACCTTCTATTCCTTACCCATCACGTTTAAATGAGCAAAAGCTCCGCGAAAAAGCTAGTCAACAAATGGAAAAAATTTTCAAAATTTTTCAGGAATTACATTTTGACATAAGCTTTGCGGATGCTATCATTCTGATGCCCAAATTTCATCCACAATCAAACACTTGTTAAGCAACAAAGAAAAACTGTTTGAAATGGCAAAGACTCCGTTAAATGAGAACTGCTCAGCAGTTATCTTGAAAAAGCTTCTCGTGAAGCTTGGAGATCCTAGAAGATTTTTACTACCTTGTGTCTTTCCAGGAATGGTTGAATGCTATGCCTTGGCCGATCTTGGTGCAAGCATCAACCTGATGCCTTATTCAGTGTGGGAGAAACTTTCTCTTCCTGAACTCACTACTACCTGCATGACTCTTGAGCTTGCAGATCGTTCCACATCTCATCCACGCGGCATTGCTGAGGATGTATTTGTGAAAGTAGGAAAGTTCCATTTTTGAGCTGACTTTGTGGTTGTCGATTTCGATGCTGATCCTAGGGTTCCTCTCATTCTTGGAAGAGGATTCCTAAAAACGGGCCGTGCTCTCATTGATGTATTTGAGCATGATATCACATTACGTGTGGGTAATGAAGCTGTTACTTTTAACCTCGATCAAACTTTGAGGTACTCCCCAAATTATGATTCTGAATCGGTTAACCGAATCGATGTCATTGATATTGCTTCAGAGGAGTACTCTCAAGAGTTTCTTGGTTATTCTCATAATTCTGTGAGTGGGGATCCCACCACATCTTCTCTACCTATCATTTCCGACTCTTCCCCTCTCTCACTCCGTTTGAGGGAAGTAATTTCAATTTGGAAGAGATCGAGGCTTTTCTCGAGTGTGATTCATTTCTGGAAGGAATTGATGACGCTGAGATTGATCTGGAGGGAGATATTCTTCTTCTTGAGAAATTGTTAAATCAGGACAATTCTCCTCCACTCCCTCCCGTTGAACTTCATAATGAGGAAATCAAATCAGTTGAGAAAAATGATGAATTTCCTGAGGTCGAACTCAAAGACTTACCACCTCATCTTGAGTACGCATTTTTGGAGGGTGATGATAAATTACCCGTCATTATTGCTAAAGACTTAAGTGATGAGGAAAAGACTGCTCTAATAAAGGTCTTAAAATCACACAAGCAAGCCATTGCTTGGAAACTCTCCGACATAAAGGGTATCGACCCTGAATTTTGTACTCACAAGATTTTAATGGAGGATGACTTTAAACCAGCAGTCCAACACCAACGAAGGGTGAATCCTAAAATCCATGATGTTATCAAACAAGAGGTTCTCAAACTTCTTGATGCAGGATTGATTTATCCCATCTCTGATAGTCCTTGGGTTAGTCCCATTCACTGTGTTCCAAAAAAGGGTGGCATAACTGTTATCACAAATGAGGATAATGAGTTGATTCCAACTCGATTGGTTACTGGGTGGCGTGTTTGCATTGACTATCGTAAGTTAAATGATGCCACCCGAAAAGACCATTTTCCTCTACCCTTCATGGATCAGATGCTTGAGAGATTAGCGGGAAACGAGTACTATTGTTTCCTTAATGGTTTCTCGGGTTACTTTCAAATCCCCATTGATCCACAAGATCAAGAAAACACTACCTTTACATGCCCTTATGGAACCTTTGCTTATAAACGTATGCCTTTCGGCTTATGCAATGCTCCAGGCACATTCCAAAGGTGCATGATGTCCATATTTTCTGACATGATCGGGAAAACAATGGAGGTCTTTATGGATGACTTCTCGGTCATTGGGGATTCATTCGAAACATGTCTCTCCCATTTAGAAAACATGTTGAAACGGTGTGAAGACACCAATCTTTGTCTAAATTGGGAGAAGAGTCACTTTATGGTCAAAGAGGGCATTGTCCTCGGCCATAAGATATCAAAGAACGGGATTGAGGTTGACAGATCTAAAGTTGATGTCATTGGTAAATTACCTCATCCCACTACCGTAAAAGGTATTAGGAGTTTTTTGGGTCATGCCGGTTTCTATCGTAGATTCATACAAGATTTTTCTAAAATCGCCCGGCCTATGACTCATCTCCTTGAAAAGGATGCTCCTTTTATCTTCTCACCCGAGTGCATCGAAGCTTTTGAAACATTAAAGAAAAAGCTTACTGAAGCACCCATTCTAGTTGCCCCCGACTGGGATTTTCCCTTTGAGCTCATGTGCGATGCAAGTGATTTTGCTATCGGTGCAGTCCTGGGGCAACGAAAAGCCAAACACTTTCAGCCTATCCACTACGCAAGTAAAACCATGACTGAAGCTCAAACTCATTACACCACTACAGAAAAAGAATTGTTGGCTGTGGTGTATGCCTTTGAGAAGTTTCGGCTATATTTAATCTTGACAAAATGTGTAGTGTATACGGATCATTCGGCTCTCAAATATCTCTTCGCAAAACAAGATGCAAAGCCGAGATTGCTCCGTTGGGTTCTCCTCCTGCAAGAATTTGATATCACCATACGTGATAAAAAAGGAGCTGAGAACCTAGCTGCTGATCACCTATCCCGATTAGAGAACCCACACCAAGATATTTTCGAGAAAAAGGAAATAAATGAAACATTTCCTCTCGAGACACTTGATGAACTCAAATAAGTACATTTTATTACTATCATTTATACTATTAATTTGACTTGTTTTACTATATTATGTATGAGGATTGATACTTAATCGTTTACTTTTTTAATTCTCAGGTAAAAACAAGCATTTGGTTAAACTTAGCGATTATGGACTAAAAACGGAGTAAAATGATCAAGATTGGAATTGGTTGTTGGAATGAAGAGAATGAAGACCACTGCCTGACTTTGAAGAATGCGCCGCATGGATTTATCCCATGCGCCGCATATGAAACTTTGGTCAACGAAGAATAACCAACTTGTTCTGCTCCAGATGCGCCGCATCTCACTCATTACATGCGCCGCATCACTATCAATATTTCACCAGATACGATCCAAGATACAAGAGGACATGCGCCGCATCCAAAGATGAAGATACGCCGCATCTTCTGGCGGTATACGAATATTCCTGAATATTATAATCTTGGACCCCACGCGAAGTTAAGTACATGCGCCGCATCTACTTACTAGATGCGCCGCATCTTACCCTCAGACAGAAACTATAAATACCCCAAGACCAGACGAATTCGAGGAGATTTTTTTTAGATACGAGACCGAAGACCAGAAACCTAGGACGAATTCAGTCAAGGCAGCAGCACAAGACACACCCAAATCAAAGATACAAGAGCTGTAAGAAGGTGCTGCATGTGTTTAATTCATTAAGTAGTTTTGTTTTATTGTGTTAGTAAACTTTAATTCATCAAGATTGGTGGCTTGTGTAACGTGACAACGGAAAGGTTGCACTCCCTTAAAACTGCTTTCTCATAAATTAAAGTTTATATGTTAGTGTCTTTGGTGACTTTTATTAGTGCATTGATAACCTCTGTGGCTAGCTGAGCGTTGATCGGGTCGCCATGCCTCTGCCCTCGCCTATTTATTAGATGCCTATGCATTCTATGGTCTGTAGAAAAGTAGGAGAAAGATAAATAGGATAGTCATAAGTAATCATTAAGGGTTTACTCGCCGATAAGATTAGAACCAACGAGAAAGGACTTAATCTCGGTGCGTTGCATCGAACTATACACTTCATATAACACTAGAAATAAAACAAGTGACAAACTACTTATCATAAGGACAGCCCTCTTATTGTCTCGAGTATTTATCTGTGTACGTGTGTGCTACTTGCTGATTCGTGCCTATTGGTTTAGTTTATTATTTAATTGCAACCAAATCGTGCCAGTCTCTCAGGCTGAACCCCCTTGCGTTAGAATAGGTTGTATAGCTAACTTAATATATTAAAATACTGATTAGAATAACTAGATAATACGCTCCACTCTTAGTGATCGACACTCTACTTACCATTATATTCATATTGACCGGGTACACTGCTCGTTAAGTGTGTGTGTTATTGATAAGTCAGCTAAATATAAATTTAAAACTTGATTAGGCATTAATACTGCTAAACCGCAACGACACGCACGCGCATCAAGTTTTTGGCGCCGTTGCCGGGGAGTGAATTGTTATTATCTGTTAATTTGATTAGTATTTTAATTAGGTTTTTAATTTTTTTTATCTAACCGCTAATTTTTTTGTGTATTAGATTAATTTGCATTCATTGTAATATTTTGCATATTTTCTGTTTTTGTGTGTTATTTGTTTGCTTTTGTTTGTGTTTATTTTCGTGTGTTTTTATTTGTTTTAATTTTTCGTATTTTGTGTGTTCTGCTATCGTTGTACTGAGCTAAATCGAACGATATGGCGCATCTGATTTATCAGATACAGCGTATTGCGTTCAATTTTTTATAAAATACAACGTGTTTAATTAATTCGATACGACGCATCTTTTACCCAAGATACGGCGTATCTGTTTTTAATAAGAAATTTTTTCTAAGCGATAAATCGATACGACGCATCTTTTCACCAAGATACGGCGTATCTGTTTTTGATAAAAATTTTTCTAAACTTTAACGCCCTACGACGCATCTGCTTTAGCAGATACGGCGTATCTATTATTTTAATTAAAAACAGTTTTCGATTAATTAAACAGATACGGCGCATCGATTTTTGTCGATACGGCGTATCTTCTGAATCAAAAATCTTATATTTTGAAACGTAACGAAAATACGGCGCATTAACTTTTGTTAATACGACGCATTTAATTTTAAATAAATATCGATTTTTGATTAATTTAATTCGATACGGCGCATTCTTAATTTCTAAGCGGCGTATCTATTTTCTGAATAAAGTCTGATTTAATTTTAACGATTATAAGATACGGCGTATCCAACTTTTTGGATACGGCGCATCGTCTGCAGATATCAGTTACTTTTATTTTTCTTATCTCCGAACGGAAAATACTCCGACCCTTATACCTGGAAACTTTTACTTTGAAATCTACCTCTCTTTGATTTTCAGGAACAATGTTCGATATTTTCCCAAACTTGTTCGGAAGACCCCGAAGAAATCTTACCATGGAAGAGTTTGCACTACTAATCGCTCAAGCCAATGAAAAAGAACATCATGAAGCAAGAAACTTTATTAATGAATTCAAAGGCAGTCATGAGCTTTTACTAAAGGAACAAAACAACATGATTTATGGATTGGCAATTGAAGTGCACCAATTGTCAACGGTACTTAACAGGGTTCTTTTGGTAAGGCAAGACTTGAAAGGGATTACAACTAGAGGCGGAAAGTCAACCTTTCAAATCGGAGAGACACCCGAGGATGACGGTACAAACAAGATTTCCCTGAATCTTTATCACCTGAGCAAGAGCAACCAAAAGAGAGTGATCCAGAACCGGTAATTAGAGAAGAACCTTCTGTTGAACCTAAACGATCAACACTACCTTTCCCACATAGGGTAAGGAAAGAGAAGGAAGATGCCTATCAAAAGAAATTCCTGGAGAATCTCAAGCAGCTGCAGCTAAGCATACCATTTATGGAAGCCCTGGTGCAAATGCCAAAATATGCTAAATATCTGAAGAGCTTGCTTACAAATAAGTCTAAACTTGAAGAGGCTTGCACAATTACAATGGGGAAAAGGAGCTCAGCTGCATTGCTCAACAAACTTCCGTCTAAAGAAAAAGATCCAGGGAGTTTCACTATTCCTTGTCAAATTAAAAATTTGCATATTGAAAATGCTTTAGCCGACCTAGGAGCTAGTATAAGTCTTATGCCCTCTTCTATGTATGATAAATTAGGTCTTGGTGAACCAAAACCTACTAGGATGTGCTTAGAACTAGCTGATAGGTCCGTACAATACCCATTAGGAATAGCTGAAAATATATTAATAAAAGTTGATAAATTTGAATTACCTATCGACTTTGTTATCCTCGATATGCCTGAAAATTCTAGAACTCCTATAATATTAGGACGACCATTTTTAGCCACTGCTAGGGCCATAATTGATGTTTTTAATAAAAAGATAACTCTTACCATAGGAAAAGATGAGGTTGAGTTTAACATGGAACAATCTATGAGTAAAGATAATTCCGATGACGATGAATGCTATAATATCGATGTTTCTGATGACACGATTAATCAATTTACTCAGAAATTGTTAAAAAGTAATTTACTTGATTCTTTTCTGCTTAAAAATCTTGAAAACACAATTGCTATAGAAGATCAAGTTGAAGAGAATACTATTGGTGATGATTTAGCTACTGGCTCTGCTGTATTTAACGCCATGCGGCGCATCGAAAATATCGATGCGGCGCATCTATCTGATGACAGCAGCGATATAGTTAAAGAACAAGTTTATTCCGCTAGTGCTACTGAAATTGATAATGTTAAACCTGTGCTTAAGGATCTCCCTTCTACTTTGGAGTATGCCTATCTAAATGGGAACACTAATTCGCCCGTTATTATTGCATCTGATTTAACGCCAAAAGAAAAGGAATCACTTTTGCAGGTACTGTATAAACGAAAAGGAGCATTAGCGTGGAGTATGTCTGATATTAAGGGAATTAGCCCGTCATTTTGTACACATAAAATCCTTATGGAGGATGAATTCAAACCAGTTATCCAACCTCAAAGGCGTTTGAATCCAAAAGTCCAAGATGTGGTGAAAAACGAAATTGTGAAGTTACTTGACTCGGGACTTATCTACCCAATTTCCGATAGCTCGTGGGTCAGTCCTATCCACGTCGTACCAAAAAAGGGAGGAATGACGGTAGTACTCAATGACGACAATGAGCTAATCCCTTCAAGAACTGTTACCGGATGGAGAGTTTGCATCGACTATCGCAAACTCAATGATGCTACGCGAAAAGATCACTTCCCTCTTCCATTTATTGATCAAATGTTAGAAAGACTATCAGGTCATGATTATTATTGCTTTTTAGATGGTTTTTCAGGTTTCTTCCAAATACCAATTGCCCCTGAGGATCAAGAGAAGACGAATTTCACCTGCCCTTATGGAACCTTCGCCTATAGGAGAATGCCGTTCGGACTATGCAACGCCCCTGCTACTTTCCAACGTTGTATGACGGCTATCTTCCATGATATGGTAGAAGACTTTATGGAAGTCTTCATGGACGACTTCTCGGTGTTCGGTAACTCATTTAGTGATTGTCTATTTAAACTTGATAAAATGCTTGCTAGGTGTGAAGAAACTAACCTTGTTCTTAATTGGGAAAAATGTCACTTTATGGTTAGAGAGGGAATTGTGTTAGGACATAAGATTTCTGGGAAAGGTATAGAAGTCGATAAAGCTAAAATAGATGTAATTGCTAAACTACCTTACCCCACTAATGTAAAAGGTGTTAGAAGTTTTTTAGGGCATGCTGGATTTTATCGTAGGTTCATACAGGATTTTTCAATGATATCTAGGCCTATGACCCAATTATTGCTAAAAGATGCGAAGTTTGATTTTTCTGAAGATTGCAAAAAGGCATTTAATATACTTAAAGAAAAACTAACCACCGCACCTATTATAATTTCGCCAGATTGGAATCTGCCTTTTGAACTAATGTGTGATGCTAGTGATTATGCTGTTGGAGCTGTACTTGGCCAAAAGATAGATAAGAAATTTAAGCCAATTTATTATGCTAGCAAAACATTGAATAATGCCCAAGAACACTACACCACCACGGAAAAAGAACTTTTAGCAGTAGTTTTTGCATTCGATAAATTTAGATCATATCTTATATTGTCAAAAACTATGGTTTACACTGACCATTATGCTTTGAAGTATTTGTTCAATAAACAGGATGCCAAGCCAAGGCTTATTAGGTGGGTTTTATTGCTCCAAGGATTCGATATTGAAATTAAAGATAAAAAGGGTGCCGAGAATCTAGCTGCTGACCACTTATCTAGACTTGAAAACCCTGACATGGAGGTGCTTGACGAAAGGGAAATAGCTGATGACTTTCCTGATGAACACCTTATGATGGTGGGAATTAAGAGCAATAATAATGGACCATGGTATGCCGACTATATAAACTTTATTGTTGCAAATGAAATTCCAAAAGGGCTAACATCCGATGAGAAAAGAAGGTTTCTAACTCGCGCTAGCGAGTATATTTGGGATGAACCTTATGCCTTTAAATTATGTCCTGACAATATTTTACAAAGATGCGTAGATGGTGATGACATCCCAGCAATATTGGCACATTGCCATTCAGGGCCAACGGGGGGACATCACGGTGCAGTAGTCACAAGAAGAAAGATCCTTGATGCGGGATTTTATTGGCCCACTATGTTGGATGATGCAAAAGATTATATAAAAGAATGTGATGCGTGTCAACGATCCGGGAATATAACATCAAGAAACGAAATGCCACAAAATTATATCCATGTGTGTGAAGTCTTCGACATATGGGGATTGGACTTCATGGGACCGTTTCCTGAATCTAGAGGTAATAAATATATTTTGGTTGCTGTTGATTACGTATCAAAATGGGTCGAAGCGCAAGCATTGCCAACAAACGACAGCAAGGTAGTACTCAAATTTTTGCAAAGTTTGTTCTCTAGGTTTGGAATTCCTAAAGCATTGATTAGTGATAGGGGAACACACTTTTGTAATCATCATCTGGGAAGAGCCTTGCAAAAATATGGAGTATATCATAGGGTTTCCACCGCATACCATCCTCAATCCAATGGGCAAACTGAAGTAACCAATAGGGCTATTAAGAGAATTCTTGAGAAAACGACTGGATATAATCCAAAAGGGTGGTCTGACAAGTTAAATGATGCTTTATGGGCATTCCGTACAGCCTATAAATCACCAACGGGATGCACTCCATTTCGTCTTGTATACGGAAAAGCATGCCACCTACCGGTCGAAATTGAACAAAGTGAATATTGGGCTTTGACGAATTGTAATATGGATATGGAAGCTGCAACGAAGAACCGTTTCATAGAACTTAATGAACTCTATGAACTAAGAGATGAGGCCTATAAAAACACTAAGATCTACAAAGAAAGAACTAAAAGATGGCATGACTCGAGGTTACATGGGGATAAAACGTTTACTATTGGAGAGAAAGTGCTACTATTTAATTCCAGATTAAAGATGTATCCTGGTAAACTTAAATCAAGATGGACGGGTCCGTTCGTTGTCAAGAAAGTGTATCCATATGGAACTATTGAAATATGTGATAAAAATGGTTATATATTCAAAGTAAACGGGCAACGTGTGAAGAAATACTTTGGTAATAAAATTGAGGATAATGAGAACGAGGTGGTGGAGTTTGAGCCCGACGTATTGAAATGAAGAGCTGAACGTGAGTCTAACTTGAAGACTCTGGAATAAAGACAAGTGCTTACCGGGAGACAACCCGGATTTATCTTTTAATTTTCTGTTTATGTGTCGAGTCAGTTAGACCGTAGAGGATATGACGCATCTCAATTCTGAGATGCGACGCATCTCCTGCAGACGGTCATATCTTATTTTATTTTTCTGCATTTTTTATTTTCGAATTTAAAACTTTTTATCAGTTTATTTTTAATGCGGCGCATCCCTGGTTAAGGATGCGGCGCATCTTTTATTCTGATCCGTATTTATTCCAGGCTCGATACGGCGTATCTTCTTCCATAAGATACGGCGCATCGACTGACCTGATGATTTTCATTTTAAATTTTTATGTTTTATTTTTACCTAACTACTAATGTATTATGCAAGTTTGAACCTTTCTTATCTTAGGTGTGTTTTAAAGTGTTGGTGGTATTATAGATTCCTGCATTTCCTGTGGATACATCAAATATGAAGATTAAACGTTCTAATCCACAAGAAAGATGATTTTTGCTCTACTACTAATGGAGGATCATACCGAGCAAATCTCAGGGGAGTTTTTCTGTTCTAATTCTTTTATTTTCCAGTTTTTAACCTTTCATACAAACAACGAGGACGTTGTTTAACTTAAGTGGGGGGATTGGAGAATTAGAACACTTAACATTTACTTGTCCTAAACTTTTCAAAATATGCTTAAAATGTGCTTAATATATCAAAATTTAAAATTTTTTAGCATGTTTTTGTTTAAAGTCTAAGTTGCATAGCTGCACACATGACGTTATTTTCAAAAATTGTGATTTTTCAAAACTCACAAATCTATGAGTGTGCCGGTGACTTGTAAACTTTAGAACTTGGCTTGTATACTATTCGAGACCACCATAATAAGTATTATTTTATATAATTGGAATGACTTGTCTAAATTGGTAAATTTCTAGGATTACACCCAAAAAGCCTTATATGTTATGTGATATTAGCTAACTACACTGGTTAGTTAACCCCCGTATAACCCTTTTATTACTCTCATTTTTAGAGTAAGATACCCCTAGAAAAACACTCAGAGCCATTCCTTTCGTTTCTTACACCTTTGTTAAAATGTTTCGTTACACCTTAAACCTTAGCCTACCCTGTAGATTAAAATCCATGGTTGGTTAATTGCTATAGGCAAAGTGTGTTTCCTTACATTACCTGTGTTCGCGTGCGTAATTCATTATCTATGGTTAGGTCGGGAAATTGCACAATGCAATTGGAGTGAAAGTAAATATTGTATATCTTTGAGTTTATTTTTCGTGTGTTTACTACTTTCACTATTACCGTTATTTCTGAAGTTATGAAAAGTATGGAAAAATTATCCAGAATTATTGTTTTGTTGATGTGGTGAAATTTTACACATCTATGTTTATGTTATCAACGAAAAAAAAAAATGAGAAAAGAAAAAGAAAAAGAAGAAAGTTGGATGTTTGATTAAACCAACGATGTAAAGTTATGTAAATGGTCGATATCACCACTAGTTGTTATATTATATCTATGGATTGAATGGGAGTTGGCAGTTATGGGAACGTCAACTAAGGTTTATTCTTTGATTAAGATCTTGTTGAGTATAATTCGTGTCTACCTAAAGCGTGTGTTTCAAGTGTTAAAGCGTGAGTTATTCAATGATATGAGTCTTATTCATGGGATGGTTGGGATAGTGATTAACCACACTTAGGATTTTAATTTATTTGTTTTGTTTATTTTCATTTTACACCAATTTATATCCCAAATATTATCCATACCCTGTATTATTCTTTATCCGACCAAACCTTTGATTTATTGAGATTATGGATTTGAGCAATCTTAAGTATCGTAGTCGTGGATTCGGCTATGTATTTATGATTTTGTCGCCCTTTTTGATATATTATTATTGGTGAAGTTTGGACCTATCTTTAGCCTATTCGAGTTAAGGATTTGAGCAATTGCAAGTATCGTGTTCGTGGATTCGATCATGTATTTGTGATTTTGTCGCCTTTTCTGGAATTTGAGATCGATAGTGAATAAGAATAATTAACCCTTAAGCCTAACAACCCTTTTTACCGCTTTAGACTTGTTATTCCTTAGCTTTAGTGGTGGAGATGTGTATACTTGCCAAGCTTATGATAGAATATTCGTCGCGACTGGACAGTTAAACGATTAGATTTGCTTTTATCGAATTATTTTATTTTACTTCTAATTCGTTAAGTGTTTAGTTGTGTGATTATGACAAAAAACGAATACATGCTTAAATATAAAAATAAATCCTAACATTTTTAGGATACATTTTCATAAGATTAATTCTAAGGTTTACTTGGGGACAAGTAAAGTTCAAGTGGGGGGATATTTGATGAACTCAAATAAGTACATTTTATTACTATCATTTATCCTATTAATTTGACTTGTTTTACTATATTATGTATGAGGATTGATACTTAATCGTTTACTTTTGTAATTCTCAGGTAAAAACAAGCATTTGGTTAAACTTAGCGATTATGGACTAAAAACGGAGTAAAATGATCAAGATTGGAATTGGTTGTTGGAATGAAGAGAATGAAGACCACTGCCTGACTTTGAAGAATGCGCCGCATGGATTTATCCCATGCGCCGCATATGAAACTTTGGTCAACGAAGAATAACCAACTTGTTCTTCTCCAGATGTGCCGCATCTCACTCATTACATGCGCCGCATCACTATCAATATTTCACCAGATACGATCCAAGATACAAGAGGACATGCGCCGCATCCAAAGATGAAGATACGCTGCATCTTCTGGCGGTATACGAATATTCCTGAATATTATAATCTTGGACCCCACGCGAAGTTAAGTACATGCGCCGCATCTACTTACTAGATGCGCCGCATCTTACCCTCAGACAGAAACTATAAATACCCCAAGACCAGACGAATTCGAGGAGATTTTTTTTAGATACGAGACCGAAGACCAGAAACCTAGGACGAATTCAGTCAAGGCAGCAGCACAAGACACACCCAAATCAAAGATACAAGAGCTGTAAGAAGGTGCTGCATGTGTTTAATTCATTAAGTAGTTTTGTTTTATTGTGTTAGTAAACTTTAATTCATCAAGATTGGTGGCTTGTGTAACGTGACAACGGAAAGGTTGCACTCCCTTAAAACTACTTTCTCATCAATTAAAGTTTATATGTTAGTGTCTTTGGTGACTTTTATTTGTGCATTGATAACCTCTGTGGCTAGCTGAGCGTTGATCGGGTCGCCATGCCTCTGCCCTCGCCTATTTATTAGATGCCTATGCATTCTATGGTCTGTAGAAAAGTAGGAGAAAGATAAATAGGATAGTCATAAGTAATCATTAAGGGTTTACTCGCCGATAAGATTAGAACCAACGAGAAAGGACTTAATCTCGGTGCGTTGCATCAAACTATACACTTCATATAACACTAGCAATAAAACAAGTGACAAACTACTTATCATAAGGACAGCCCTCTTATTGTCTCGAGTATTTATCTGTGTACGTGTGTGCTACTTGCTGATTCGTGCCTATTGGTTTAGTTTATTATTTAATTGCAACCAAATCGTGCCAGTCTCTCAGGCTGAACCCCCTTGCGTTAGAATAGGTTGTATAGCTAACTTAATATATTAAAATACTGATTAGAATAACTAGATAATACGTTCCACTCTTAGTGATCGACACTCTACTTACCATTATATTCATACTGACCGGGTACACTGCTCGTTAAGTGTGTGTGTTATTGATAAGTCGGCTAAATATAAATTTAAAACTTGATTAGGCATTAATACTGCTAAACCGCAACGACACGCACGCGCATCAACACTCAATGCGGTTGCTTTTCGTGGAGATTCTACTACCCCGTGGTTTGCTGACTTCGCAAATTACCATGCGGGTAACTTCATAGTGAAAGGGATGTCGACCAACCAGAAGAATAAATTCTTCAAGGATGTTAAACATTACTTCTGGGACGACCCCTACTTATTCAAAATCTGTACGGATCAAGTCATCCGACGGTGTGTTTACGGACAGGAAGCTATT
The DNA here is from genome assembly GCA_021014915.2 of Artemisia tridentata subsp. tridentata. NCBI lineage: Eukaryota > Viridiplantae > Streptophyta > Magnoliopsida > Asterales > Asteraceae > Artemisia > Artemisia tridentata. The sequence continues at coordinate 150,986,228 of CP139501.1, read as the reverse complement.
GACATTCTCAAAGCTTGCCATGCTGGACCCATTGGGGGCCATCATAGTCCAAACTACACCGCCAAAAAGGTGTTTGATTCCGGGTTTTATTAGCCCACAATCTATAAGGATGCCTAAGATCTCATCAAAACTTGTGAAGCTTGTCAGCGTCACGGAAATATTTCACAACGAAATGAAATGCCACAAAATGCTATTCAAGTTTGTGAAATCTTTGATGTCTGGGGCATTGACTTTATGGGGCCAATTCCATCATCTCGAGGAAATAAATACATTCTCATGGCTGTTGACTATTTGTCAAAATGGGTTGAAGCAAAAGCTTTACCCACTAATGATGCCCGAGTGGTTGTAAAATTCCTGAAAGCTCTGTTTGCCCGTTTTGGAACTCCACGTGCTATAATTAGTGATCGTGGTACGCATTTTTGCAATGAAAAATTTGACAAAGTCATGCAAAAGTATGGTGTAACTCACCGTCTTTCTACTGTGTATCACCCACAAACAAGTGGACAAGTAGAAGTTTCAAATCGGGGTATTAAAAGAATACTGGAGAGGACTGTAGGAGAAAATCGTGCATCCTAGTCGGATAAATTGGATGATGCACTATGGGCCTTCCGTACAGCTTACAAAACACCCATCGGGTGTATGCCTTACAAACTTGTGTACGGAAAGGCATGTCATCTGCCGATCGAATTAGAGCACAAAGCCTACTGGGCCTTGAAACATGCTAACTTTGACCTCCAAACTGCGGGTGATCACCGTAAAGTTCAAATGAATGAATTAAATGAACTGCGTGATCAAGCATACGAGAACTCTTTGATCTATAAAGAAAAGACAAAGAAGATTCATGACTCTAAAATCAAGAACCGCGTTTTCAACGTTGGTGATCGAGTCCTTATTTTCAATTCAAGATTGAAGATCTTCTCAGGCAAACTCAAATCCCGTTGGTCTGGTCCATTTACTATTACAAAGGTTTATCCATATGGTACCGTTGAGTTATCTCAAGCTGACGGGCCTAATTTCAAAGTGAATGGTCATCGTTTGAAACACTACTTTGGAGAGGATATACCACCCATGGTTGTCCCAGATCTCCAAACTTTCCCCATGAACCAATAAATTCGGGGATCGAGTTAAGCTAGTGACTCGGTGATCAAAAACATTAGCCCACAACATGGGTTTTCACCCGTGTCTCTGTTTTCTTTCTCTGTTCTACCACCTAGTGTGGGGGAGATGCCCCACATGTTGTATATATGTACAGCCAAAAAAAAAAAAAAAAAGTGTGTGTATATAAAATAATGGCTATAAGTATTTCCCTTTCACGTTCTAAGTGTTAGCTTAACAGCCGGTTCTTTTAATATTGAGGGCAATATTCAGTTCTAAGTGTGGGGGGGAATTCTAGCGAATTTGATCAAATGTACCATCTAGTACCCCCATTTTAGCCAAAATTTTAAATTTTTTTTCTCACTTAGAACGCAATAAATGGTTATCAGTCCGCCATGTCTAACCCACATAAGGATTGACTAATCCGAGAGCAAACGGCTCTTGGTAAAGATATATCAAAACCGTTTATGGCTAACAATTTGCCAAAAATTGTATGGTATTCGACTCACCATATCTTTATGAGTGAAGAGTTGGCTAGCCCGCAAGGTTATGGCTTGTGGTAAAGGCAGTGAAAAACCATGATTGGTAATCAGCTCACCAAAGATAATAACTGTAATTTATCTAAGAGTTGGCTAGTCCAGAAGCAAACGGCATTTGGTAAAGACAAATCAAATCCGTTTACAGCTTATGGTTTGCTCAAAATCATTTGGTTATCATTGTACCAAAGTATCACATACTAAAACAATTGGCTACTCCAGAAGTAATGGCTTTTGGTAAAGAGAAAAATCCATTAAAACTTCATAAAAGATTGCTAGGGACTAGCAATAGTTTAGTGTGGGGGATTGATGAGTGTCTAAATACTCATCATTTCTGTCACATTTTATCTGCAAAAACATTTAAAAACATGCAGATATGCTTCAAAATACTGAAAATATCATAAAATGTGTTTTTATATGACTCAGGAACAAAAAGATTGAAAACAAGTGAAAAACATGCAAAGTTCACAAAATTGTCATTTTCAGTCCCTGAAGTTTCACAAATTGGCAGAATTAGTCCCTGAAGGTTTAAAATGAAAGAAAAGTCAACTTTAGTCCTTGGGATATCAAACATATTCACTTTTAGTCCCTGGATGAAAGTTTTCTAAAAATGACAACTTTTACCCCTCAAGTTTCAAAATTGGCAAATCTAGTCCTCGGGTTTTAAAAATTTATAATTTATCAAATAAAACCCTTGTGCTATTTATAATTGGCAAAATAACCCCTTTTGATAACTTTGGTAAAATTACAATTTCAACCCTTCAATTTTCAGAAAATACAAAAATGGTCCTTGTTCTTATGAAATAAAACCAACCGGACCCTTTATAATAAAAACCAACCCAACCCAAATAATAAACCCAGCCCACACCCACCAGCCCATCTTACCCCTTTTATTAATAAAACCCAAAACCCGTTTGACTTTAGTCAAACTCATCCCTTTCCCCCTAAACCCGCCAATACCAGACACCAATACCACCATCACCCATAGTTTTGCTGCTCCATCCCATCACCACCTTCCTTCCTCCATACTTCACCTAACACTCCCAAAAAGCATTTAATGCTTCTTCTCCACTCAGTACAAAGCCTAGTGGTATATTTCCCACTCACTCAATTTTGGCGCCAAAAAGTAAAATCAATGGCTGAGATGATTTCAAGACCAACCAAGTGATGGGATTTGTTCAGAAGATGAAGACAAAGGAAACCCTAATGTTTGTAGTATAAATAGATAGCAATTTAAGCCTTAATTGGCAAGTAGTTAACTTAGTTAAATCGTAATTTTAATTTCAGTAATCATAGCTTGTAATTTTCAGTTCTCAGTTGTAATTCATGTTATAATCAATCAAAATAATCTTGTTTTAATCACTGTTGTTCTAAATTTCAAGTAATGCTAAGTTTCAAGTTATATGTTAAATCGTATAAGCTCTAAGTCACTCTAAATCAATATCAAAAGCTCCAAAGTACCTTGCAATAAGCTTATAAAAGCTTTACATAGCTTTGTGTAAGTTTATTTAGTGTTAATCAGTTCTAAATTCCAAGTGATCAAGAAAGTCAACAAAAGTCAACCTAAAGTCCATAAGTTGTTCAAAAGGGTATAAGCTAATTTGGAAGGCTTTTTGTGATTTTCTAGCTTGTATTAACAAGCTGGATTGGTTCTGTTCTAGTCCTGCTATCCCAATAGCCCCATCTCAGTTGTAAGCTCATTTCTAAAATTTTGGCTTTCTACTGTGCAAGTGCTTATTCCTAGCTTATTGTTATTGTTTCTTGCTTATTACTAGTTTTTAATAGTATTTCATTAATATAATCAGTATCATATAGCTTTTGTCTTAGTTTCACTTAAAAAACTTAAAAGTCCAAAAATAGCTATTAGTAGCATAGCTGAATCTATTGCTTATTTCTGTGTTCTAAGTTGCTCATTAGTACCTAAATAAGTTAGTCAATCAGTAAAATCAAGGTTTCTAGTTTAAAATATTGAGTTTCATTAGCAAAATCACCACAGACCATATCAAAGGGTTGTTTGGTTTATGCAGTCAACTTGGTCAAACAAGCTTGTACTGTTCATTGACCATTGTCTCAACTTTGATCTTGCTTAAATCAGTCATAATAAGCTGTTCCTAAGTTATTTTAAGTTAATTTGATAGGTTGTGTAGTTTTGAGCCATCTGTGCAAATTTTAGAACCTCAAAAGCTCAAATAAGCCATTTTAAGCTGCAAGCTCATTTGGACCTCATCTATGGCTTCTCTGAGGTCTTTTGGATTCATTTAGAGTAAACACAAAATTTGGTCTAAAGCCTTTTGGCTTGTGCATCTCTGCACACCAACTCTGCTGCTCAGTATATACTGAGCAAACATACCCCCTTTTTCTCAGCTTATTTGTGGCTTATCCAAATAAGCTGAGGGTTTGATTTTTGGTTTACAAGTAGCTCACCTAGTAGGCTTTTAGTTTCTGTGCTTGGATTCCATTTCCTAGCTTATCAGATAGCTTAAAAATAGGCCTGCACTTTTCCCCAACTCTGCTGATTCAATTTCTGATTCTGCTGATTCAGTTTTGGTTCCTAAGCTCACCTGTTCTAGTGCTTAATTGGACTTCAATTGGTGTGTTTCTGATAGGGCTTTTTTCATTTTAAGATACCCAATAGTACTAGCTAGCTTTTGCCCCCATTAGTTTGCATCTCAGTAGCTTATTGGTGTGCTTAATTTGCCTTGCAATTTGGCCTCTTTTCTGCTGTTTTTGCTGAACCTTTGTTACTGCTTATCATCTTAGCAGCTTATCCACTTGTGCTTATTTGTGTTTTTTTTAGTTGTTTTAAGCTTATATAACTTGTTTAAGCCTGTTCTGAGCTTTTGGTGAACTTTTGTGCTTATTAGCTTATTTTTGGCTTATTTGCCAAACTGCTTATTGCCCAGATCTGCTTATTGGGCTTAGTCAACTTCTGCTTTTATTTTTCATAGCTTTTAAATATTAATTTAGACTTATCCTGAATTTTTCAGATTTTTCCTAAGTCATTTAATATTTTTAATCTTTTTAATTAGTTTCTATTAGTAATTAAATCATAATAAATAAAATAATAATCAGAAAAATATAAATCTAATTTTCATAATTTTCTTTTGTCATTTTTAATCTAGGAAAAATATAATATCATTTTTAGACTTTAATAAAAACCAAAAATAGAAATATAGTGATAGCTTCTATTTAATAGAATTTATCTTTTTAAATTTTAATTAAGTAATTTTCATTTTTACAATTTTCTTAGCTTCTTTTCATCTTATAATATTTTTATAAAAAGTTTTAGAATTTTCTTTGTTCATTTAGTATTTTTTATAAATTTAAATAGTTTAATAAGTAATTAAATAAATAAATAATTAATAATAATTAAATAAAAAGTTAAAAAAATATAATTTAAGTTTTTAAATAAGTTTTAAGTAATTTTACATTTTTAGGTTTTAATTTCATAAATTTTGCTTTTGTCCCATTTTAGATTCCCCATTTCGCATTTTTCTGTTTAGTGTAATTCGCGTTTAATTTTCTTGTGCATATTTGTTTTTAATTTATTTTTTAGAATTATTAAAAAAGCAAAATCAATATCTAATCATCAATCACTATAATCCTAGCTTTTCACAGTTGGCCCATTCACACCTCGTTGGGAAACGATTCGGGTAATTACTTACCTGTCTTCACACTACACACGAACGTGAGTTTTTGCAAGTATCCTTTTTCACAAAAGGGTAATTTGTAATTATTCACGCGTATCCGCTGTCTGCATTTATTTAATAGTGCGTTTTAGAACGGATCACCCCTACAACTAAAACGAAGGAAATTACAACTAAAACTCATGCACTAAAATCAAAAGAAAAGATGAGAAAACGAAAGTTGGTTCTAAAACTTCAACCCCCAAAGAACCTTCTGTAACCACTGGTAAATTTCACTTTGTACTAAGTTAATATAATATTCTAAATAAAGAATACTTATCCATTTTCTACGTATACTTTTTTTTAAGATTAAACGTAATCATTTTATCTGATCACAACGACTAACTAATGTGACGTAACTCACATTCTCAATAAACGTGCTCATACGCAGACCGACACCAACATGCCTTAGGTTTATTTCACATAAACAACTTTACATGTCGACTACCAAAGTTTCAACTTCTATTTGCCACTTTACGTTACTTCGTTAACGTACGATTATTAAACGTTCCAACTGAACTTATGAGTTCTCACAAAACCCTAAAGTGCACTGAGGACCCCTAAAGTGCACTGAAGACCCCTAAAATGCATTGATAACCCCTAAAGCACAAACTCTAAAGAATAAAACCCTAAAGATAATGTACAAGTTTTTAAAGCACGAAAACCTAAACTTTACCTTAATTCTGATTACAAGCCCTAATTTCACAAATCTATGATTTTATGTAATAAAATCACAAACCCTAATTGATGTTTACAGGACTTCTATAAAATATTAAGTTACAAGTCTTTAATGCACATGTACAAGTCACTAAAGCATAGAAACCTTTAACATTAATAAAACTTATATTATAAACCTTGGTGTACCTACTTTACAACTCACATTACAAGACTCTAATGCACTAATTTTAAACTTGATTTTTCTTATAATATATAAGTCTAATGTACAACTCCCTAAAGCTAGTTTACAAGTGCTTAATGTATGTATTCAAAAACAATTGTTTTCTTTAATCTAAACTAACTAAAAGCTCATAAACCAAACTAAAGGCTTCAACTAAGTTACTACAAGTCTTAAACTACAAGTACAACATGATATAACCTATGTACAAGTGACTCAAGCCCTAAACGCCCACCTTGTTCCTATATGGTTTGAATTGAACCAAGTCCTAACCAAACTAGAATCCTAAACTAATTCTAAGCTAACTAGGGAAATCTCCAAGACATGTGCAAGTATACTCTTCTAGATCGTACCCCTTACACCATGTCCCCTTGATATTTCTCACATGGTCAACAATGTCAAGCTCTTACCATGGTTTAGGTTAAAAACCACTAAACTACCCACAATATCCCAAGATTTTTCTCTAAACCCTAGATCTCTTGTCTCAAATCTCCATGGCATACCTTCCAAGTGGCAATATGCATTCAATGCAAACCCTAATCCTTTGCCTATAAATATTGATCCAACATAACCATTTCATCTCATCCCATGCTTTCTCACTTAAAACACTCACACATACTCTCACTCACTGATATTTTAAGTCCAAGAGAAGAGGAGGAAAGCTTGTACTCAAGCTTGAAGCTTGGAAAGCTTTGTTTCCCATTTAGAAGTCCCTTTTTGGCCCTTTTTCCTTCTAATCGAATTTCACAAGCTTGTAAGTCTTCCAACCCTTTTCAATTCCTTTTAATAATCTTAGTTACATCTAATCATAATGATAATTAAGTCCCTAATGAAAGCCAAGAGCAAAATCTATGATTTTCATTTTTCTGTCATTACAGTAAACAATCAGATAACATTGATAAGCTATAGTGATGTTTTAAACTTTAAAGCCTTGTAATACATAAATAAGTCAACTAAATAAGCTAACAAACATGTAAACAAGCCATGAGAATAAGCCCATAAGTTTTAGGGATCGAAGTTTATTTATTTATTTATTTTTTTCTTTTTTTTGTTCCTAGTCGACAACGCCAAACACCCCTTTTGGAATTCAATTTTAACCCACAAGCTAACAACCATAAGCTGGGATATTAAGCACATTTAATAAGCTCCTAATAAGCTTTTAAAAGCCCCAAAAACTTGGACTAAATCTATTCAAATTCCGCTTGTTTTCTGTGTCTCTTTTAGGCTGGCCGCAACTTGAGAAAACCCTAAAACACCCATTTTAAGCCCTATTTTCTACGATAAGCCAAGGCTTATAAGCTCAGCCATTAAGCACTTTTGATAAGCTCCCAAGATACTACTTAAAGCCCCCAAGATCCAGGTCAAACCCCGTAAGCCACGCTTAAATTTTATGTTCATTTTATGTCGCTCAGAACTAGAAATTGAAATTATTGTTTTCTTACTTATCGAGAAACATGCCCAAGTACCCAAATTTGATGAATTGTTTATACCATAAGCTAAAAGCTTCAAGCTGTAGGATTTTGCAAACTTAATAAGCTCCCACCAAAGATTATAAAACAACAAGAACGTCGGAAAAAGATCTAAAGGCCTCGCGTATATTCTTGTTTACTTTTGGTGTCTCGAAACATAAAATAACACATTCTTTTTATATATTTTAAGCCTATAATCAAAAATATAAGCTAATAAGCTGTTCACAGCTTATTTACAAACTGAATACAACTTATATTGATGAGCCGTATCAGGTCACACTCATTTCTACATCGAAAACTAAGAATTACAAAATAAGGACCTTGGGAGAAATGCTAAAAATACTTTGAGGGGAAAACTCTAGCATATTGAAACATAGATTTTTCTTGGGCCAAAACTGTCAACTTTGATAAGTTATATATATGAGGGGCTGAAATTGTAAACACTCATAATTAAGGGTATAAAGTGTCACTTTTGAAACTACGAGGGTAAAAGTCGTCATTTTATGAAAGTTGGAGGGTATAAATTGGCATTTCATAAATGTTGAAGGGTATAATTTTTTAATTCATAAAAGATGAAGGATATAAGTGGTCATTTTATAAAAGATGAAGGGTATAAGTTGTCATGATATAAAAGTTCAGGGGTATAAACTGCCAACACTCGAAACTATAAAGGTATAAAATGTAAAATTTTATTTTATGTTGAGATACATACTTTTGGCTCATTTTTGATAAAAACTAATAAACGAGATACTTCTAATTCATTATCGATCAATCAAACACTAAAAGTAAGATATGATAAACATATATATATATATATATATATATATATATATATATATATATATATATATATATATATATATATATATATATATATATATATACTACATATATATATAACAAGATGCGTATGACGTCATCAAATGCAGGATTGCCCAGTAAGCAGCCTGATTGATGAATAAGCAGGCTGGATTGCCCAGTAAGCAGCCCTTAATTCCACCAAAGCAGTGTTTTAATGTTAATAAAATTTGAAATTTCTGTAAAAATTGTACATTGATGGATTCGAACTTTGGGTCTTGGTAACATCAACAAAGTTGATTACCACTAGACCAACACATTTTTTTGATTATATCTTGCAAGCGCAAATCTATAAACCTATCAAAACAATTATATGAGATAATTAGGAGAATCCCTACAAGTTAGGCAACCCTAATCAAAACATATACGTAAAAAAAAATCACACCTCATTCATAATATACTTTTTGTCAAAAACCCTAATCTCCTTTTTTCTCACAATCTCCTCTAATGGTTTATGGATTTTTGTGTTTTCTTCATCACAGGTTTGCAAGTAAACATTGATGTTCAAGTTTTTTTCCCTCAATTTTTAAATGGCTCATTCGGTAGTATGTTGTTTATAATATTTGTCCATTCATTATGCCGAGTATTTTTTTCCCAAAACCCTAATATCACTCATTCATCTCATTATCACACACAAGATATTATTTTTTCTTCTCTGATTTCATGTGCAGGTTGTTATCCAGACGTCTGATGTGGAAGCAATGAAGTTATAAATCTTGGGTTATAGAGGTTGGTTACATTCTTATTTATTTTATAAATATTTTTTTTATATGCTTTGCAGGTTATTCATAATAACTTTTTCTCAAAACCCTAATAAAAATTCATCAAGCAAACACGGAGGCTGAGGTACATCATGTTGCTGAGATTGGTTCTGGAGGAAGAATAGCGAAGACATCATTAAGCACATGGAGAGTAAGCTTTTAGAATTATATGTATAATTTTTTTCAGATACAATAATATGGCCTAATAAATATTCTAAACCTAATTGACACATTCAATACTAAAACTAAAAATTAAATCAGGGATTGCAAAAAAAAAAAAAACCCATGATTTGTTTTATGAAAGGAAGGCTTATGCTGGAAATCAATCAAACATTAAAGTCGACCATATCAAAATCAAACTGAAACTCCTATCAGTTACCAAAAAACCCTTGCACAAGAAACGCCTCATCTGAAAATCAGGCCATTTCCACTATGCAAAATCTATGCAAAAAGCTGAACCGCCATCATCATCAGGTAATTTTTATTCATTGGTTTTTCTTTGATCAGGTATGAAAATGTTTGTGGTTGTTTTCTTCATTGAATTGTATGTGATAATGAGATGAATAAGTGATATTACTTGAAAACTATTTGGAATTACACATTCATAAATAGTTTCAGTTGAATGTGTAATACACATTCAATTGAATGTGTAATACCCATTCAATTCTAAACCTATTTGACAACTCTTAAATAATTCGATTAGCTGATTTACTTGTAGTGAACCCGCAAAACTATTTGGTAATTACACAAACTTCACTTTCTAATATTACTACAAACACCCATTACTTGCTGCAAAATGGTTCGAATAGGATGTTAGATTCACAAGTGATGCTGCCATACTGAAAATCAACACAATAAAAACATGGTACTATCATAGATGTTCAGTGTGCGGGCGAAAGGTCATAAACAAACCTCCGGTACCCAAATGCAAAAACCACGGGCCTCAATAAATTTCGAAATACAGGTAACATACTAACCACACTATACTTCATCATTTTGCCAATAAAAACCAACCCCTCCGTTAACAGCTAAGCTATACTACTATAATTGCAGCTACTCTTTCAAAGCATGATGAGGAATGGCTTCATACAGGAGATTGGGATGTGGTTGCCTCGAGGTAAGTAGGTGGCATAAAATGTATACTTTGTATTCTTTGAATATCTAAAGCAAATGGTAAGTAGGTGGCATAAAATGGTTAATGCAGTATCGTGCATTCGTGCTTGCATATTTGTAGGAATTCGCAGTTTTCAAATGATGCTCTTGATTTTGCACTCTATTTGGATGACATGGAAGATGACATTGATGAGGAGGTTCTGGTGATACTGTTGCACAACTTCCAGAAACCGCAAGGAAAGAGCGTCAAAGGTACTGAGTAGCTTATTGTAATAAGGAAGTGTTTTTCTTAGCTTATAAGCTCAGTTTTAGTGGATTTTGAGCTTATAGATTATATAAGCTCATAAGCTTAAGTGAATAAACCCATGTAACATAAAAAATCATCTTATGAACTTATCAAATCTTCAATAAGCTCATAAAAATTTGTCTGATCGCGCATAAAAATTCCGTAGATGCTTATTGGTAAAGCTCTTTTAAAAGGGCTTTATGTTAAAGCTATAAGTTTTTTTGAGATGCTTAGCCAAACAACCCCCAAGTTTTTTGAGTTTGAATTTTATATGAATTTTGTAATTGATGAACTCAAATAAGTACATTTTATTACTATCATTTATCCTATTTATTTGACTTGTTTTACTATATTATGTATGAGGATTGATACTTAATTGTTTACTTTTGTAATTCTCAGGTAAAAACAAGCATTTGGTGAAACTTGGCGATTTTGGACTAATAATGGAGCAAAACGTACATAAAGTGGAAGTCTACTGACATGGACAAGATCAAGTCAATTCTGCTCCAGATGCGCCGCATCTCACTATCAACATGCGCCGCATCTCTATCAAGATATCACCAGATACGATCCAAGATACAAGAGGACATGCGCCGCATCTAATAAAGAGATGCGCCGCATCTTCTGGCGGTGTACGAATATTCCTGAATATTATAATCTTGGACCCCACGCGAAGTTAAGTACATGCGCCGCATCTACTTAAGTAGATGCGCCGCATCTTCCCTCAGACACAAACTATAAATACCCCTTAGACCAGACGCATTAAGAAGTTCAGAGATTCGGAAGTTCGAAAACCTAAAGACCGAACAGAAGAGAAGGACGAATTCAGTCAAGAAGGCAGCACAAGACACACCCAAATCGAAGATACAAGAGCTGTAAGAAGGTGCTGCATGTATTTAATTCATTAAGTAGTTTTGTTTTATTGTTTTAGCAAACTTTAATTCATCAGGATTGGTGGCTTGTGTAATGTGACAACGGAAAGATTGCACTCCCTTTAATACTTGCTTTCCCATCAATTAAAGTTTATATGTTGATGTCTTTGGTTACTACTTATTAGTGCATTGACCACCTCTGTGTTTATTAGTGGCTTGCGGGCACCCGACTGCGGGACAAGGTGTGGCTCCCACGGTTGTTTCTAAATTGATCACTTAGGAATAACTTTTAGACATAAGTCGTCATTAAGGGTTTACTCGCCGATGAGAATAGGACCAACGAGAAAGGGTTAATTACATACACTTCATATAAAGCTATCAATAAAACAAGTGACAATCTACTTAATCATAAGGACAGCCCTCTTATTGTCTCTAGTATCTATCTGTGTACGTGTATGCTACTTGCTGATTCGTGCCTATTTGTTTATTTTATTATTTAATTGCAAACAAAACTGTGCCAGTCTCTCAGGCTGAAACCCCCTTGCGTTAGGATATTAAAATACTGATTAGATTAACTAGATTATACGTTCCACTCTTAGTGATCGACACTCTACTTACCATTATCTTCATACTGACCGGGTACACTGCTCGTTAAGTGTGTGTGTTATTGATAAGTCGGCTAAATATAAATTTAAAACTTGAGTAGGCATTAAAACTGCTAAACCGCAACGACACATCACGCGCATCAAGTTTTTGGCGCCGCTGCCGGGGAGTGAATTGTTATTTTCTGTTAATTTGATTAGTATTTTAATTAGGTTTTTCTTTTTATTAGATTAAATTGCATCATTGTACTATTTTGCATATTTGTTGTATTGTGTGTTATTTGTTTGCTTTTGTTTTTATTTTTGAGTGTTTTATTTTTTGTTTCGTGTGTTTAATTTTTATTTTTTATTTTTCGTATTTTTCTGTTCTGCTATCGTTGTACTGTGCTAAATCAAACGATACGGCGCATCTGATCTCTCAGATACGGCGTATTGCGTTTAATTTTTTTTAATACAACGCGTTTAATTAATTCGATACGACGCATCTTTTCCCCAAGATACGGCGTATCTGTTTTTAATAAGAAAATTTTTCTAAGCGATAAAGTAATACGACGCATCTGCTTTTGTAGATACGGCGTATCTGTTTTGATAAAATTTTTTTCTAAACGTTAACGCCATACGACGCATCTTCTTTTGAAGATACGGCGTATCTATTATTTTAATTAAAAACAGTTTGCGAATTATTAAACAAATACGGCGTATCGATTTCCGTCGATACGGCGCATCTTACTGAATCAAAAATCTTTTATTTTTAAACGTAACGAAAATACGGCGCATTAACTTTTGTTAATACGACGAATATAATTTGATAAATATAGTTGATTTTTGATATTTACTTTGATCGGTCCGCTACTCTCGTGTGCAAGTTGTTTATTTTCAGGATAAATGATGACTCAAGCATCACCAAGAAGGATTACATTCTGAACCAAACCAAGAGACGCTAGCTGAAGTGACCGAACATAAGACGGAAAGAGAATGGGAGGCAATTCAAGACGATAATAATAATGAGTCGTTGATTGAGGAACTAGATGACTATTTGATTAAGGATCCTTATTTTAAGTTTGTTGACAAGGACGAAGAAGAGTTCACCAAAAGAAAGTGTCAACTACTTGGGATTCCATACAATGAGCCACCCATGATTACTTCTGAAAAATTTAAAATCATCAAATATTCTTTGGGTCCTGATGAAGAATATACTGCGGTGAAAACAAAGAATTATACTAGGCTAAGTCGAACTGAAGAAAACGTCGCAGAGATATACGGGAAAATCTTTCGGATGAAGGAAGAAGGATGGACCGTGACAAGGACCAACTAAGGAGCTGAACGTGAGTCTAACTTGAAGACTCTGGAATAAAGACAAGTGCTGACCGGGAGACAACCCGGATTTATCTTTTATTATTCTGTTTTCTGTGTCGAGTCAGTCCAGGCCGCACGAAGATACGGCGCATCTCAGTCCTGAGATGCGACGCATCCTCTGCAATGGTCATATCTTATTTTATTTTTCTGCATTTTTATTTTCGACTTTAAAACTATTTATCAGTTATTTTAATGCGGCGCATCCCTGGTTAAGGATGCGGCGCATCTTTATTCTGATCCGTATTTATTCCAGGCTCGATACGGCGTATCTTCTTCAATAGGATACGGCGCATCGACTGACCTGATGATTTTCAGTTTTAATTTTTAAGTTTTATTTTTACCTAACTACTAATGTATTATGCAAGTTGAACCTTTCTTATCTTAGGTGTGTTTTAAAGTGTTGGTGGTATTATAGTTTCCTGAATTTCCTGTGGATACATCAAGTATGAAGCTTTAACGTTCTAATCCACAAGAAAGATGATTTTTGCTCATATACAAATGGAGGATCATACCGAGCAAATCTCAGGGGAGTTTTTCTGTTCTAATTCTTTTTATTTCCAGTTTTTAACCTTTTATACAAACAACGAGGACGTTGTTTAACTTAAGTGGGGGGATAGGAGAATTAGAACACTTAACAATTACTTGTCCTAAACTTTTTCAAAAATTATGCTTAAATTGTGCTTAATATATCAAACTTAAAATTTTTTTAGCATGTTTTTGTTTAAGATCTAAGTTGCATAACTGCACACATGACGTTATTTTCAAAAATTGTGATTTTTCCAAAATTCACAAATCTATGAGTGTGCCGGTGACTTGTAAACTTTAGAACTTGGCTTGTATACTATTCGAGACCACCATAATGAGTATTATTGATATAATTGGAATGACTTGTCTAACTTGGTAAAAATTCTAGGATTACACCAAATAGCCTTTATATGTTATGTGTTATTAACTAACTACACTGGTTAGTTAACCCCCGTATAAACCCTTTTGTTACTCTCATTTTTAGAGTAAGATACCCCTAGAAAAACCCTCAGAGCCATTCCTTTCGTTTCTTACACCTATGTTTAAAATGTTTCGTTACACCTTAAACCTTAGCCTACCCTGTAGATTAGAATCCGTGGTTGGTTAATTGCTATAGGCAGAGTGTGTTTCCTTACATTACCTGTGTTCGCGTGCGTAATTCATTATCTATGGTTAGGTCGGGAAATTGCACAATGCAATTGGAGTGAAAGTAAATATTGTATATTTTGGAGTTTATTTTTCGTGTGTTTACTACTTTCACTATTTACCATTATTTCTGAAAGTATGAAAAGTATAGAAAAATTATCCGGAAAGAAAGTTGTAGTGATGTGGTGAAATTTTACACATCTATGTTTATGTTTAAAAAAAAAAAAAAAAAAAAAAAAAAAAAAAAAAAAAAAAAAAAAAATTCGAAAAAATGAGAAAAGAAAAGAAAAAGAAGAGTTGGATGTTTGTTTTTAAACCAACGATGTAAAGTTATGTAAGTGGTCGATATCACCACTAGTTGTTATATATTTATGGATTGAATGGGAATTGGCAGTTATGGGAATGCCAATTAAGGATTATTCTTTGATTAAGATTTTGTTGAGTATAATTCGTGTCTACCTAAAGCGTGTGTTTCAAGTGTTAAAGCGTGAGTTATTCAATGATATGAGTCTTATTCATGGGATGGTTGGGATAGTGATTAACCACACTTAGGATTTTAATTTATTTGTTTTGTTTATTTTTATTTTTACACCAATTTATATCCCAAATGTTATCCATACCCTGTATTGTTCTTTATCCAACCAAACCTTTGATTTATTGAGATTAGGGATTTGAGCAATCTTAAGTATCGTAGTCGTGGATTCGGCTATGTATTTATGATTTTGTCGCCCTTTTTGATATATTATTATTGGTGAAGTTTGGACCTATCTTTAGCCTATTCGAGTTAAGGATTTGAGCAATTGCAAGTATCGTGTTCGTGGATTCGATCATGTATTTGTGATTTTGTCGCCTTTTCTGGAATTTGAGATCGATAGTGTAAATAAGAATAATTAACCCTTAAGCCTAAAAACCCTTTTTACCGCTTTAGACTTATTATTCCTTAGCTTTAGTGGTGGAGATGTGTATACTTGCCAAGCCTATGGTAGAATATTCGTCGCGACTGGACAGTTAAACGATTAGATTTGCTTTTATCGACTTATTTTATTTTACTTCTAATTCGTTAAGTGTTTAGTTGTGTGATTACGAAATAAACGAATACATGCTTAAATATAAAAATAAATCCTAACTTCTTTTAGGATACATTTTCATGAGATTTAATCTAAGGTTTACTTGGGGACAAGTAAAGTTCAAGTGGGGGGATATTTGATGAACTCAAATAAGTACATTTTATTACTATCATTTATCCTATTTATTTGACTTGTTTTACTATATTATGTATGAGGATTGATACTTAATTGTTTACTTTTGTAATTCTCAGGTAAAAACAAGCATTTGGTGAAACTTGGCGATTTTGGACTAATAATGGAGCAAAACGTACATAAAGTGGAAGTCTATTGACATGGACAAGATCAAGTCAATTCTGCTCCAGATGCGCCGCATCTCACTATCAACATGCGCCGCATCTCTATCAAGATATCACCAGATACGATCCAAGATACAAGAGGACATGCGCCGCATCTAATAAGAGAATGCGCCGCATCTTCTGGCGGTGTACGAATATTCCTGAATATTATAATCTTGGACCCCACGCGAAGTTAAGTACATGCGCCGCATCTACTTAAGTAGATGCGCCGCATCTTCCCTCAGACACAAACTATAAATACCCCTTAGACCAGACGCATTAAGAAGTTCAGAGATTCGGAAGTTCGAAAACCTAAAGACCGAACAGAAGAGAAGGACGAATTCAGTCAAGAAGGCAGCACAAGACACACCCAAATCGAAGATACAAGAGCTGTAAGAAGGTGCTGCATGTATTTAATTCATTAAGTAGTTTTGTTTTATTGTTTTAGCAAACTTTAATTCATCAGGATTGGTGGCTTGTGTAATGTGACAACGGAAAGATTGCACTCCCTTTAATACTTGCTTTCCCATCAATTAAAGTTTATATGTTGATGTCTTTGGTTACTACTTATTAGTGCATTGACCACCTCTGTGTTTATTAGTGGCTTGCGGGCACCCGACTGCGGGACAAGGTGTGGCTCCCACGGTTGTTTCTAAATTGATCACTTAGGAATAACTTTTAGACATAAGTCGTCATTAAGGGTTTACTCGCCGATGAGAATAGGACCAACGAGAAAGGGTTAATTACATACACTTCATATAAAGCTATCAATAAAACAAGTGACAATCTACTTAATCATAAGGACAGCCCTCTTATTGTCTCTAGTATCTATCTGTGTACGTGTATGCTACTTGCTGATTCGTGCCTATTTGTTTATTTTATTATTTAATTGCAAACAAAACTGTGCCAGTCTCTCAGGCTGAAACCCCCTTGCGTTAGGATATTAAAATACTGATTAGATTAACTAGATTATACGTTCCACTCTTAGTGATCGACACTCTACTTACCATTATCTTCATACTGACCGGGTACACTGCTCGTTAAGTGTGTGTGTTATTGATAAGTCGGCTAAATATAAATTTAAAACTTGAGTAGGCATTAAAACTGCTAAACCGCAACGACACATCACGCGCATCAGTAATCTTGATCGATATATGGTTGAAATTTGGGTACATCCAAAGAAGTTTTGATTGACTTAGAGAGAAGAACCAGGTTCATAATGAAACGAAAGCGGGAAGTGGGTTAAAATTTTGATCATAGTCAAACCAACATGTTTACTCCTTAAATAAATCATGCAATAACATGAGGCCTTTATTGATAATCTCAGGTTTGACAAACTTCTGCGAGTTAAATAATTTTGTCTCCTATCAAACATCCTTTGTTACATGATACAAAATGGACGGGTTGGATAATTATTTTAATAAGATGCTTAAAAGCGACGTTGTTTATTATGTCTGTTTGGTAAAAATAAAAAGACGGTATGGCTTCTATATTTGCATATCTAAGCCTGATTTCTCACTATTTGAATAAAAGCTCTTTATACAAAAGCCGTCGATTTGTGTGGCGTTCTCAGTAGTTTGTAATTTGAGCATAGAAATCACACGACGTTTGGTGTTCACCTCAAAAAGATACATGGCACATACTTATGCATGGTGTGTCTCTTTTTGGGCTTAACACTGGACGTCCGGTATGCCATTATAACACGTACAGAGGGATTCGAGGGTAATTTCTCTTATCTACTGAGCTTGAAGGAGATACATTTCAGGTATGCGCTCTTTGTTTTTTACTTTTTTACTATATACAGATTGCAATCCTGCTTAGATGGTTACAATCATTGTGCATACTCTATAAGATGCAAAAAGAAATTGTCTGGCTTCTAATAGTGCTTAAAAGTAATATTATTAGTTTCTCACTCACAGGTTACATCCTACGGTCAGGTTGTATTGGGAATGAGCTTCCTGCTGTTTCTATAAGCCCATAATATTGCTTTTCAATTCCTTGAAATTGAACAAAGGTGTTTCATTTCTATATTTTCATCAACACATGTATGGTATTTTTTTTATTTATACTACAGTACATAAGTAGTGTCGATCCATTTGCTTGCTGAATGGGTTGGATGATATATAAATTCAAATGGGTCAAATAAAAATAGATGAAAGAATGTTGGTCAGACGGGTTGAATGACGCACAAACCTTATTTTTTAAACTGAAGTTATTGGCTGCAGGGTTGGTGATCTGGGCTGTTCAGCAGTTCAACAAACTTGACGACATATGTAGACAACATGGAAATTGAACACAGGTTACAACTGCATATCCATTATGCTAAAACAGATATTATTAAGTAGTTTCTGGATATGGGTGTAACCACGTAATTGCTTCTATAAATTTGGATCATTTTTCTGTTATTATTGTTAGTGGTGGCTATCCTGTAGTTTATGAAGTTTGTCATAGTTAAAACTGAATTCTTCATAATATTCCTTAACATGTTTTAGCCCACAGGTCATACAATAACAACAGATTGCAACGAGTTGCTATCTAAACTTGAGAACCCCGACCCTTATCTAATTCCAGATTCACTAAAACAATCCGAAGGACAAAAGCATATTTTCCAATTCCACTTCGACACCCCCAACCACATACAGATGGCATTATTTCATCTTAGACACTGTGCTAGATCCTCTGCCATTAGCACTACTACCATCAAATCCCGTTCCAGCCACACCAACACACACCTGCGATATTCCACAATCTCAGTATGCATCGGGCAGCAGCTCCGAAGCAATTGAACAACTGATGACGCCACCAGAAGAAGAGTTAGTAGTTAGGGAAAAAAAATACACCAGCTGACTTGTCTGCGAAGCACGTGTGCAGAGCGTTGTTTGAAGAAACTGTGGCGCTCGATAACACTGTTTGGCCAAGTATATATCACATACCTTCTACAAGTTTGTTTTAAATTTATTTTTGGGATTATTAACTTTCTTTGTGTTTAAAACTTATCAGGACATCTCTGAACAATTTTATCATGCAAATGGGTTAAAGCTCATTGCTAGAGCACATCAGCTGGTGATGGAGGGATTCAACTGGGGTCATGTAATAACTCCATATACTCTGCCTTTTTTTGTACAATAATAAATGTTTAGTACTGTTATTGACTTTTTGTTAATGGTTGTAACAGGAGCAAAAGGTTGTGACAATTTTTAGTGCACCAAATTATTGTTAATGGTGTGGGAATATGGCTTCCATTCTTGAAGTAGATGACTGCAAGGGTCACACCTTCATTCAGGTCTCTTTTTCTATGAATTGGAACTATATAATAAGAAAAAGTAGTTAATTATTTTATGAAACGTGTCCAGGTGTATATACTTTATAACAAGGAGATGAGTCTGAACCAAGGGTTAATGTAAATTCTAAAGTTAGTTTTTAGTTGTTTGTTAATTCTGATTTGTATTTTTCTACTAAATAGGTAATTTTGTATGATTAGAAACCTGGATCAAAGGTTCTGTACTTGGGCGCTGCCTCCGGAACCACTGTCTCTCATGTGTCTAATCTTGTTGGCCCGGTAAGTTATCTTCTTCAAATGAATAACTCTTTTTTTATGATCATGATAGTTACCTAAGGTGGCCCGGTATGGTAATCTTTATGTAACGTTTGCGCATAAAAGGTTATATGAATATTAGTGTTTTAACATTTTTCTTAAACACTCACTGCTGCAAAACTTGTGTAACGCCATACATGTGTTGGGTATTTTGATATAGTTGTTGGTGATATCAATCATATGGTAAGAATTACATTGGTGTGCAATGGTGGTTATAGGCGAGTAGTTACATTTGATTTCTGGTAGGTTTTAAGCATCTGCATATGTTAGTATACATAATTGCAGCCTTTGTATCTTTGTATCTCACTATTGCTTATATATAAGCAATTTAAAATGCGTTTTGTGATCTTTTGTAATTAGGTATCTAAATGCACGTGGCAAAACATGGCTCTAGAAGAAATGAAGATGTGACATCAGGTCCTATAATTGATCATAGGACGGATTGACAAAGCGGTGAAAGTTACCACCTACATCAGTAGTACGTGAAAGGTAAAAGTCATTTGTTAACTGGCGAAACACACGACCCCTAGGAGTAGGTGCCACTGAAGGATTAGGCTATGCTCATGGCATTAAGGTTGCACTAAGGTTGATGCCACAATTGTCTCTAAAGCCGGTAGTCCCAAACTGCCACAAGATTTCAGCCTGGAATGATATGTTAGTGTCTGAGGCAAAAGGAGTGGTGGGTGGTACACGTGTACCATGAGTCCCACGTGAAGCACGGTATGGACAGGTATTGGTGGTTGAAAATGAGAAATTTGGTGATTGGTGAAAATGTCTCGGGGTGGCGTAACAAGGAGGCTGCCTGCGGTACTCTGGAACATTCAATAAGTAGTTTGTAATTAAGCTGAAGCTCATTAGAAGATTTATTATTTTCATCACAGGATGTGATAGCGACTCTGGAACACTGAGTTGAACGAGAATTGAAGGTAAATTGTAATTTTCTTTTTGCAAGCTAAATTTAGTGATCCATTTATTAGACTAACTGCAATTTGTAACCAACCTCATACATGAACATGCTAATAGTGTTGTTATTACTGCCAAAAAACTGGAACTACATTGCTATTTTTGTTACATTTCCTAAAATTTGCTACTGTGAGAATTTGACCTGGAAAAGAACACCATTCATGTTCTACCATGAAAATCTAAAATGGGTTATTGGTTTGTATCTCCCTCCGGGAAAGACTGGTGAACTTAGGTTACTGTGAGAATTTTGATTATTGGTTTTTATGAAGTATGTTAGCTTGCATAAGTAGCATGAATTGTTCACTTTTAGAGCTAATAAGCAGTTTTAAGTATTGTTTGGATGAAACTTTTTATTCGTTATGTTTGTAGGTCTATTATGTTGGGTATAATTAAGTTGACTTTAGGGTGTGAAGATTGTTTCTTATATTGATATGTTGTTGAATAATATTTTGTAATTTGTGAATATGTTATAAGACTTTATTATTTAGGAAGACGAAGAAGTAATCTTTATGTTACAGAAACTGATATTGGTGTACAATTTGTTTTAGTGAATACTATAATTGACGTGGTGGATCTTTTAAAGTTTATCAACTCGGACTTGACGTGGAATACGGTGAAAAAGGGCCATAAGACGAGGTGCCCAAGGAGGCCTGGTGCAAGCAATAACGTACAGGACATCCTTCAGTGGTGAACAAGTTCATTCACCTCAATTTCATCTTGCCTCTCCACATCGTGAATATTCTGAGATGCTCGTGAGTAGTAAACACGCTTTAGGGGAGAACGTAAAGCTGAACGAGCCCAACTCTGATGCAGCATGCCATGGTTCTGTTTATGACAACTCTGATCAGGTGGAGTCTATGGAAGTTGAAGTACTTACGACACCAAAAATAAGCAATCAGGGTTAACACAAACAACTGTCTAATAATTAGGTTCTTTAGTTTGCAGCTATGACGGGTGATTGGTATTGCTACTCTATTTGTAAATCTGATCCTTATTTGTTACCGTTATGCCTATGCTTTTCTCGATTTAGATACGTCGGATGTTTGGTACATTTAAATCCAGACGGGTATAGCCAAAGTGTCAAAGAAAATGGTGTAAACAGGGAGTACCTGGAAGGTATGTTGACAGTAATATGGTATACGGTGATCGCCGTGATTGGTATTTGGTTTAGCTAATTTGAGCCACTTACTGAGTTATTGTTTTTTTTTAAATGCAACAACTATTAACAGTTATTAGCAAATTCCATACAACAACTTGCAACAGCCCTTCACAAATGATGTTAGAAATTTGATCAAATTTGAAATGGACACCAATGTTTCTCCGTAACAGAAACAGTTGTGTCGTAACTATGTTAAAAGCTAAAATGTGCGTAGTATATGCCTACCAATTTGTTTATATATGTAGTCCAACAATGCATATTTGATCCATTTTTGCCACCCATGTCTTTTCTTTGGGCATTCACACTTTGTATTTGCCAATATATGTAATCCAACAATGCAAATTTCTCTACTTGCAAATTGTATTATTTTGCAATTTTTTGTAGCCCGTTCATTCGAACGAACCATGAAGCTAATAATGACACATGATGTCTTAGGAAAACACTTGCAACCTTCTCATGAAATCTTAAAAGACATGGCTGGATCAAGTAATGCAACAATTTTATATCATTGCAACTGATGCCTGAGTATCAAAGACATCACTTAGGCAAGTTAACCAAGATTGCGCCTGATGAAATTGTTCGGTATGAAAATTTTCTTATATCAAAGACATCACCGCTGCTGACCGTGAACCCATGGGCATTTTTTTCATTAGTATGTATGTACCTGCTATGCTATAAAGTTAAGGATATGTGAATATATGAGTGAACATTTGGCATTTTTATTCGAAATTTAAAAGGCTGATTTATATGAGTATGAGAAAGCATGTATTTTAGCAAGTCCTATGTAGTGAAAAATATACACTATAGTGATCGATCATTATACTTTCGAAAGTAGTAATGTAAATATATTCACCAACTATAAGTAATGTTATTATATGTTGTTTATTGCTGTGTGAGGGTTACGTTCATGTTGATGTTGCTTCCAATAAAGCAATAATGTTGATTATGAATTCATGTATACATTTGGCCTACGCCTAATGAACCGCTATACCAACATAATTTATAAAAAAGTTTTTTCACAGGCTTTAAATGTACAAGGTTTACCTTTTCTTTTCTACAATCTTTTATATAACACATTCCCATTTAAACTTTCTTCATTCGGTAATCATATGTTTGAATTCTTATAAAGTGAAGTCATAAAGTTAGCCCGCCATTCAGACAACCATGTAACCAGTCTTCAAGTACTAAGGATGGGTACACATATTATTGAAGCTAAACTAATATCCGGTAGCAGTGTTAGTACTATTTGTGCATTGCTGTGTATGATCATTAGCCCATTGGAAAATAAGATGTAATTTAAACAATTCTTGGTTTCAGTCTGTTTGCAATGACAATTAATAAAAGTCAAGGCCAAACTTTTTGGAAAGTTTATTTTTATAGAGGCCGGTTTACACACAAAGACAACTATATGTGGTTGTATCAAGAGTGGAGAGCGGAAAGGGATTGGAGATTCTTTGTTGTGATAATGATAGTAATTATGCAAAATAAAAAACAAACATTGTATACAAAGAATATTTATTTCACATTAGAGGTTATTTAGTTGTATACTTTGTTCTTAAGTACCACTTTGTAACTTTTTTTCTCATATTCGATAAACGTTTATTTCTTTTTCGTTCTTAATGCATCCAATAAATAATTTGATGTGTTTATACCTCAATTTTTGCTAACCCGCCCATCAAGGCCAGACATTGTCTAAGCTTTGGCTGTTTCTCCAGAGGCCAGTTTTCTCTCATGGACAACTATATGTCGTTGTCTCAAGGGTCAAGAGCATGAAGGGTTTGAAGATTATATATTGTGATATAGATGGTAAATACACAAATTCAATGACCAATGTTCTGTATAAAAATGCTTTATTTCGCATTTGAACTAAAACCATATACTTTGTAATGCTGGATAAATTATTAAGTTTTATTTCCTTATATCGGATTACCAATCATTTGTTTATGTTCTTTATTCACTCAATAAATATTTTATGAAGTTCGCAATTCATTAACCGTCACTTAATTTATTCCTTGAAAACTCACAAGGCTCGCCCGCCCATCGGGCAGGGCATGCTACTACAAACGTTGTGTATAAAGAAGCGTTATCTCGCATTTGAGTTTAAATCATATAGTATGTTATTACAAAGAACATTGTAACAAACACAAACAAATTGACAAATGTTTGTAATATTCTTTTAAAAATCTTTGTATAATATATGATTTTTTAACACCAATATTTAGCTAAACAAAAAAATGTATACATTGATTATAAGTCATGCCCGCCCGTCGGGCGGACATATTTTTTATATGGTGATAATGTTAGACTTGATCTTGACTGTCATCTTACTTTTAAACCAGAAGATGTGCCAAAAATATAAGAAAATATGGTTTGTTATGTTTTAATAACATTCATTTTGAGTATAGCTAGCACGTATCTGCTTATAGAAAAGACCCTTTTAGTAGAACCCTATCGCATTGGCTCTAAGGATAGAATTTGAAGATCTTAAGTTAAAAGCCTACTTTATCAGGCCTTCTAATAAAGAAATGCATTAAAAATGCTGAAAGTATTTTAAAGCTAAAGGTAGGCTGGGTAGATTTTTAGTTAATGCAACTCTTAATACTAATTGTGTTTGCTTTTCAGGGATTCAAAAATGTTGGTTCATGGCCTGCTCAGCTCCCGGAGAAAAAAAGATTATGCAACTGATATTTCTACCAAGAGTCGCATGATGCGTATGTCATCCCGAACGGAAAATACAAATTTTGTTTCTTCTCACGCTTGGAAAGTGCTTAGTTTTCGACATAATTTAAACTTTATGCATCTTTTGTTAGTTTCTATTTTAGAAACCAAATTTGTAACATGGTAGTTTCATTTATGAATTATAAAATTTGAGTTCTTGACAATAATAACTTTCAGTTATGAAAATTTTGTCAACACTGATTAAGTTTTCTTTCTTCGTAATGATGAAGCAAAAAACCTACAACAACGATATTTATATACAAGTCATTTACCACCCTTCTTTCGTTATAGAAAAATAGGCCAACATAAATGAATGTAAAAAATTATACGATTCAGACTTAAAAAAAAAATATAACACAAACTATATCTTTATACAATGATATTCGTACCTAACTAACTTTACCATGATGTCTCAAAACTTAATAACACAAATACATTGTAATTTTCTTTTATAAAGAATTATCACAAGTCAGGCCCGGCTTATAAGTCATGCCCCCCATCGGGCGGAAGAAATACCCGTCCTTAAAAATAATTTCCCTCTAACTGACACCATCTAGCATCTTATAATTATGAAATTAAAAAAATAAAATAAAACAAACATCCTTAAAAATAATTTTAGAATAACAAAAACCATCCAAATTATAATTACAAGTCATGCCCGCCCATCGGGCAGGCTTTGACGTTCTTAATGCAATCAATAAAAAATTTGGTACTAAAACCATCCAAATTATCGTTACAAGTCACGCCCGCCCAGTGGGCGGGCTTTGAAGTCTAGTATATATATATATATATATATATATATATATATATATATATATATATATATCCACTAACTTTGAAGAGACTTTATGTTGTCTCACTTAACCACCGACAAAACACTTACTATATGAATATCCATACACATATTTAAGGATCGAATACGAATACTAAAACTTGACATATTCACCTAGGTTGCGTGTCGGAGCCGTTTATGCACCATACTTGACTACTTTCCAACCAGACTACTGTAACATCAAGGTGAGTTCATAGTCCCACTTTTATATGTTTTTCAAACTCGTGAGGAGATACACGCTACAAACCTGAACACAAGTATTTTTCTGTATGCTATCCTGATTGCTCACCCCTAACTATTGCAACTAAAAGTCCCTCATATCATGAGCCATTAATCACTTGCGAGTGAACGCGAATATAGTGAATAGATCTATTGGAGGTTGACGACCCATTTGTACTAGCCAGATAGATAGCTATAATGCTAACCGGATTGATAGACAAATGTACTTTATTTGAGACTAAATAGGAAGTTGGCAAGCTCCTACTCGAGGGCATTATTACTACATTTAATTATGTTTGTAATCTACATCACTCTTGTGATGTCCTACTGCTAAGGTTTGCGTGTCATGAGGCTTAGGGTAATATACTGCAATATTATTGTTTTACTACTACTTAACTTGTGTTCAACCAAATATTACTATGTAAACACTGTGGATTCACTCAACCTTTTTGTTGACTTTTTAGCATGTTTTATCTCAGGTAACTAAGCATAACTTGGCACGAAGTGGCTATGGACTTTCTTATAAAAGGGTGTCCATTTCGTTATCATTCAGACAACATATTTATGTATTTCAATAACTCCCGCTAGGACTTCTATTTTGTTAAACCCTGATTTAATAAATGAATGATAACTGTTTTATCTAAAATGTCTTCATTTCGAGTTGTTTTCTACTATTATGACTGTGATACCTGAAGTAATACCCCAACCCTATTTCCGCTGCGTATATCGAAATATGGGGGTGTTACAGATTGGTATTAGATCTATGGTTATAGAGAACAAGGTGCAAACCTAAACTATAACTACTTTTCACAACTTAACAAAAGTCATCCGTGCCACGACGCCACTAAAATACTACTTATGCATATTTATGCTGATTATTTAGTTACATGGTGAAATATTTATAATTACCGGGTTGTTACAGAGTTATGTCTTCCTCTACCCCCTTATTATTATCATATCGGATTCGGATTCTGAGCCCGAGGATACTATTCCCTCCACACCAGTACACTCCCCAGCACCTAGACGCGCTACATCCGATATGGAGTCTGATCCTTCAGAGGAGTCATCTGAGGACATCGTGACAGTATCTGATATTGCTCCATTTACCGACGATCCGTATATGCTTGCTAGGAGGGGACATCATACTTTCGCAGATGCAGAGTCGACTGAGTCAGATTCTTCATCTTCTGAGTCACTGCCAGCACCACCTTTTCCAGTTAGACATAGGAGAGTTCAGGTTTTACAGCCTTACGAACCCGAACCATTCATGGAAGCATTCCGCTGTTTTCCTAATGGTCCAGTCAGAAAAACACACCACGAAAATGGGTATTTCGTATTCGACCACGTGTCTTCGAAGTACCACCACCTGCAGCAGCATCAGCACCATCACCATCCTCACCGGATACACCACCAGTTCGCCCAAGAAGAATCTGTGAGTTTGCACGAAAAATGACACTTCCCGTACCCTCACCACCAGTATCACCACCATCACCTCCACACCCGTACATGCTACCCACGTATGTACCACCCACAGTTCCAGCATCTTCACCACCACCTACACCATCACTCCCTCCCCGAGATACTACCCCTGAGGAGGCACTACCACCGCGAAAGAGGACCAACTTCTACACACCACTATCACCTACATACTTCACTCCCCCGTCTCAGCCGTTTGAGCTCAGCGAGGAGGCTAGAGCCGCTATTGCCCGATATCACTCATTACCTAGATCACCCTCTCTAGATATCACTCCGCCACCACGGGTGTTCGAGACGGGCGAAAGTTCCCAGGCGGCAGCAGACCGAGAGCCTACCATCTCTACCCTCATGGCACGTATGGATCGTCATGAGGAACAAATCGATACTGCATTGGGTCATCTGGATGAGCTACCTCTCGAGCGCATAGAGTCGATGGAATATACAACTGAGGATTTAAAGGATAGCCAAGCAACCATGCAGCAAGAATTAGGTGCCTTGACCACTGAGTTACAGGAAACTCGTAAGAAGGTATAGGATTTGGAGGAGCATCATGGACAGCTGAACCAGGAGATAGCCCCGCTGTACGACAATGATTTGTTGATGTCACAGGCTATGATGATGCATAGTAATGATTTAGTGATAACCTACTCTAGGATTGCCACACTGGAGTCACTAGTAGTAGATATCCAGGCCTAGTATCAGGAGAACACGTAGATCTTCCTCAACATGTTTGCAGATCTTGATAGTCGTCTCGGAGGACCACCTGGCAGCCACTAGATTAGGTCTTTATCTAGCTGCTTTTTTACTATATCCCAGCCACGGAGTGTGTGGCATAAATATGACGCTTGTATCTGTTTTGTTATGTAACAAACTAGCAAGTTATTTATGGCTATATGTGGTTGCGATTTTGTTATATTTTGATGTGTTATGATATTGATTAATGTGGGCCAGTGTTGATCATTTTACATACATGTGTGATAGTTTTTGGACATGTTGTAATCTTACGATTCTCATGGATTTGAATTGTGGTGATCTTATACTGTGGCAGTGTGGTTATGATGTTTACACCTTTACCTTATTTTATTCTAACGTAACATGGACATTATGCGAATCCTAAACATATGTTTTCTTGTAGTATTAATAGAAATATGCCTCCAACAAGAAAATCAACTGCGACTCCAGAACCAGTCATGTCTCAAGCTGCTATCCGAAAACTAGTTGCAGACAATGTTGCTGCAGCACTCGAAACACAGGCAGCAGCAATGGCCCGTTCTGGAAGCACTAGCAGACCTACCAGAGAAAGCGAGTCAACTACGGCTCGCAAGTGCACCTATAAAGACTTCATGAACTGTAAACCAACCTTCTTCAACGGAACAGAAGGAGTGACGGAGTTGGCTCATTGGTTTGAGCGTACAGAAATAGTTTTCTTGAGAAGTGGGTGTACTGATGACTGCAAGGTTACTTTTGCTACAGGGACTCTTTTGGATGACGCCCTGTCTTGGTGGAACTCTTCTGCCCAAACTATGGGATTGGAAGCAGCCTATCAACTCCCCTAGGCTGAATTTAAAAAGAAAATGCTGAAAAAGTACTACCCCCATACCGAGATTAAAAAGTTGGAAGATGAATTTCACGAATTGGCTGTGAAAGGAACAGATCTCAAGACCTACAACAGGAAGTTTCAGGAACTGGCGATACTATGCCCAATTGTTGTACAAGATCTTGAGAAAACATTGGAGAAGTATATCGAGGGACTACCTCGAAGTATTGAGGGAAATGTTACCTCATCTAGACCACAAACGCTAAAAGAAGCAATCACTATTGCTCAGAGGTTAATGGACAGAGAAATCAAGCTTGGATCTACCAAAGGAAGCAATGATCACAAGCGAAAGCTTGATGACAAGAGAACCACCCATTACTACAACAACCATCCCAACAACAACAACAACAATAACAACCGCAATAACCATCATAACTATCAACAAAACCGCAACAACCACCACCACCAACAAAATCACAGGCAGGAAACTGCCAGAGCTTATGCTGCCACACCTGCGGAAGGAAGTGGTTATATCAGAAGGAAACCATTGTGCAACCGATACAAGTTGCACCACCATGGGCTTTGCACTGTTAAGTGCACAAAATGTCAAAGAATAGGACATCAGACCAAAGACTGTAGAGTCACAGGTGCAAACCTACAGCCGGTAGCAATAACATGCCACGGATGTTGTGAAAAAGGGCATTACAGGAATCAGTGCCCAAAGGAGAATGTCAACCAGAATAATGGTGCCCGTGGACGAGTGTACGTACTAGGAGATGGAAACGCACAGCAAAACCCGGATGTGGTCACGGGTACGTTTCCTCTCAACCAACATCTAGCTAAAGTATTATTTGACACAGGAGCCGATAAAAGCTTTATATCTATTACTTTAGCTTCACTACTTAAACTCACCCCCACTGCCTTAGACAACACATACGAAATTGAACTAGCTAACAGGAAATTAGCAGGCACTAACTCTATAATCCGAGGTTGTACCCTAACTTTACTAAACCAAACTTTCGACATTGACCTCATGCCTATCGAACTCGGAAGCTTTGATGTTATCATTGGTATGGATTGGCTATCCAAGTACCATGCAAGGATCATATGTGACGAGAAAGTGGTTCACATTTTTTGTTCCCTTAACACTCTTAGAGTTAACTAAAAAGTTAATCTATTTGTGTTTATGACTGATACGATGTATTTGATTAATTACAACTTATAAGTCAAATGTAAATATAAAAACACAATGTTTTTCAACGTTTAAGTTCTTATTAAAAATCAATCAAAGAATCTATTACCCAAGTGTTTTGCAGAACTAACACTTGGGATTGAATAGACAAGGTATGGTGTCTCCTATCTAAACTCAAGCAATGCTTAAGTGGTAACAATATCGACCCACTAAACTATCTCAGGGATTGGTTACTCTTTGTAGGAGAAAATGGGTATTGTGAAAGTCTAAGCTTTTATTGCACAAAATACCTAACCCACTTTTCTCCATCTGTTTGTTATTTATAGGCAAACATGTAAGAGTACTGAAGATTAAAAATACATAAACAATAGGAAGGCGTATCTGACAACTACAACAGGAATGCGCCAAAAAGTCTTCGAGTGTCAGTTCTGTCACTTCTTGACTTTTAGCCGTTTAGGGATGGTTTGTTTTCTGTCCCGATAAGACTTGTCCTTATCCCTTCAAACCTTCTCGCTCAATCCCGCCTTTCTTTCGGGCTTTAGGTTCTTCAGTCTTCGCCTTCAGTCTTCAGTCTTCAATCTTATTGTTGTTGAGGAGACTGGGGTTCGGTGAGTTCTTGTCCAACACTCACAGAACCCATTACCTTTTTCTTTGGATCAAGTAACACTTCAGGGAGTACTGATGCGTTCACCGATCTTTAAATTTATAAACAAGAATTACCGATTAACTAGGAACACATTCGGGCAAGTATACCCTAGTCATTTGTAGTATAGAGGTTGTGGTAAGTCAAGGTCGTCCCAAGAGACTTGGTTGCACTTAAGTGTCATTTGTTTGTTTAAGCAAGTACAAGTTGATGGTTATGATTGTCACGGATCAAACCAACAAGAAAAGCAATATAAGAACAATCACACAAAGAACATACATGTTTGGCAATGATTATAAGTGAGTAAGAACTTGGTGTAAGCCTTTACTAGGATTTGGTGTAAGGACTTGGTGTAAGCCTTTACAAGTTTGGAAAACATATTATCAAAGGTAATCATTTTGACCTTTAGAACCAATAATAATTTAGTGTTTTATAAATCTAATATACATAAGTCTTAATCAATTGGTCATGTCATAAAACTTATGCCTAAACCAACAACAAACAAAAAGTTCTTTCGACCCTTAACTTTGATGTCATCAATTTGTGAAGTTCTATTTACTTGATGAACACATATTCAAAAGATGTCTTTCGACCTTTAATCCAAATTAAACATTCACTTGTTATATTTATTAAGTTTCTTATACAATCGTCACAAAGTACAAGACCAAAACATTCGTCGACTAATGAATTGAAATCAACCGCTATTGAGAATCCCGTCGACATGTAGACCCAACAATGATTAATCAAAACAATAAACAAGACAATATCCAATTTAACCAAATATGATGTTATCAAACAAACACTAATTATATCCAAACATCCTATTATCACAAATTATCATATAAACCAAACAAGTATTAAGACATCATTCATAATACAATCACATATAATATCATCAACACAATCATAGAAACCAAATATGAATATTATTAAAAGAGATAATACCAAAGTTCATACGATACACATGAATCCTCCATTGCCAAACGACCAAGCCAACCCCCCAACACCTTTGGAAAAGGGTGAGGGGTGGTTAAGAGAACTATTTCTAGAGTTTACATGAATTGTGAGATAGGTAATTTGAGTTATGTGTAAAACTCTTACAAATGAGTTCTATTTATACTTGAACCAAAGCCTAGGGGTATTAATGCTCAACTTGGCCTCCAAGCATAGTGGAATGGCCTAGAATTCACTTGGGAAGGATCTAGAATTGGCTTGTACACGTTTGGAGTCTTAGTAATGAAGTTTTGGCTGACCAGACAACTCCATCCGATCGGTATTCACCCCAACCGATCGGTTTTAGCTCCATCCGAATCGGTTATGGGCACATACCGATCGGTTGGAGGCCACTGTGATGTAGATTTTTCTCTTAGCTTTCCGTGGCCATTTGAATCAACTAAATCCGAGTTCGTATGCTCAAGTTATGGCCAAAATTGTGGAGGTGTGTCGGGAACAACGAGGCTTTCATTATTTATTCGTTTGAGCTTCTTTTCTTCATTTCTTTTCTCGTTTTCCCTCTTGTGCTTTATTCTTGAGTCTTTGGACCAATAACTTCATGACTTTATCTTCTCGAATATACTCCAAGAAACTCACTTTTGTCGGGAATTCTTCGTACATGCATAAATCTTCGTTTATTGATCATTTCTTCGTCTTTTTCTCCGTTTTCTTGTACTTGAGCTTCCATGAACCTAAAACATAAATTATACTCAATTAAGTACCATAAGTTCATAAAAGTGACCAATATATATGCATAAAATCCACAATAACGCTCCTAAAAACATGTTAGATTTGAGCGTTATCAAATCCCCCACACTTGAACTTTGCTTGCCCTCAAGCAAATCTAAGAAAAGAAAAATTAAAATTCAAACCTAAATGACAAAACGAAAAGAAAATTTGAACTTTTGAAAACTTTAACGAGGCATCCATCCGATCGGTTTGCATCTCCATCCGATCGGATGGACAATTCGTAGAAACATGCAGCATGCCAGCCGAATCGGATGCTCTCACATCCGATCGGTTAGACCAATCGTAAAAACTTTTTTTTTTTTTGTTTGAAACCAAATAAAAGGGAAAATGAGAAAATATTAAGAAAATGAGCGCGAACTCCCCCACACTTAAGGGTTTGCTTGCCCTCAAGCAAATAATAAGAAAAATAAATCCCACATGGTGCATGAAAAATGATTGTAAAAATTATGATGCAAATCTAATAAGTACAAGTACAAGATAAGATTCATCGTTTTTAAGCGTTATGGTGAAAAACCGAGATGTATGAAGATTTTCTTGCTTGAGTAACATTTCTAAACACCTCACGAAAAAGAAACGAATTATAATTCACTCAATCACTCATTTATTTTGGTAGTGGAGTATATATAAGAGAAATCACACTCATTGCTCAGTCATGATCTATTTATTACCATAGGCTTGTACAAGAAACAAAACTCCACCGACGTGGCGTAAGCACAAAGTGTAAACATCTAAAGAGGTCTTTTATTCGGGTTTAAGGCTTAAAGGTTAGATCAGACTTACGTGCAACTATCTTGTCCAAAACATAATAGCTCGCTAACAACGAATTCTTGCATCACCAAATAACGGATGGTCACTAGATTGTACTTTGGTTCGCTAACAACGTTACTTGCATAACGGATGGTCACCAAAACACGCCCTAGCTCGCTAGCAACATTACCTAACTCCTCAAGAAATCGGATGGTCACTACATGTCAATACACTTGATAATTTCACAAAGTCAAAAGGGTAGGGATAAGGCATGGGAGTATTTATGAAATTGGTTTTAAAAGAAAAAAAAATAAAGTCAAGTCTAATACCCATGTTGCTAGTTACCAAACAAACCGCAAACCCGTAAATGATTATAGTTAACAACTTCCTCTTCTTCAAATACCGATACATCGATTCGCCATAACAATATTCTTCATACTTAGCATATTGGCTAACAACATATCACATAACTTTCTTTCTTCATCTTCATATATAATATAGCACATTGGCTATAATTGTCATCATATATATTTTTCTTCTTTTCTTTTTTTTTCTTTGATGACTTATTATTTTTTTTCTTTTTCTTTTCACATTTTTTTTCAACACCTCTATCACATCTCCCCCACACTTCGCATAAGCATACACCACAAAAAATACAAATAAAAAGTTGGCCACCTTCATCTTTGTCGGAATGGCACATTCAAATAACGAAGTGTAACCAAACTATTAATCATCAAAAACAATCCAACATTCCAAGCAACTAGCAACCAACCATTTAGACTTTGGCAAAGGGTTAGGCTAAGGTTTAAAGTGTAAAACATTTTTTATTTTTTTGGATTTAATCAAAAATGAAAAGGATGGCTCGGAGGGTGAACTAAGGGTATCTAGCGTTAAAGATAAACGCAAACAAATGGGTCCATATGGGTGGTTAACTAACCGATGTAGCTAGCTAATATATCATTAGATGTAAAATGGAAGGCCATTTGGTTTTATTCCTAAGGTGCCTCTTTATCACACGAATACACTTGTATCACACGAATGCGATCTTACTGCGGTCTGGTAATGATTTCCAAGTA
Organism: Artemisia tridentata subsp. tridentata; assembly: GCA_021014915.2. NCBI lineage: Eukaryota > Viridiplantae > Streptophyta > Magnoliopsida > Asterales > Asteraceae > Artemisia > Artemisia tridentata. The sequence goes on along the minus strand of CP139501.1, from coordinate 150,952,227 downwards.
CAAGTTCTAGAATAAATAAAATCACCGGCACATATTTAGCGTATACACAGTTTCACACACTAGCCGTTTTCTCAGATCCGTTATCCATACAACCTTAGCCCTTTTCTATACTATGTTTCTTGTTTAGATTTATCTTCTAATCATGTCTGAACAAGAACCTAAACCCCCTAACCCTGATGTATCATCCCAACCACCTACGGTGATGAATCAACCTTCGACTAGAATGGATAAGAATTTGAAAACCAAAAAAACTACCAGAACTATGAATCCTAGGTCTACTAGTACTATGAAGCATGTTGATATGCTTTCAAAATCGTCTGATGTTATTTTTAGGAGAGTTGTTACATGCTCTGGTGCTAAAGGAGCTGAGGATATGGTTGTTGGGGATGAGAGTGGGGAACAAATGGATTGTCAAAGAGGAATGGTTGATGGGGGTGTGAACTCAGAGGTTTATGTGGAGGTTGAAAAGCTTAAGGATGGCTCTGATAAGGTTGTTTCAAGTAATGATGGAAGGCCAGATGATAATGTAAGTGATATGCTTCCTGAATTAAGTAGTGTTTATGGTGTTAAGAAGAGTGGTGTTAGTAATGATAGTAACACTGTTTTGCCTGATATTCCTGTACCTGCTAATGCTAATACTGTGTTGAGTCCTGATGTGAGTAATAGGACCTTTACAGATGGTAAAAATGTGGTGGAGGGTAATATTGATGGTAGTAAGAATAGTTCTGATAGGGGTTTGGGGAATGTGCAAGATAAACAGGTGGATAAGGATAATGGGGGGGGGGGGGGTGCAGAATACTCTTAAGAATGGTGGAATGAAGGAAAATGGCAACTCAGGGAGACCTGTATCTTTTAGTAATGCTGTTCAGGGGAGGAATTTTGGTGGGAATAACAAACTTAAACTGATACCTTGTTCTAAAAATAATGAAGGAAAATTTGTTGTTGAAATGGACCCTATTATTGAGGAAGGTAGTAAGAGATGGGGTCTAACTGTAGTAGGGTATTTTGTAGGATTCAAAATGGGTTATAGAGAGATTGTGGGGCACTTAAAAAGAATGTGGAGGGTATACCAGCTTGAGGAGATTATTGTTAATGAAAGTGGGCTATATTTCTTCAAGTTCAAATCAGAGAATGGGATGCAAGGGGTTATTGAGAATGGTCCTTGGCTAGTTGACCAAAAACCTTTATTTGTTCAAAAGTGGGAAGCTGGTATGTGTTTGGGTAAACCTGAACCATCTAGGATACCATTATGGGTGAAAATCTACAATATTCCTCTTGAAGCTTGGAATGTGGAGGGGATAAGTAGGATTGCTAGTGGGATAGGTACTCCTATTATTATGGATAGGGTTACTGCTTCTATGTGTGAGAATCCTTTTGGAAGAGCTAGCTTTGCTAGGGTGCTTATTGAGGTTGATGCTTCCAAGGGTATTGTTGATTCTGTGGAGGTATGGTATAGGCAATTGGGTAGGTCAATGGAGTTAAAAGTTGAATATGCATGGCAGCCGCCTATTTGTAGTCATTGTTGTGTTTTTGGGCATAGCTTTAAAAGCTGTAGGAGTAGAGTCCTTTCTGAAGAAGAGAAAATTGAAAGGGCTGCTTTGAATGGGCAAACAAATGATAAGAAAGATGTTGATCCTAAGGTTAATGATGGGTGGCAGACTGCTTTCAATAGAAGGCCTTATAGTTTTACTGCCGTGCCTGCCAAAAATCAGCCTCCTGCTACTAGATCTAATGATGTGGTTGGAGCTTCTCAAAACAATGTCCAGAATAACAATAGTAATGAGATAGGTTCTGGTAGTCAAAATGCTGTGGGTAGGGGTAGGAATGGGGCTAATATTGGTAGGGGTGGTTATAGTGTTAGAGGAAGAGGAGGAATGAATGGTAGAGGTAATTATGGTGGATTTAGCTTGGATAGTGAGAAGAGATATGTTCCTGGGAAACTAAATAAGAAGGGGAAGAATGTAGAATCTGAGGGTATGGAAAGTATGAAGAAGGATAAAGAGAAAACAAAAGGGAAAGAGACTCAAGTGAAGCATATTGCTCAAAAGAATTTTACTACAAAAAATAGATATGCAGCCCTAGCTGATGAAGGGGGGGAAGATGAGCAAAATGAGCTTCTGGGTATCAAAGTGAACATTGATGTAGCTTGTGAAATGGGGATTGATGTTAGTAGTGAAGAGAGAGATAAGTGGCCAAAGGAGTTGCAGGACTATTATAAGCAGAAATGCATTAGTATGGGTAAAAATGAGAAAATTGTAAAGCTAAAAAAGAAAATAACTGAGCTGGAAGGTGATATCAGCTCTAGGTGTAAAAGTATTGAAGCAAGGGCCACTGAGGAAGCCAATGATATGGTGACTGAGGAAATGGAATCTACAGGTGTTTCTAGAAACCAAGCTTTTAGTAAAGTATATGATGAGGCTTATAGTAAGTTGGTTAAGGAAATTCAGAACATTAAATTTAGGAAGCAATTGGCAGAAGTTGAACTATTTATTGTGTCTGAGCAGCCTTATAGTGACATTCCTTCTAAAGGGTGGACAAAAGAGATGGTGGAATTCTATGAAGTAAGGATTGTTGAGTTATGTAAAGATGGAAGTGAAGTAAATAAGAATGGAGTGTCTGATGCTGTTATGGAAGAAGAAGTGGGTGAAGATTCTTCTGCTCATGCTTCTTTTATGACTCAGAATAAGGTATCAGGTGTGATGGATGCTACTGTAGCTGGGATGAGTAACAATGGTGATGCTGGATCTTCCTCCTCTATTAAATGAATATCCAAATAGCTGCTTGGAATATTAGAGTGATCAAGCCATATGATGTTTGGAGATATTGTGGTGTTATGGGTTGCTATCTGTTGCTTGATGATTCTTCTAGTTTTCATGGCTGCTATCAGAGGTTTTGAAGATATCTGTGGTGTTATGAGCTATGTAGTTTCTGGTTATTTGGAGGACCTAAGCTGCATTGGAGCTTCTGACATGTGGAGCTATTGGTTTTGAGTTGGATTGCTATATGATTGTCTTTTATTGGCTTTGGATGTTATTTTGAGAATAGTTATTTGCTTGCTAGGTGGGAGCTGCATATGGTGATGTTTCAACCTGCATTGATTGATTTCAGTGTGGTGTTTGATGTATTCAGAGTATGTAGTAACCTCTAGTATAGATTTTATTGTGGTAGGTTTGTTCTCTGAGCATGGGTTTGTCCATTGCCTTTTGTTTTTTGAGCCAAAGTGGATCAGTTGGGGATGTATCCTTCTGAGTTTTGTCTCCCTTTGTGCTTTTTTATTTCTTGTACTTTGCCTTTGTGGCTTCCTTTTTCTTAATAAAATTTACCTTTAAGAAAAAAAAAAAAAAAAGATCCAAGCATAAAAAAATGTATGCTATATACGAAACAGGCTCAAATCCTCATAATTTAGTGGTAAGGGCTATAATATGTGCTAGCAAATGTTATCGATCCCAGAATGGATTGCAATATTAATCGGGACACATCTCGAATTTTTCAAAAATCACAGATTTCACCAGTGGAATGATCCAGTTATTCTAATATATTATCCTAAAAGCGTGAAAACAATTAGATCACAAAGGCAAACAAGCATACAATTTTTTTTTAATTGGCCGAAAAATATGAAAAATTTAAAACTAGTTTCGTTTTTCACTATTTTAGTTCCCCCCCACACTTAAGTTACGCATTATACTCATTGTGAAAAATAAACTTCAAAGCATGTAAAATAGGGAAAATAAATGAATAAATAAATAGTGCAAGAGAAACGAAACTTCCCGGGCCAAGAAATCGCGTAAGCTTATGCCATCATTTGTTTAGCACCTTATCATTTAGTGTTCGATCGCGATTTCTCGTTCAACAAAACAACTCCACACCAAGTATAATATCACCAATAATCCAATCTCCAAGAGCTTATTAAATCTGCAAAAATAAACTAAACAACAAAAAAAAAGGCGTAAAATCCTAAAACTCACTTTCGTAGGCATCACGGTTGCATTTAGCGTATGCAACAAGCCTTTTAAACCCCTCGGTGGCCCGAGTGGACAAGTGAAGTCTCGTGAGGGTTTCCAGTGAACATACCCACAAAGTTCAAAACATTTTTTATTTTTAAAACAAGTACTTATTTATTTACTAGTTACTACGAGAAAACTTTCAAAAATAAACTAGTTATGACTATTTCTTCCCAAAAGTTCTCGGTAGCTCCATTGAACGCACAAAGAAGCGGAGAAGTGGGTCAGCGCGAAGCTTATTAAAAACCAGACTTCTTTAGGGAAGCAGAGCGACCCGCCTTATACCTCTCTTATAGTTCGTTCACTATGGGTGAGCCGATTTCTTTTGAAAAGAAAAAAAAAATATTTAAGTAGAATAAAAGAAATGATATTCTTGCAAAAACCAAAAAACATTTAAACTTATTCGATCTAAACACAAACACACAAGAACCAAAAACGAAAAATGAAAATAACTTTTTTTTTTTAATTTTACCGATTGGTCCATCCGATCGGTCAGGGTATCCATCCGATCGGTTGGGTTGGAAAATATTTATCGAGAGCGCCGTCCGATCGGTTAGCGGATCTAACCGATCGGTTGGATAATTCTTTAAAAATATGCTCCTTCCAACCGAATCGGATGCTTGCACATCCGATCGGTTGTACAGCTCGAAAAAACTTTTTTACTTTTTTTTTTTTTTTTTTTCTTTTTGAAACAAAGTTTTACTTAAAACTTTTTATTGACAAAATAAAACAAGAAGACTTAAAGTAACATCCACGAAAATAAACACAAGTAAATAAAACACATAAACACATATGTACAAGAACATAATACGACACTTAAAACAAAAATAAACATGAACAATTAAAAGCACAATGAAAGAAAATGACAAGCACATAGACGCAAGCAAACACAATTAATCACGTAACACAAATCAAAACAAAACGATCTAAAACAAGATAATCTTATTCCAAATTAATACGAGACTAATCTAGACAAGAAAAACACAAACTAAAAAGAAACACAAAAACATGCAAGAGATCACATAACATATAAAATATAAAACTCACAAAACAAGAAAAACACAAACTAAAAAAAAATGGGACAGAAGCCTCCAACCGAATCGGTTACGGGTTATGACCGATCGGTTGAGATGGTTTGGGTGGTCCAGCCGAACGGTTGGGTGTCAAACCGATCGGATAGAAGGCTCGGTATTTTTTTTTTTTTTTTTTTTTTTTTTTAAAGTTTCATTTATAAACTTTAACTAACATAAACCAAACATTAAATACTAAAGATAACGAAAAATAACAAAACTTAAATTTTTATTTTTATTTTTACCGAGAGCTCCATCCGATCGGATGGAAATCCATCCGAATCGGTTGGGATTGTTTGGGTGGTTTTTTCGCAAAATCTTTCGAGCAATCTTATGAAGCAAACATTTGAATGAGCATTTTTAGAACACATGAAACCAAATCCCAACACCAAAAACTTGTTTTGATGCCAAGATCATTAAGGAAAAGATTAGAAATTTTTTTTTTGGACAAAACGCAAGTGAAACAATTAAGCAAATATCATGAGGAAACAAGCAAACAAGAGCAATCAAACAAAAGCAAAGAAACAAGAATTCAAACGCAAACATCAAGAACAAGCATAACAAGCAAGTAAACGAACAAGCAAACATTTCAATCAAATAATTCAACAAACAATCAAAGGAACATCCAAGAGCAACAAACAAACAAACAAAACAAGTGCAAAAGCAGGTCCCCGGCAACGGCGCCAAAAACTTGATGCGTTCACCGAGCTTTAAATTTATAAACAAGAATTACCGATTAACTAGGAACACATTCGGGCAAGTATACCCTAGTCATTTGTAGTATAGAGGTTGTGGTAAGTCAAGGTCATCCCAAGACACTTGGTTGCACTCAAGTGTCGTTTGTTTATTTAAGCAAGTAACAAGTTGATGGTTATGATTGTCACGGATCAAACCAACAAGAAAAGAAATATAAGAACAATCACACAAATAACATACATGTTTGGCAATGATTATAATTGAGTAAGAACTTGGTGTAAGCCTTTACTAGGATTTGGTGTAAGGACTTGGTGTAAGCCTTTACTAGTTTGGAAAACATATTATCAAAGGTAATCATTTCGACCTTTAGAACCAATAATAATTTAGTTTCTTATAAATCTAATATACATAAGTCTTAATCAATTGGTCATGTCATAAAACTTATGCCTAAACCAACAACAAACAAAGAGTTCTTTCGACCCTTAACTTTGATGTCATCAATTTGTGAAGTTCTATTTACTTGATGAACACATATTCAAAAGATGTCTTTCGACCTTTAATCCAAATTAAACATTCACTTGTTATGTTTATTAAGTTTCTTATACAATCGTCACAAAGTACAAGACCAAAACATTCGTCGACTAATGAATTGAAATCAACCGCTATTGAGAATCCCGTCGACATGTAGACCCAACAATGATTAATCAAAACAATAAACAAGACAATATCCAATTTAACCAAATATGATGTTATCAAACAAACACTAATTATATCCAAACATCCTATTATCACAAATTATCATATAAACCAAACAAGTATTAAGACATCATTCATAAGACAATTACATATAATATCATCAACACAATCATAGAAACCAAATATGAATATTATTAAAAGAGATAATACCAAAGTTCATACGATACACATGAATCCTCCATTGCCAAACGACCAAGCCAACCCCCCAACACCTTTGGAAAAGGGTGAGGGGTGGTTAAGAGAACTATTTCTAGAGTTTACATGAATTGTGAGATAGGTAATTTGAGTTATGTGTAAAACTCTTACAAATGAGTCCTATTTATACTTGAACCAAAGCCTAGGGGTATTAATGCTCAACTTGGCCTCCAAGCATAGTGGAATGGCCTAGAATTCACATGGGAAGGATCTAGAATTGGCTTGTACACGTTTGGAGTCTTAGTAATGAAGTTTTGGCTGACCAGACAACTCCATCCGATCGGTATTCACCCCAACCGATCGGTTTTAGCTCCATCCGAATCGGTTACGGGCACATACCGATCGGTTGGAGGCCACTGTGATGTAGATTTTTCTCTTAACTTTCCGTGGCCGCTTGAATCAACTAAATCCGAGTTCGTATGCTCAAGTTATGGCCAAAATGGTGGAGGTGTGTCGGGAACAACGAGGCTTTCATTATTTATTCGTTTGAGCTTCTTTTCTTCATTTCTTTTCTCGTTTTCCCTCTTGTGCTTTATTCTTGAGTCTTTGGACCAATAACTTCATGACTTTATCTTCTCGAATATACTCCAAGAAACTCGCTTTTGTCGGGAATTCTTCGTACATGCATAAATCTTCGTTTATTGATCATTTCTTCGTCTTTTTCTCCGTTTTCTTGTACTTGAGCTTCCATGAACCTAAAACATAAATTACACTCAATTAAGTACCATAAGTTCATAAAAGTGACCAATATATATGCATAAAATCCACAATAACGCTCCTAAAAACATGTTAGATTTTAGCGTTATCAAGTACCGCCTCACTGTATGGTGAATCTTTCTTCTTAGATTCGTCCTGAGCATCTTGAAGGTAACTCACTGAGTGATTGTTCACTTAGTGACTTAGAATGTTTTCGGTTTAATTAACACTTAGCTTAATTTATATTCAAATCATGTTTTAAGGATCCTTGGGTACTGAAGGACCCAACAATCTCCCCCTATTTGGATATAAAATTATGCTTAAGTGTTTTGATCAGTTATGAGTGAGCTAATGACTTCTTCTCATACTGAATGTACTAGAAAGTAATTAAGGACACTGAAATAACAAAACAAAGGGCCATCATTTTATTAATTTCATTTACAGAAGTCCTAACAACTAAACAAAGTACAGGATAGTGGTGGGGTTGCAGATTCTTCAGTCAAGTTTGTAACCAAGGGCTTCAAGCTTTGGTCTTTTGGATTCCAGCTCATGTTGGTCAGGATGTTCTTGGATCTTGATTCTCAAGTCATGACAGAACCTCACATTTTCAGGACTCTGTATTGGGGAGGCCATCATGAGGTAACCAAGCATAGTTTTAATTCCTGCCTTATCAATGTCATTCCATCTTTGGAAGGCTTGATCACCAAATGCATCAGTGAAGAAGAGACCTCTCTCAGGTTGTTCAATGACCAAGTTGTTCACAAATGTAACTCCTTCAGGTAGGGCTCTATTGCGTTCAAGGCCATGAAATTTGATCTCAGGCTCAGACTCAATTTGCTTCCTCTTTCTTCTAGAGGACTGAGAGGGAGCAGGCTGACTGGCTAGAGCTGGGAGAAGTGAGGGAATACCAAGTTCATCAGGTGTTGCTGTCAGTTTTTCATATCTTAGCTTCAGGGATTTCATCAATTCCTTGACGACAACATTTGACTTTTTAAATATGATTGGATCCAATTCATCCAATTCAGTGAACCCAAAGTCAGAGAATCTAAAGGGATCATGAACCTCAAAGTCTCTCTTGTCTGGACCTCTGAAGACACTGATGACAGCAGGCTTGGTATTTTGATGAATCTTGACATCAGTGATTGGTTCAGGTCGCAATCTGCTTGTCATAACCCATTGGTACCTCTCAATTCTCTTTTTCCTTATCTCCTCAGCCTTTTTCAACCTTTCATCCCTTTTCTGCCTGAGAGCAATCATCTCAGCATCCTGAGCTTTCACAAAGCTCTCACTACCTTTTCTTCCAGTAAGGGCTTTTGGTTCTATTCCAAGCTTTTCAGCCTCTTCACTGACCACCTGGATAAGAGCAGACTTGTTCAGCCTTTCTTCTTCAGCTGCTTTCTACAACCCTTCTTCCTTCTCCATATGAGCCTGAATTTCAGCCTCAGTGAGAAGATGCATCACTCCATTAATTTCATAAGGGACCTTGACTGGTTCATCAGGGTCAGGCCTTATGACCTGGGAAGCAGGCACCAATATTGTATGTTCAGGCTCAGTAGTAGTGAGAATGCCTTTGCCTTTATCTTGGTGAGTTGATGATGGGGTTGTTTCAGGAATCTCCCCCTCAGTGTGAGAAGGAGGTTGTTGGCTGGAAGATGCTTCAGTGACTTTCTCCCCCTCAACCGTTGCTTGAGCCATTGTGAGAACATGAGTTGGAGTGCTCACTAAAGTTGAGGGAACAGCCTGACCTTTGAAAGCCTGATAGATCTCAGTCATCATGGATTTGATGTCTGAGGTGTCTTGCTTAAGAGTGGTCACCTTTGCCTCAAGAGATGCCTGAGAAGCCTCTATAGCAGTCATCCGAGGCCCAAGATTCCAGGCCAAGGAATTCAAATACTTGGCCCATGATGCCAAATGTGCCTCCATAAGAACCAGGGAAGACTTGATGGAGTCCACTGAAGAGCTGAGACCCTGAAGGTTAGAGGATTTCAGCATGTTGACAAGCTTAGTGAACTGAGTTGACTGTTGCTGATTAGTTTCAGAAGCCTGAAGAATTGTCTTGTTGAGCACAGGGTCATCTTTCACTGACTCTTGAATAGTTGCAACGCTCTTGGTAATGTTGGAAAGAGTAGCGTTGAATATTTTAAGATTCTGATCAAGAGTTGTCAAGGAGTAGGAAATCCCTGATTGTTGCTCATTAACTTCAACATGATAAGCTTCAACAGATTCCTTCAGGTTGACATAATGAATTGCAGCTTCACAATGTAGGTCAAAGATTTCTTCAGTGAGCCCTTGAAAGAGAGCATTGTTGGCTTTCGGCAAGAACTTGACCAATTGTCTTTCAGTGAGAGGAAGAATGTTGTCATACTTCCTGAGATTGGCTGGGCAGGATGATTTAGAGTTCGATAAATGATTAGCCTGAGATGCTGATTCTTCATCCTGTGGTGGAGAAGACTGATGCGATTGTTCAGTGGGTTGAGCATCAGTGTCCATATCATCACCTGCCTCAAACACTTCTTCCTCACTGTCAATGCTGAGCTATTCATCAGATAAGAGAACAGCCTGAAAATCCTCCATGGACTGAATCTGCAACTGGTTTTGGCCAAGTCCTGACCCTACCATAATAACTGAGTGGGTTTTCTCAGCCTGGCTTTTAGAGTTAGTTCCTGAGGTAATGGATCCGCCTTGAGGGGGTTGTGTTTCCATATCAGTGGGTGTTTGCATGCCCCCTGAGTCTTTGTCCCCATGTGCGCCTTCAAGCACTGGTGGGTGTTTTCCAGTAATATCACTAGGTATAGTTTGTGATTGTTGGTGGACCCCCTTCCCATCAGGGTTGTACTGCCCTTTTGGAGATTTAGGGTCCTTGACTCCCTGAGACCCTGAGTGTGATTTCTCAGAGCTGTGAACGGGGTGTGATTGGGTGTGGGTCCCCTTCTCAGTAGAGTAGTGCTGTCCTACCGAGGATTCAGGACCCTTTCCTCCCTCAGGCATAGCTTGTGATTTGGCCATGCCTTCATCGGGATGTGATTGGGTGGAGGTTCCTGACTCCACAGACTTGTTTATGTCAGTAGATCCATGAGGAAGGGTTTTGCCCGAGGATACTGAGGATGATTTCTCAGTACCCTCCGTTGGCTTTTCTTTTAAGGTCAAGAGGGTCTCAATGATGGGTGTCTCTGAGGTCTTGGCCGTTTGCCCTTCTTTTGAAGCAGAAGATCCAAGGGCGAGTGGTGTGGGTTTCACCACCCTCTTGATCCCTGCCTTCTTTTTCTTCTTCTTCTGCTTTTCAGGAGAAAGAATGGGTGAGATTGCCTTTTCCCCCTGAATAACTATCAGCATATAGTTGCTCAGGGGTACAGGTTGTACCTCAGTGAGGTCTCTAGAATAATTGGCCTTATGTAAGACGTCAGGTTTTGATCCTTGAACGTCAGGCCTAACATAATCAGAGCCTAATAAGGCCTGAAGCACACAGGAAATAAACCTAGGGTAAGACATATGTCTTTGTCTAGATTTTCCTGAGAGCTTGGCCACGAGGTCACGGAAGATTATTCCTCCGATGTCTATTTTTCTACCCTCCAGGAGACTGAACACCATCAATTTTTTTGATGCATTCAACTGCTTCGTGGAGGATTTATTGCCTCCAAGGACCTGAATGACAAAAGTCATCAGGATCCTCCAGGCTGGGGGAAGCCAAGCCTTGATTATTTGTGCCTTGGCCAATAATGAACCTGGGGCCACATCAGGTTATTTGGGGTCATGTGGCCCTAGAAAAAGCAATTTTGCTTTAACTTCTTGGACAGTGGGGTTGGACTCAAAATTCTCAGCGAAATCAAGGCCAGTGGCTTTGATGAAGGTTTTGTAATCAAGGGAGAGGGTCCTTCTCCCATTCATCACTGAGAATGTGATAATTGAGTCCTTGGTGTCTTCAGGGCTTGTTGCCACTACAGTGCACCAGAATTCCCTCAGGTAGTCATGATATATGACAGAGGGGGTCTTTGTGAACGCCGAAGCAAGGAAGCTATTTTGAAGGTATTTAACTACATTCCTGTACGCCCAAAACTTTTGGGGATAGGCAAAGTTACCTACCACGTTATTTTTGGTCATGTCTACGCCCTCAATAAGGAATTCCACATTTGGGGCGTATTTGACAGCCTTAGAAGTAGCCATTTGTGTTGGAAGGTCTTGGGTTTGCAAGAACAACAAAGGTCTCGGTTTCTAAAGACTAAGAACACACACACAAAATTTTTGTTTTGAAAGAAAAAGGCAAGAATTTGCTTAAGATTTTCTAAAAACGTGTGTGTGTTTTTTGTTTGGGGGTATTTATAGGGAAGTGAAGTGGAGGGTGTTTTGGGCATTAAGCGGTTTTAATTTCTCAAAAGATAATTTTTGAAAATTGTTTTGTATAAAACATTTGAGATCCGCATTTAATGCTCAACCACTCCACTTTCCCGGTTTTGCGCAACTGTCAAGGCAAACAGTTGTGCCGTCTGCAAAAAGTGTAATTTGCAGGGTTGAGTCATCACATATCTATAATGTGATTGGAGAGGCATTAAATGCCAAGTGGGAATATGGGGGCCCATGAGGTGCTTGCCAGAAAGGAAAAAGAACAAATATTCTTATATTAAATAAGAATTCAGTTACCAACCTCGGACATTTACTATCGAGATACTTAGAGCATTTAAGTTAGCATTGAATGTCTCTTGAGGGCCCTGAATGACTCTTCATTTAGTGAACCTGCTTGTTCAGGACTTGGGTTTAGTTCCTGAGGTACAAGGGTTCAGGGTAGGTTATCCTGCTTGTTCAGGGACTTGGGTTTAGTTCCTGAGGTACAAGGGTTCAGGGACTTGGGTTTAGTTCCTGAGATTCAGGGAAGGTGATTCAGTGATCTTATTCACTGAGGAACACATTGAGTCAGGGACCTGGGGTTTTCAGAATTTACACTTAGTTGGATGGATTCAATCAGTGGACTGATTCTCAATATCCAACATTCCTAGTTCAGCTTTCAGTCTTGTGAAAGTTGGTTCATCCAATGGTTTGGTGAATATATCAGCTAGCTGATATTCAGTAGGAATGAAGTGTAATTCAATGTCACCATTCATGATATGGTCCCTGATGAAGTGATATCTAATATCAATGTGTTTTGTTCTCTGATGAAGAACAGGGTTGTTTGAGATGGCAATTGCACTTGTGTTATCACAAAAGATGGGATCCATCTTATACTGAATTCCACAGTCACTGAGTTGACTTTTCATCCAGATTACATTTGCACAACAACTTGCTGCTGCAACATATTCAGCTTCAGCTGAGGACATGGCAACTGATTGTTGCTTCTTAGCACTCCAACAGACTAGTTTTCCACCAAGGATTTGGCAGGAGCCTGAGGTGCTTTTCCTGTCCATGTTGCATCCAGCATAGTCAGAGTCTGAGTATCCTTTGAGATCAAAGCCTGAACATTTTAGATAGTATAATCCAAGGTTTGGAGTACCTTTCAGGTACCTGAGTATCCTTTTCACAGCTGTGAAGTGAGATTCTCTTGGATCAGATTGGTATCTGGCACACAAACAGACTGAGAATTGGATGTCAGGCCTTGATGCAAGTGGATACATCAGTGATCCTATCATTCCTCTGAAAAGAGTTTGATTCACTGGTTTTCCAGTTAGGTCAGGACCAAGGTTGTTTGGGGGTACTATGGGAGTTTTGACTGATTCACAGTCACTGAGCTCATACTTCTTTAGTAGGCTTCCGACATACTTCTCTTGACTGATAGAGGTTCCTTTATCAGTCTGCTTGATTTGCAGACCAAAGAAGAAAGTCAGTTCTCCCATCATGCTCATTTCAAATTTCTTTGCCATCAGTTTTTGAAACTGTTTGCAAGGTTTATAACTTGTTGAGCCAAAGATGATGTCATCAACATATACTTATACAAGTATGACATCATTATTTTTCCTGTATATAAACAATGTGTTGTCTATCTTGCCTCTGACAAATTTATTTTGGATCAGGAAGGCTGAGAGAGTTTCATACCATGCCCTGAGAGCTTGTTTCAGTCCATAAAGGGCTTTGTTGAGCTTGCAGACATAGTCAAGAAACTCATGGCTTTCAAATCCAGGAGGTTGCTGAACATAAACTTCTTCTTTCAGTGACCCATTTAAGAATGCACTTTTAACATCCATTTGGTACACCTAGAAGTTCATGTAGGTTGCAAAAGCTAGGAAGATCCTGATGGCTTCCATCCTTGCTACTGGTGCAAATGTTTCTTCATAGTCAATGCCTTCTTGTTGGTTATAGCCTTTGGCTACAAGTCTGGCTTTGTTTTTAATGACTATGCCATTTTCATCAGATTTGTTTTTAATGACTATGCCAATGACTGAAACATCTTCAGGACATTTGACCAAGGTCATTACCTTGTTTCTGTCAAATTGTTCCAGTTCATCATGCATGGCCTGAACCCAAACTGGATGATTAAGTGCTTCCTTGACACTTTTGGGTTCAATTGTGGAGATGAAGTCCACAAATAGGCATTCATTGGCTGAGGCTGCTCTCAATTGTGCAGCCATGCTTCTAGTGAGCATGCCTTCAGTAGGCTCTCTAATTATATTGACAAGTTCTATATCCTGAGACCTAGTCCAACTGTCCTGAGGTCTGGGAAACTGATTAGAACTTGTAGAGGCCTGATGGGTAGGGTCAGGATCAGACACAAGATGATCTTCAGCATCTTGAGTGTCTGAGTGGGTAGACTCATCACTTTGATTTTTTGGTTCCTGAGCACTTTGTTCAAACTGAATGATTGCATCAGTACTTCTTTGCGCTTCAACAAACTCAGTGATGGTTGGGTAAGGAAGGTTATGAGGGATGATGTAATAGGAGATGTCAGCATTTGCTTGGTACTGAGTGGAAGGACCATTGTCAGGATGATGTTCATCAGGAGGGTATTTTGATGAATCATCAATGCCTATCTCTTCCACTGAGGTTTTAGACACACTGATTGCATCAGTGCTCTCATCAAAGGTAACATGGAATGTTTCCTCAGTTTGTTGTCTCCTAGTTTTGAACACCCTGAAGGCCTTTGAGACAAGTGAGTATCCTAGGAAGTATCCATCATCAGCTTTGGCATCAAATTTCCCTAAATGATCCTCGTGTTTATTCACACCCAAAGACATGAAAGTAGCTGATGTCAGGGATCCTTCCCTTGAATAACTCATAAGGGGTTTTGCTATGTCTCTTGACAATGATGGATCTATTTTGTGTATAACAGGCAGTTTTGACTGCTTCAGTCCAAAAGTGTTTGGAAAAGACTGATCCATTTAGCATTGTCCTGGCTGCTTCAATGAGTGTTCTATTTTTCCTTTCAGCCACACCATTTTGTTGAGGTGTGTAAGGAGAGGAAATTTTTTGGGAAATTCCTTTCTTATCACAGAAACATTCAAGTTCATAGTTTTTGAACTCTGTTCCATTGTCAGTCCTAATCTGTTTGACTTTGATGTCATTTTGATTTTCAATGTTCCTGAAAAAGGACATGATTGTTTCAGCTGCCTGATCTTTTTGATTAGGAAGTAAACCCAAGTGTATCTTGAGTATTCATCCACAATGACCAGAGTATACTTCTCATGGTTAATGGATCTAGGACTGATAGGCCCAAATAGATCCATATGGAGAAGATGAAGGCAGTTCCTGATGGAAAAGTTTATTTTGGTTTTAAAGGATGCTCTATGATCTTTACCTTTTTCACAGGCAGAGCATGGTTTATCCTTTGAAAACACAAGTGATGGTAAGCCAAGGACCTTGTTTTGTTTCACAAGATTGTTTATGTTTTTAAAGTTCTGGTGGGAGAGTCTCTTATGCCAAAGCCAGTTGAGGGTATCAGTGGCCTTAGTAAAGAGACAAGTTCCATTATGAGTTAGACTGGACATGTCTAACACATAAACATCTTGTCTTCTTGGTGCAATAAGGACAACTTCCTTATTTGCATTGAAGATGGTTCCTTGCTTATCATCAAACTGAACTATGTATTTTGCATCACATAGTTGACTGACACTGATCAAATTGTATTTAAGACCATTAACATAAGCTATCCTAGTAAAGACTATACCATTGCAGTTTATTGAGCCATAACCTTCAGTGAGACATGATGAATTGTCAGAAAATATCACTTTGGGTTCTGATTCATCCACATATTTATGCAGATACTCTTTCACACCAGTCATGCTCCTTGAACATCCACTATCTAGATGCCAAACAGGATCCCTGGCATGCCTCTGCACAAATGGTAATCTGAGTTAGTTCTTTCTAGGACTCCACATCTTGGAGGGCTTAACTTTGGAGGTCTTTCTAAAAGTGACAATTGATTCATGGTCAGTGGTAGAGTGGACTGAGCTACCACAGGTTTTGCATTTATTTGCAGAGGTAGCCTCAGTAGACTGAGAGGATGACTTGGTCATATCTCTTCTGGTCTGAATGACCTTATCATGTCCTGAGGTGTCATGAGTGGGATCTCTACAAATTTCACAACTATTTTCCATTAGACAATCCTTAGGAAGGTGGTCATTGAATCCACAGTGAGGGCAAGGTGCAAAAGGCTTGGCCTTTTGTTTCTGTTTCTGTTTAGAATTAGAAGGGTGTTTTAAAGCCTGCCATCTTTGATGTGGCTGTGTATGATTTGTAATCAGAGGTCCTGCGATCTTCCTTTTTGCAAATCATGCAGTAAAGGATTATATAACAATCATCAGTGAAATGATTGGTAAAGTAACACAGTTCACATCTTTTCAGGGGTTTGGAGGGTTTTGGTTTAGTACTTGAGGAAGCTGATTTGAGTTCCTTCTTCTTGGATTGAGAAGGTTTCTCAGAAGATTCAATCTTCTCACTCAGCTTCCTGACCATTTCAGCCAACTGATCAATTTTTGAATCAGGGCTTTCAGTTTTTACTTCAGAAGGGACTGAAGTTGATGAGTCATCAGTATTTACTGAGACTTCAAGGGTTTGCCTTTTCAGGATGGTTTTTCCCATTCCTAGCTTCTCCTTTGGAGAATACTGAGAGTAGACCAATGGTGGGAGGTCTGAGCTTGGTGCAGCACCCTGAAGGATATTCAGAGGTGGGAGTGGTGGATATGATTCTGATTCGGACTCATTTACTGACTCAATACTACTGGTTAGTCAGAGAGTCCAAGCATATTTTTCAGAGCCTGACTTTCTGGTAGCAAGATTTTTCCAGTCCCAAAGTTTGGTAACTTACTGACTGGGTTGTCCCTGACAATCCAGTCATTTGACTTAGGTTACATTTCTTGCTCAAAAGATATGCCAGCTAGAATAAAGGTCATTTCACTATGAATCTCACTGGGGGTTTCAGTGACATGGTCAATTCCTATTGTTTTCTTAGGAATTAAACCCATAGTATCAAAGACCTTGGGGTTCTTTTTAGTTCAGCCTTCAAAGACAGCCTTTTCTTTGTTAAGTTCATTTTGCAGGGTTTGGTTTTGTTTCAAAATTTCAGTGTTTTGAATTTGTAGAGTAATAGTTTCTAACTTGGCATGTTTTAGTACAAGCAATTCATCTCTACACTTATTCAATTCTAACACAAGATTGTTATATTTTGAAAGCAAGTTAAGCCTTTGTTCTTCAACAAACTTAAGATCTACACAAATATAATTCATATAAGACTGCCAATCATAATCATCATCCATAGATAGTAAAGTGTTTACCTTCTTCATGGTAATGTTCACCCACTCTCCATTCCTTGCATGGCTTTTTCCAACAGCCACCTGATCACCTTCAGAAAGTGCCATCAGTGCAGTCACTCTAATTTCCTCATCTTCTGAGGAGATGATGAGTGTGTAAATACTCATCATTTTTATACCCATTTAGACTAGAAAACGACCAAAAACACCCAAATATTACTGCAGATATCCTAGTTTTGTGTTTTTATGTGTTTTAGGTACAAAGGATTGAAAACAAGGCAAAACGGACAAAAACCGAGCACAAGATTGGAAAAGCGTGAAAAGCCGGAGCCGGGAAAGGAATTTACAAAGATGGACCACATTTATCTTCAAATTGTCAAACTTGGGCCCTTGGAAGTATTTTTCAGAAATTACAAGATTGGTCCCTGAAATTTCAGATTTGGTAAATTTGGTCCCTCAATTTTCAGGGAATTACACAAATGGTCCCTAAAGTTTAAACCTTTAAACTAAAAACAAAAACCGGATCAAACTAAAAACCAAACCTATAACCCATTATCCTAAATCCTAACCCAAACCCAATCCTAAACACAAGCCCACAACTAATAAACCCTAGCCCATTTACCCTACCCTGTGTTTAACTAATACCACAGGTTTGACCCGGTCAAAACCTTCTTCCCTAAAACCACCCCGCCAAATACCAATACCAGGGAAACCAAAACCATGTCTAATTCCCCAGGCCAGACAATCATGTCCCCCCCATACCCCTTTTTCTGAGACACGTCAACCTCCCCCCTCCTTAGCTAGTACCATTGTTCACGTGCGATACAAAAATCCCACTAACTCAACTTTCCCGCCAAAATCGAAATCAATGGCTGGGATTAATCTAGCTTTATTGGATGGTGGGATATGATGAGAGAGATCAAAGGAAGCTTCTGGGAGTGTTATTTAAAGAAGAGAAGTCAACAAGAAAGATTTGTCACCGTTTTAGACCACATTCCTAGTGTAGATTTTTAGGTTAAATTTGGTTAAAGTTTATTGTCAACTTAATTTCAATCTAATGTAATTGTCATTTCAATTTCAGTTTGAATTTTTAAGCCTTGTTCTTTTTTCAGTGTAATTCAAGTTCTATCTCATTCAGAAAGTTAAATTTTGTTGTTGTTTAAATTCCATAAGCCTTTCTTTTCAGTTTACTAAGCTAACACAAGCTCGTGACAACTTGTATTAGTTTCTTATTGCTTATTCAGTTCAATTTCCAAATATTTCCAAAGTCAAAAAAAAAAAAAAATTAGTCAAAAGTCAACAAGTGGTCAAATAAGCTCAATTTGAAGAATAAGCTGACTTGATCAGCTTATTTGGGTATTTTCTAGCTTATTGGATAAGCCTGGTTGTGATTAGTTCCTGAGATCATCCATGTTCAGTAGAGATCAGTTGTGAGTTCCAATTCTTAATTTTTTAGCTTATTTCCTGCTTATTTGTGTTCAGCTTACATTACTACTTATTTGTCATTTATTTCTGCTTTTTAGATCATTAATAGCTTAGATGATCAGTAGTGTAGCAATAGTTAAGCTTAAAGTATAAAGTTGTAGTGCAAAAGTTCAAATCTGTCATATTAAGGGTTGTTTGGATTTAAGGTCAAAACAAGTCAAACCCAGTAATACTGTTCATGTGCTTCTTTCTAAATTTTGATTAGGATTAAATAAGGTTGTTTAAGCTGGTTTCAGTAGGATCTTAGTAGTTTTAATGCCTTTTGAGGTTATTGGCTTATTGGTGAAATCATTGTATCATAACTGCACTAAATAAGCTCAGTATAAGCTGAGCTTATTTAGGCTAGTGCTTCTGGTCATTTTTGAGTTCCCAATTAGTGTTTTAAGTGTAGGATTAGAACTTGGTATATTTTCATTTAGTTTCATAAAAGTTAGGTTAAAGTTTATTACTGCTGCATCAGATTGAGTTTCCCCTTTGCACCACTTTTCAATCTTCATTTTAATCTAGTAACAGTAGTTCTTAGGTTCTAATTTGTGTTTTATAAGTAGTTTGTAAGATGAACTTTATCTGTTTTAGCTTTATTCTGAATTATCAGTTTATTTACTGGCTTATTTCTTGTCTGCAAATATGCCCCCTAGGCCTGTTCTGAGTCCTGCACAGTTGTATGATTTTACCCCATCTGATCTAGGGCAAAATTAGGGTAGCAATTGTGGTTTAATTTTGGGCATTTTCAGTTCTAAAGTAGTCAGTAGTACAAGGTTTTAGAATCTGCTTTTGTTTTTCCCAAATCAGCTTATTCTTGGCTTATTGGACAGCTGCAAAAGTGCCTCTCAATCATTCAATCCTGAATGTTTTGTGCAACTGTGCAGTAGCTAAACTGCTTATTCCTTGAACTTATTTGAGCTCATTCAGTTGTTTTAAGCTTGTTCTAATATGCTTTTATGATTTTGAGCTTTTGATAATTTTTGGTGGTCTTTAGCTTATTTTTAGCTTATTTGAAAACTGCTTATTTGCCCAAAATTGCTTATTAGGTTTAGATAAGATCTGCTTTTATTTTTTCTAGCTTTTAAATATAATTTTAGATTTAATTTAATTTTTTCAGATTTTTCCAAATCAGTTTACTATTTTTAAATCATTTAAATAGTTTTATTTAGTTTTAAATTCATAATTAATAATTAAAAAGTCAAAAAAATATAATTCTTTTTTATAAAATTTTCTTTTAACATTTAGCACTTAGGAAAAATAATTTTGTACCCGTAGAGTTTTTATTTCATTATTTTGACGTTTTTAGGTTCGTTCTCGTTTCCCGTTTTCGTTAATTCGCGTTTTTAAGTTTTTTCTTTTACGTTTTTAATCTAGTTTGTTTTCTTAAATTGTTTTTCTCGCCTTTTAAATCGTTTTTAATTTATGTTCACATATCTTAGCGTAGAAAACCCAAAATCCTTTTATTCTCACCATTCAGCACACGCAATCACGATTCAAGATCACGAATTCCATTCACGCCTTCGTTGGGGATAATGACCCGGGAATACAACTTCCATTGTATTCCTTGGAAAAATACGACTTGATTCCAGCGAATCAGGAGACCTCTTCTTCATCCCAGTCATAAGCTTCTGCTACAAGAACCTTGTTCTTTGTCTGAACAGGTTTAGATATTTGAGCAGCCTGAGACATTGAGGGATTAGTTTCAAGAAGTGCAAGTTTAGCCTTAGCTTTCCTATATTTTGCTTCAAAGTCTTTTTGACCCTTTTGAACATTATTGTTTTGAAAGTTTTGGGTCAACTGAAGCATTCTAGGTTGAAACTTGCGGGTTCCTGAGGACCTGTTTCCTGAAAATTTATAAGAGGGTTCTGAGATGGTTTTAGAATAACAGACTCTAGCAAAATGACCCTTTTTACCACAATTAAAACATTCAGTGGTTTCATTTGCTTTGGCTTTTGAAAAGTTGGACTGATTTATTTTGATGAAACGTTTTGAATTAGCAAGGAGTGCTCTTTCTTGGAATTCCAAGTTTAAATAATTTAGGTACTCATCACCAGTTCTTTCATTAATCTCATCTTCAGAATCCTCTTGAAAATCCTGCACAACACCATTAGAATAAAAGGCAGTTGATATGGGTGAGGAGGTCAAGGCCTTTTTGGTCTCAAGAACTTTTGAGTCTGGGTATCTCCTAGAGATTAAGTTGTCTTCATAGACAAACTTCCCATAGATCTCAGGGAGCTCAAGGGTCTGAATGTGATTAGCATTCCTGAGGCCTTGTGAGAAGTTTAGCCACTTCTCAGGGAGACTGTTGACAAAGCCAACATTTGTCTTATGCTTAGACAAAACTACACCATCATTTGATAATTCGTTTATCAGGGTCTTGTATCTGGTATATGTCTGAGAGAGACTTTCAGAGTCCTTTGCGCTGAAAGTATTGTACTCAAGTTTCAGGTTCATTATCCTGTTTTCCTTGGTATCTGAGGGACCTTCAAAGCTATTGATCAAGTCATCCCAAGTTTGCTTGGCTGTTGAACAGTTGATGACTGATTCCATTATATCGTCAGGAAGACAAGATATAATGATGCTTTTCAGGCGTTGGTCATGATTGACCACCCTTCTCTCATCAATGGTCAACTGAACTTTAGGCTTGTTTAGCCCCTCAGCAGTCTTAGGGACATAAGGACCTTCTTTGACACAAGTGATGTAGTATGGTTCCATACCAGTCAAGTAGCAAAGCATTCGCTTTTTCCACTTGCTAAATTTACCAGCTTCAATTCTGGGGGCAACAGCTGAAAAGCTTCCACCCTTTTTATCGACTAGCTGGGGCACATTAATATCAGCCATAGTAGGATCTTGGTTTTAAAAAACCTTGAGCACTCTTAGTTTTTGAAAGATTTTATAAACCAGAGGCTCTGATACCACTTGTTGTTCCCTTAACACTCTTAGAGTTAACTAAAAAGTTAATCTATTTGTGTTTATGACTGATACGATGTATTTGATTAATTACAACTTATAAGCAAAACGTAAATATAAAAACACAATGTTTTTCATCGTTTAAATTCTTATTAGAAATCAATCACAGAATCTATTACCCAAGTGTTTTGCGGAACAAACACTTGGGATTGAATAGACAAGGTATGGTGTCTCCTATCTAAACTCAAGCAATGCTAAAGTGGTAACAATATCGACCCACTGAGCTATCTCAGGGATTGGTTACTCTTTGTAAGAGAAAAGGGGTATTGTGAAAGTCTAAGCTTTTATTACACAAAATACCTAACCCACTTTTCTCCATCTGTTTTCTATTTGTAGGCAAACATGTAAGAGTACTGAAGATTAAAAATACATAAACAATAGGAAGGCGTGTCTGACAACTACAACAGTATTTGTCATTTCCAAGAACCAATAGGAATGCGCCAAAAAGTCTTCGAGTGTCAGTTTTGACACTTCTTGACTTTTAGCCGCTTTAGGGATGGTTTGTTTTCTGCCCGGATAACACTTGTCTTTATCTCTTCAAACCTTCCCGCTCAATCCCGCCTTTCTTTCAAGCTTCAGGTTCTTTAGTCTTCGCCTTCAGTCTTCAGTCTTCAATCTTATTATTGTTGAGGAGACTGGGGTTCAGTGAGTTCTTGTCCAACACTCATTCAACCCATTACCTTCTTCTTTGGCTCAAGTAACACTTCAGGGAGTACCGCCTAACTGTGTGGTGAATCTTTCTTCTTAGATTCGTCCTGAGCATCTTGAAGGTAACTCACTGAATGACTGTTCACTTAGTGACTTAGAATGTTTTCGGTTTAATTAACACTTAGCTTAATTTGTATTCAAATCCTGTTTTAAGGATCCTTATGTACTGAAGTACCCAACAACATTCCTTTTGAAGGTGAAACTTTGATTATCCGGGATAATCAAAGTAAGATTAGATTAAGCATTATATCCTGCCTCAAAACCATGAAGTATATCGACAGAGGATGCCACGCTTTCTTAGCTCATGTGACCGAGAAAAAGACGGATGAGAAACGGTTAGAAGATGTGCCTGTAGTAAGAGATTTCTCGGAAGTTTTTCCCGAAGAAATGCCTTGACTACCACCTGTTCGTCAGGTAGAATTCCAGATTGACTTGGTGCCAAGAGCAGCACCAGTAGCACGAGCACCCTACCGCTTAGCTCCATCTAAGATGCAAGAACTGTCCAATCAACTGCAAGAGTTATTGGATAGAGGTTTTATTCGACCAAGCTCTTCGCCTTGGGGAGCTCCTATCCTATTCATCAAGAAGAAGGACGGATCTTTTAGGATGTGTATTGATTACCGGGAGTTGAATAAACTTACGGTGAAGAATCGATATCCGTTGCCAAGGATTGATGATCTGTTTGATCAACTACAAGGATCGAGTGTTAACTCAAAGATTGATTTAAGATCGGGTTATCATCAGCTGCATGTCAGGGAAGAAGATATTCCTAAAACAGTTTCAGAACAAGATACGGTCACTATGAATTTCAAGTGATGCCATTTGGGTTAACTAATGCACTAGCCGTGTTTATGGATCTCATGAACCGTGTATGCAAACCCTATCTAGACAAATTCATGATTGTGTTCATTGATGATATTCTTATCTACTCTCGAAGCAAAGAAGAACATGCAGAGCATTTAAGAACTATTTTGGAATTACTCAAGAAAGAGCAACTGTACGCTAAATTTTCCAAGTGTGATTTCTGGAATCACAATGTACAGTTTCTTGGGCACGTGATTGATCGCCACGGCATTTACGTGGATCTTTCCAAAATAGAAGCAGTCAAAAATTGGGGGACACCTACAACACCCACTGAGGTGCGTCAATTTTTAAGACTTGCTAGCTATTATCGGAGATTCATCGAGGGATTCTTGAAGATTGCCAAGCCTTTAACGGAGTTGACTCAAAAGAACAAGAAATACGTTTGGGGAGAATATCAAGAGAAAGCATTCCAGCTATTAAAACAAAAGCTTTGTGAAGCTCCAATTCTAGCGTTACCCGAAGGAAATGACGATTTTGTCATTTACTGTGATGCGTCACACCAAGGGCTAGGCGTGGTATTAATGCAAAGGAAAAAGGCTATTGCTTATGCCTCACGACAACTCAAGCCTCATGAAGAGAATTACACAACTCATGATCTCGAGCTAGGAGCAGTAGTATTTGCTCTTTAGATTTGGAGACATTATCTGTACGGTACGAAATGCGTTGTGTTCATTGATCATAAGAGCCTCCAACACATTCTTGATCAGAAAGAATTGAGCATGAGGCAACGCCGATGTTTAGAATTGCTAAGCGACTACGATTGTGAAATTCGCTATCACCCTGGGAAAGCAAATGTCGTAGCAGATGATTTAAGCAGGAAAGAACGGATTAAGCCTCCTCGAGTCAGAGCTTTAGTCATGACCATTAACTTGGATCTTCCATCCCAAATTCTCAACGCACATGCTGAAGCAGTTAAAGAAGAAAATGTTCAGGCCGAGAATTTAAGGGGTATGGACAAGGCGTTTGAAATCCGTCCTGATGGAACTCGTTGTATAAAGAACAGAAGTTGGTTACCGCTCTTTGGTGACATAAGAAATGTGATTATGCATGAATCCCACAAGTTGAAGTATTCTATCCACCCAGGTTCTGAAAAGATGTATCAGGATCTCAAGAAGCTTTACTGGTGGCCAAACATTAAAGCTGACATCGCTGAGTATGTCAGTAAATGTTTGACATGTGCACGAGTTAAGGCTGAACATCAAAGGCCGTCTGGCTTGTTGACACAACCAGAGATTCCTGAATGAAAGTGGGAAAGAATAACCATGGATTTCATCACCAAGTTACCTAGGACATCAAGCGCGTATGACAGATGAGATAGAAAGTCTCGCACGATTATATCTGAAGGAAGTAGTCTCACGACATGGAGTACCAATTTCCATTATCTCGGATCGTGATTCTCGTTTCACGTCCCGATTTTAGGAAACGCTTCAGAAAGCCTTGGGTACTCAGTTAGATATGAGCACTGCTTATCATCCTCAGACCGACGGACAAAGCGAAAGAACTATTCAAACATTGGAAGATATGCTCCGGGCATGTGTAATAGATTTTGGTAAAGGATGGGATAGACATTTGCCTTTGGCTGAATTCTCATACAACAATAGTTACCATGCTAGTATCAAAGCGGCACCATTTGAAGCGCTTTATGGACGAAAGTGCCGATCACCCGTTTGCTGGGCTGAAGTCGGAGAAGTCCAACTTACCGGACCGGAGATTATTTAGGAAACCACTATTTTATCTAACGTTGCCAAATTTGACCATATCTTTCCATGGTGATACTTTTAACCTATGGAATTTG
Organism: Artemisia tridentata subsp. tridentata; assembly: GCA_021014915.2. Taxonomy (NCBI): domain Eukaryota; kingdom Viridiplantae; phylum Streptophyta; class Magnoliopsida; order Asterales; family Asteraceae; genus Artemisia; species Artemisia tridentata. The sequence goes on along the minus strand of CP139501.1, from coordinate 150,927,341 downwards.
AAGTTGGAGACAGAGTCATGTTAAAAGTATCACCATGGAAAGGTATGGTCAGATTCAGAAAACGGGGAAAGTTGAATCCCAGATACATCGGGCCATTCTAGGTTCTTGAGAGAATCGGCCCAGTAGCCTACGGACTTGAGCATCCTATAGAGCTCAGTAACATACACCCTACCTTTCACGTTTCCAACCTAAAGAAGTGTTTGTCAGATGAAACACTTGTCATTCTGATGAAGGAACTTCAGCTCAATGATAAAGTTAAATGTGTGGAAGAACCTGTGGAGATCATGGAAAGAAATGTCCAACAATTAAAAAGTAGCCGTATCCCCATTGTTAAGGTGAGATGGAACTCCAAGAGAGGACCAAAATTCACCTGGGAACGAGAAGATCAAATCCGGGCAAAATATCCACACCTTTTTCCCAACACCTCAACCAACACAGACTGAATCTCGGGACGAGATTCCCTTCAACGAGGGGATACTATAACCACTGGTAAATTTTACCTTGTACTAAGTTAATATAATATTCTAAATAAAGAATACTTATCCATTTTCTACGTATATTTTTTTTAAAGATTAAACGTAATCAGTTTATCTGATCACAACAACTAACTAATGTGACGTAACTCACATTCTCAATAAACGTGCTCACACGCAGACCGACACCAACATGCCTTATGTTTATTTCACATAAACATCTTTACATGTCGAGTACCAAAGTTTCAACTTCTATTTGCCACTTTACGTTACTTTGTTAACGTATGATTATTAAACGTTCCAACTGAACTTATGAGTTCTCACAAAACCCTAAAGTGCACTAAGGACCCCTAAAGTGCACTGAAGACCCCTAAAATGCACTGATAACCCCTAAAGTACAAACCCTAAAGAATGAAACCCTAAAGATAATGTACAAGCTTTTAAAGCACGAAAACCTAAACTTTACCTTAATTCCCGATTACAAGCCCTAATTTCACAAATCTATGATTTTATGTAATAAAATCACAAACCCTAATTGATGTGTACATGACTTCTATAAAATATTAAGCTACAAGTCTTTCATGCACATGTACAAGTTACTAAAGCATAGAAACCTTTAACATTAATAAAACTTATATTATAAACATTGGTGTACCTACTTTACAACTCACATTACAAGACTCTAATGCACTAATTTTAAACTTGATTTTTCTTATAATATATAAGTCTAATGTACAACTCCTTAAAGCTAGTGTACAAGTGCTTAAGGCATGTATTCAAAAACAATTGTTTTCATTAATCTAAACCTAACTAAAAGCTCATAAACTGAACTAAAGGCTTCAACTAAGTTACTACAAGTCTTAAACTACAAGTACAACATGATATAACCTATGTACAAGTGACTCAAGCCCTAAACGCCCACCTTGTTCCTATATGGTTTGAATTGAACCAAGTCCTAACCAAACTAGAATCCTAAACTAATTCTAAGCTAACTAGGGAAATCTCCAAGACATGTGCAAGTATACTCTTCTAGATCTTACCCCTTACACCATGCCCCCTTGATATTTCTCACATGGTCAACAATGTCAAGCTCTTACCATGGTTTAGGTTAAAAACCACTAAACTACCCACAATATCCCAAGATTATTCTCTAAACCCTAGATCTCTTGTCTCAAATCTCCATGGCATATCTTCCAAGTGGCAATATGCATTCAATGCAAACCCTAATCCTTTGCCTATAAATACTGATCCAACATAACCATTTCATCTCATCCCTTTCTTTCTCACTCAAAACACTCACACATACTCTCACTCACTGATATTCTAAGACCAAGATAAGAGGAGGAAAGCTTGTACTCAAGCTTGAAGCTTGGAAAGCTTTGTTTCCCATTTAGTAGTCCCTTTTTGGCCCTTTTTCCTTCTAATCAAATTTCACAAGCTTGTAAGTCTTCCAACCATTTTCAATTCCTTTTAATAATCTTAGATACATCTAATCATAATGATAATTAAGTCCCTAATGAAAGCCAAGAGCAAAATCTATGATTTTTATTTTTCTGTCATTACAGTAAACAATCAGATAACATTGATAAACTATAGTGATGTTTTAAACTTTAAATCATTGTAATACAAAAATAAGTCAACTAAATAAGCTAACAAACATATAAACAAGCCATGAGAATAAGCCCATAAGTTTTAGGGATCGAAGTTTATTTTTCTTTTCTCTTTTTTTTTTCTTTTTTTGTTCCTAGTCGACAGCCCCAAACACCCCTTTTGGAGTCCAATTTTAACCCACAAGCTAACAACCATAAGCTGAGATATTAAGCACATTTAATAAACTCCTAATAAGCTTTAAAAAGCCCCATAAACCTGGACTAAATTTGTTCAAATTCCGCTTGTTTTCTGTGTCTCTTTTGGGCTGGTCGCAACTTGAGAAAACCCTAAAACACCCATTTTAAGCCCTATTTTCTACTATAAGCCAAGGCTTATAAGCCCAGCCATTAAGCACTTTTGATAAGCTCCCAAGATACTATTTAACGCCCCCAAGAACCAGGTCAAACCCCGTAAGCCACGCTTAAATTTTATGTTCATTTTATGTCGCTCAGAACTAGAAACTGAAATTATTGTTTTCTTACTTATCGAGAAACATGCCCAAGTACCCAACTTTAATGAATTGTTTAGACCATAAGCTAAAAACTTCAAGCTGTGGGATTTTGCAAACTTATTAAGCTCCCAACAAAGATTATAAAACAACAAGAATGTCGTAAAAAGATCGAAAGGCCTCGTGTATATTCTTGTTTACTTTTGGTGTCTCGACACATAAAATAACACATTCTTTTTATATATTTTAAGCCTATAAGCTAAAATATAAGCTAATAAGCTGTTCACAACTTATTTACAAAATGAATACAACTTATATTGATGAGCCGTATCAGGTCACACTCTTTTCTACATCAAAAACTAAGAATTACAAAATAAGGACCTCGAGTGAAACGCTAAAAATACTTTGAGGGGAAAACTCTAGCATATTGAAACATGGAGTTTTTTTGGGCCAAAACTGTCAACTTTGATAAGTTATATATATATATATATATATATGAGGGGCTGAAATTGTAAATACTCATAATTAGGGGTATAAAGTGTCACTTTTGAAACTACAGGGGTAAACGTTGTCATTTTATGAAAGTTGGAGGGTATAAATTGTCATTTCATAAAAGATGAAGGGTATTATTTGTTAATTCATAAAAGATGAAGGATATAAGTGGTCATTTTATAAAAGATGAAGGGTATAAGTTGTCATTACATGAAAGTTCAGGGGTATAAACTGCCAACACTCGAAACTCTAAAGGTATAAAATGTAACATTTTATATTATGTTGAGAAACATACTTTTGGCTCGTTTTTGATAAAAACTAATAAACGAGATACTTCTAATTCATTATCGATCAATCAAACACTAAAAGTAAAATATGATATGATATATATATATATATATATATATATATATATATATATATATATATATATATATATATATATATATATCCACTAACTTTGAAGAGACTTTATGTTGTCTCACTTAACCATCGACAAAACACTTACTATATGAATATCCAGACACATATTAAATATATATATATATATATATATATATATATATATATATATATATATATATATATATATATCCACTAACTTTGAAGAGACTTTATGTTGTCTCACTTAACCATCGACAAAACACTTACTATATGAATATCCAGACACATATTTAAGGATCGAATACGAATACTAAAACTTGATATATTCACCTAGGTTGCTTGTCGGAGCCGTTTATGAACCATACTTGACTACTTTCCAATCAGACTACTATAACATTAAGGTGAGTTCATAGTCCCACTTTTATATGTTTTTCAAACTCGTGGGGAGATACATGCTACAAACCTGAACACAAGTATTTTTCTGTATGCTATCCTGATTGCTCACCCCTAACTATTGCCACTAAAAGTCCCTCATATCATGAGCCATTAATCACTTGCGAGTGAACGCGAATATAGTGAATAGATCTATTGGAGGTTGACGACCCATTTGTACTAGCCGGATAGATATCTATAATGCTAGCCGGATTGATAGACAAATGCACTCTATTTGAGGCTAAATAGGAAGTTGGCAAGCTCCTACTCAAGGGCATTATTACTACATTTAATTATGTTAGTAATCTACATCACTCTTGTGATGTCCTACTGTTAAGGTTTGCGCGTCATGAGGCTTAGGGCAATATACTGCAATATTATTGTTTTACTACTACTTAACTTGTGTTCAACCAAATATTACTATGTAAACACTGTGGATTCACTCAACCTTTGTGTTGACTTTTTAGCATGTTTTATCTCAGGTAACTAAGCAAAACTTTGCACGGAGTGGCTATGGACTTTCTTATAAAAAGGATGTTCATTTTGTTATCATTCAGACAACATATTTATGTATTTCAATAACTCCCGCTGGGACCTCTATTTTGTAAAACTCTGATTTAATAAATGAATGATAACTGTTTTATCTAAAACGTTTGTTTTCGAGTCGTTTTCTATTATTATGACTGTGATACCTGAAGTAATACCCCAACCCTATTTCCGCTGCGTATACTAAAATATGAGGGTGTTACACCTTCCGAACAAACGGGACGTGTTTTTCTCTAAAAAAACATAAACATCCCCCTTTTTTTTTCTTTTTTCTCTTTTTTTTTTTTTAAATGTAAACACACTAACGATACCACTCAAAATTATGAGTGATTCTCAACCATAAATATTCTAGTGGCAAACATCTCTTTTTTTCTTTATTCTCTTACATATAGAGTGTGTAATAATAAAAAGTCCACCATATCTTTTCTTCTTTTTTTTTTCATCTTTCCAATCTCCTCCTTCATCACTGTCGTATATTAAAAGCTTCCTTGATTTCGTTGCCGTGCACCATTAACAACCATAGCAACAATGAAATAAAACCAAAGCAAGTACCACACAAGGTCGACTGGTTATCAAACAAAAAACCAACGATCGACTTTAACAAAAAAAAGAAAGAAAAAAAATAGCGTGTCGACTGGTAATCAACGTCTACCAACGATCGACATAAATAACAGTAAGGATTTGATTGTATGCGACTGGAGTTTTTGGTGAATCAGGCAATCGAAAGTCTTTTGGTGACCCGGGCAAAAACGGTTGTGGAGATGGGTATGCGGACGAGAGATTTACCGAGGAGAAACCATTGTTGAAGAATCACAGATTTACCGAGGAGAAGTTGTGGTTTATTTTGTGAAAATAACTTTAAAGGGAGCCCTCCGAACCTCCGGCGTGTAGCCGGTGGCCGGAGGCGGCGACTGAAGAGTTTAGGTTTTGTGGATCTTAATGGCCTATATCATGTAAGAATATATAATGGGGATATACACTGAGAATGATTTCGTTTCATACTAGAGATATGGTACATATAGGGATAATACATATGATATTTTAGGTAAATAGATAATTACTCAATACATTAAATGTGTCTACTAATATACAACTAACATACGGTTTTCTAACAATGAGAGACACTTTTTACACTTTTATTGGAGTCACTTTCTATTAGATCGGCTACCTTAATGTAAATGCCCCTAATGTTATATAGAAAAAATATATAGGTGTCGGGTCACCCCATTTGCTAACTCATCTTATAAGTTATACGTCAGGGTATAATTTACCATTTTTTGAAAAATGTTGAGATGCTCACAACCTATTAGTTATTACCAAGACGGCTCGCACCAAGCTCTCTAATGGTTCATAATCAATACTCACATAACTCGTACTCTCATGTATATAAAATTAAACAAAAGACGAGGCAATGAAGCAACAATAGGGAAAGCCCATACTGCATTACTACTTACAAGAAGGGTACACACGCAAAGCGGCGGCGGATACCCTGTGACTATATTTTGCGGCAAGCATAGAGACTGAGGCCACAAGCCAATAAAGGTGGTTCGAGGAACCTTGTTTTTGAATGTAGGGGTGGAGGATGAACTTCGTGCCACCGTTGTCCGTGGAACCTATGATGGATGAATCTATTGTGCGTGAAGTATGATTTGTTTGTGTTGTAGATTTTTTATTCTTTCATAAACCATGAGTTCTTTTTATATTAAGATTTCAAACATTTTAATGTATATCAATAACTTTTTTTCAGTTTCATATCTTACAAGTATTGATTTGGTGGTTACATGTTTTTTTTCATTAAATCACTTTATTGATCATTAATATTACGGTTACAAGTTTTCAAGTTACAAGTATTGATCAAGTTTTGAAATCCTTGCATAACAAGCAAGTAGAGAAGTCTGAATTTTAAGCTTTTTTAATTATAGAATAGTCCTAAATGCATTATAATGTAGTTAAGATAAACTGTAATTCAAATCCCACTAATGCCAACTTTGAGATATTAGGAAGTCCCTCTATGAGGGCTTGGCTTGGGTTTACCCTGGTTCAAGTCTGAGGGGGCAGGGTTTACCCCTGTTAATCGTCGTGCCTTCGGGCGGATTAGTAGGGAGTTTTCCCCCCATCGGGTATTTGAATAGGCATTCCTACTTCGAGGGAGCTCTCTAGCGCGGGCCAGGTTAAGACAACGTAAGCTAGACATCCTGCTGTTGAATCGTGACACGAAGTGTCAAGCGAAATTCACCTATCAAAAAAAAGGATAAACTGTAATTCGTTGTGGTATTGGGCATGGGCCTATAAATGTTATGATAGGTTCCAGATTACTGTTGTAATTAACCCAATTTAATTAATTGTGCATTACTGCATTAGAGTAAAGTTTTGTTTAGTTGGACTTGCCATGACTATTAAACCACTACTACTGTTTACAGCAACACTTTTACCCTTATAGTCTAAAGAGTAAATTACACCGTTCGTCCTTCTGGTTTGCGTTGACCGGAGCCATTAGTCCTTTGACCAAAAAAATTACACCGTTCGACCTTAAGTGGCAAACGTTATGCGTCGTTTGTCCCTCCCTCTAACGGAGCCTAATAATGCTCGTAAACTCTTGTTAACTTGTTTTCTCATGAGAGTATATTCGTCATTTCGCAACCATAAGGACGAACGGTGTAATTTACTCTTTTTGTCAATTTTTATACGTTTTCATCTATTTTTTTACGTTTGCGTCCATTTTTCTTAGGTTTTCATACACTTTTATCCATTTTTGTACGTTTTCATCCGTTTTTATACGTTTTCATCCGTTTTTATACGTTTTCATCCGTTTTTATACGTTTTCGTCCGTTTTTGTTACGTTTTTATCCTTTTTTATCTATTTTAATACGTTTCCATACATTTTTAACCATATTTGTACGTTTTTTCAGTTTTTCTACGTTTTCATTGGTTTTTATACATTTTCGTCTGTTTTTATATGTTTTCATATGTTCTTCCTAGACTTTTTGGTGGCCTCATTCCTACTAAATCTGAGTTCAACAACATCCATTAATTCTTTAGCAGACTGAGTGTTACCAAAACTCAATTGGTATTCATTGAGAATACCCATCAACAGCATATTGTGAGTTTTGATTTCCAGCTTCCTTTGTGCCTTCTCCTCATTAGTTTTAATAGGTACATCTTTCCCATCAGCAGTCTTAGCACGAAGAGTGTCTCCATTCTGAATGACTTCCCACATGGAGAAATCAAGCATCTTCATGTATTGCTCAATCCTCATCTTCCAGAGTTCATACTCACCAGCCTTCAGTATTGGTACCTTTGAAGCGGTCACCATATGAGTAGTATCAGAATCCATTGCTTATGAAGATGATGAACAGATCTGATTATACGAAATTCTTCTTGATAGCAGTCTCTAGATCACAAGCTCTGATACCACTTGTTGATCCCAGTTGAGCTTAATCGATCTTGTTATTTATCCTAGATGTAGATCTAAGACAATAGGTATAGAGACTGTTCTTGAACAAGCTATTAATCACTACGCGTAATTTTGTAATTAATCTTAAGAAGAATTAACAATCGAACACACAATACTTCTCTCAACTATCACCTCAATATATTAAATACGTTTACTCAAAAGTAACAGGGTTACAACGAACCTTGAAGTAAATACAATACGTATGCTAACAATCGTGTGTTAATTACTAACCCTAGATCCTCCTTTTATAGACTTAAGGAGTCCTAGTCGGTTACAAAAACTTTCTATACAAGATAATATCAAATCGTATCTTTACCATAATTATCTTAACAAACTATACATATCTAATAAGCAGCAGAATCATTACTCTAGCAGCAGAATCTTCATAGGCTAGCAGTAGAATGACACTTAGCTTATTTCACCATTCATCAGATAAACTCCAGCAGCAGAATGTATACACTAGCAGTAGGATGATTCAGCCTAGCAGCAGAATCATACTTGGTGTATTTTCCTTAAGAACCATTAGCAGCAGCATAACATACAAAGTAGCAGCACCTTCAAACCCAACAATCCTCCCCTAAACTTGATATTTTTCTTCAAAAATCATCAAGTTTCTTTTCAGCATAGATAACCACCAAGAGGATGCTTCCAAACACTTACTATTGCTTTGTTCTTCCAAAATCCTGCCCATATAGATTTCTCTGAAGCATTCTGATAAGATTAACAACTCTTTGATTCCAACAAGTAACGAGTAACTTAATATCTCCTTCAATCATCATCTTCAGTGTGGTTTTAGCCAAAGGGTAATCTTGTTCAGCTAACATATACATTATAAGACCTCCTTGTAGCACTAACTCATGAACTCTACATGAGTCATAGTATCTCCACAGATGAACTTTAGTACTTCTTATTTGTTCTCTCCATACTGAGTTTTCATGATCAATTTCAAACATAACTCTCAGATCTCCCCAGAGTACACTTTCAATCTCATCTTGTGGTCTTGCATATCCATACTTGTTCTTCACCATACCCCACAAGTTTATCAAATCCTCCTTATCCAAATTCTTTAGCATCTGAGAGAATGTTTTAAATCTCTGAGTCCTTCCACCAGCTCTGTGGATCTCAAACCAAGGTACTTTACCCTCATATCCAGTCATCCATCCAGTAACACAAGTTTTCTCACTCAAGGGAGCTGTGTCAAGGGATTGGTTTTGGTTTAGTTAATGTTGGTTTAGATTGTTTTGTTGGTGTGGGAACTTTGCTCTTCATATTTATCATAACTTGAGCCAAACTAATTGTATCATCATCTGACTCTTCTCCATCTTCAGCAACAAAATGTTCTATACCAGCAACAAACAGAACTTCCTTGTCCTTTTTAGCAGCAGAACCCTATTCTATCCCAGCAGTAGAATCATCTACCTTTTTAATAGCAGAATCTTCATGTACCATTTTGCTTGTAGTAGTATCATCCAGATCTTCCAATATTAGCTCCTCTGTAGCAGCATATAAGTCAACTTCCTCTGTGTGTTCCTGTTGTACTCCCATATCCATATCAGTCTGAGTCCCTTCATGTTCAACATTACCAGCAACATTTTCATCTTTATCCATCTCCACCTCCCCTGAACCCTTGACTTCATCTTCTTGCACATTCCTCCCCTGTTTGGGAGCATCCTCCCCCAAACTTGGTTTAGAATTTACTTTCTTGACCCTTCTGATGACCTTAGCTCTTGACCTTTTCTTTCTTTCCAAAAAGCTGACCCTGAACTTCAAACTTTTGACTGTTTTAGTGAGGTCTACAACTTAAGCTTCCAACTTGGTACATCTATCCTTCAATTCATTTATTTGTTCCATACTAGCCTCACCACTTTGGTCTGTGTTACCTGACCCGAGAGGTGGATCACTGGCATTGACTTTTGGTACATTAGCCATCAATATCTCTGGTTTAGTTTCAAGTCTAGCCTCAACACTTCAACCTGTATTACCTGGTCCGAGAGGTGTATCATTGGCATTGTCATTTTGTACATTTTCATCCATCAATTCATTTGTATCATCTCTGTCCTCATCACTTCGGGATGTGTTACCTTCCCCGAGAGGTGAATCTTGGGACTGAAACTCAGTCTCAATCCTAGATTGAGCAGCTGAGCCCCCCTTTTTAGCCATGTGGTTGGGGTTACCATCAGTTGCATCAGGGTCATGAGAACCTTTTGCAATAGATGTTGCCATGGTTGGGGTCTTAGGTATGCTAACACTGTCCTGCCCAGTTGCTAAACCATAAGCAGTAGTGTCAGCCCCTTCCATCATGCCACCTACATCACCTGTGGCAGCCTCATCTGCTTCCATACTAACATTGGCCTGAGGTAGCACAATGTTCTCTTATTGTGAATGCCTAGGTGATTGGGTCTTTTGGGGTTCATTATGTGATGATTCACTTGAATTTTCAGGAGTGGGTGTGTGATGGGAAGTTGTGGGGTTTTTAGCTTCTTCACCCTAAGCAACAGCAATGTTTAAAATATGTTGGGACAAAGGAGTTATTCTCCCAGAAAAGCCAGTCCCATTTCTCTTTAAATAAGTAAACATTTTGCTTGTCAGTTTAGGACTTGGTTCAGTCCCTCTATGTTCCAAAGGTTCTTTTAATTGATTATTTATAAGTAGTTGCAAAAACCTTGGGTAAACAAAAACTTTGCCAGAAATATTCTTTTTCAACCCTTCAAAGATCATAGCCGAAAATTTAAATGGTTGGCCTGTAGCCAGACAAATCAAGGCTGAAGCTTGAGTTGTACTGAACTCATTCCACCCAGTTGTTTTAGGGCTAAGACAATGTAGAAGAGTGTGAATAATAAATTTCCAGTGTGGGCAGAGGAGGCGTTTAAATTTTTTTAAATTATCAGTTTGCCTCTCATACCCAATGTTTTCAAGTTCCTCAAAAATAGGAGAAGTAGGAAGACAAGTTGTTGCCTCATCATCTGCAAGATGAAGTATTCTTCTTACAGATGTCTCAGTAACAACTATTCCTTCTTCATCTACTGTAGCAATTAATCTATTTTCCCCATGTTTAGTTTCGGCCTTAACAGTAGACCAAAACTCTTTCATGTGGGATTTATATATAGTGGGATTCACTGTTAATGCATACCTTAATTGTTATGCATTAAGAAAGTCAATGACTTCAGTAAAACCCTCAACTTCAGGGACCTTTTGAAGAAATGCTATTTGATTGTGGTCGGCGGAGTATTCGCGTCTTGTCATCTTGAATTAGGGTTTTGATTTTGAGGGTTTTTGATCAGATGATGAAAAGAAGTGTTAGGGTTTGAATTGGGTTCAATTTTGGGTGCACAAAGTTATTGGTGAGATCGAATTGGGTTTTTATGCCGTTTGGATCTAACTAGGGTTTTATTCGCGCCAATTTGCAAAATAGTCCCTTTACTTTCAAACCAAGCAGCAGAATACCAATAGTTTCAACTTGAGCAGCATAACCTTCAGCAGTAGAATGGTATGCCTAGCAGCAGAAACTTTTGAACCAGCAGCAGAATGTTCTCTGAACATTCCAAACATCTTGTTCTCATCAATCAAGCATTCCCTTGTGACTTATCCTGCAAAATATTAGTCCAAAACCACAAAAACACAAGAAACAAGATACCACAATAATCAAAAGCATTTATAATACTTAGCAATAGAATAACCAACTAGCAGCAGAAAACATACAAACAGAGCAAGCAATAGAAACAACTTATTTGATCAATAACAGCACAAATCCTTACACACTATTACAAAAACACACAGAGATAAGATTTTTGATTTTCAAAGATTGATCATTCCTATACTAGCAATTAAAAATTGAAATCTACCCACATCAAAACATTTAGTGAGTAAATCTGCAACATTATTGTCAGTATGTATTTTAACTATTTGAATTAGCTTTTTCTCATAACAATCTCTTATAAAATGGTGTCTTATCTCAATGTGCTTTGTTTTAGACTGAAAAACAGGATTTTTAATGATACACATGGTACTGTTATTATCAATATAAATTTTGGTGTTCATAAAGTTGTACCCATAATCCAGCAGTTGATTCTGAATCCAGAGCACTTGTCCACAGCAACTAGAAGCAGTCACATACTCAGCTTCAGTTGTTGAATTGGCCACCACAGTCTGTTTCTTGCATTGCCAAGAGATCAACCTATGTCCAAGGTATTGACATCCTCCAGTGGTTGACTTTCTATCCATACTTGCTCCAGCATAGTCACTATCTGAGTATGCTACCAAATCAAAAGGTGAATCCTTAGGATACCAAAGGCCAAACCTAGGTTGACTCCTCAAGTACCTAAAAATCCTCTTAACAGCATTCAAGTGTGAGACTTTTGGGGACACTTGAAATCTGGCACAAGCACACACAGCAAACATGATGTCTGGCCTTGAAGCAGTTAGATACATCAATGAACCAATCATTGATCTATACATATGAACATCAACCTCTTTCCCATCTTCATCCTTGAGCAAAGGCTTGTTGGTCTCCATTGTTGTCTTAGCTGGTTTCCCATCAGTAAAGCTAAATTTCTTCAAAATATCAGCCACATACTTATCTTGGCTGATGAAAATCCCATCTGTCTTCTGTTTAACTTGAAGGCCAAGAAAGAAGGTGAGTTCCCCCATTGAACTCATCTCAAATCTATGATGTATGAGCTTCTCAAATTCTTCACATAACACCTTATTTGTAGACCCAAAAATGATATCATCTACATAAACTTGGACTAGTAGAATATCATTTTTGTCTTTCTTAATGAACAATGTCTTATCAATGGTTCCCCTGTTGAAGCCATTAGATAACAAATATTTGGACAAGGTGTCATACCAAGCTCTTGGAGCCTGATGTAAACCATATAGTGCTTTCCACCCTATAAACCCTATCTGGATAATTAGGGTCTTCAAAACCAGGTGGTTGCATCACATAAACTTCTTCATCAATCTTTCCATACAAGAAAGCACTTTTCACATCCATCTGATACACTGGGAAGTTCTTGAATGAAACATAAGCCAAGAATAGTCTGATAGCCTCTATTCTTGCTACTGGAGCAAACACCTCATCATAATCAATGCCCTCTTCCTGAGTGTATCCCTGAGCCACCAATCTTGCCTTGTTTCTGATCACAATTCCTCTTTCATCTCTCTTGCATCTGAACACCCATTTTGTACCAAATGCCCTCTTCCCATTAGGCAAACCAACTAATGTCCAGACTTCTTGAAGCTTGAACTGCAACAACTCCTCTTGTATAGCTTCAACCCAACTTGAATCTTGCATAGCTTTATGAGCATTCTTGGGTTCCACTTGTGACAGAAAACAAGCAAACTTACAATTTTGTAGATCTTTGTGGCTATTCCTTTGATGTAGTGATTGAGCAAATAATCCTTGATGAAGCAAATCACTTAACCCCTTTGTTTTACTTCTGGTCTGAACAGCAGATTGAACATCACCAATTATCTGCTCTTTTGGATTATTCTTATGTATCCTTGTTGTTGGAGTAGGACTAACAGATATATGAGTCTCCATATTAGACAAATCAGCTCCAGCTCTAAATACATCCACAACTTCATCATCAGTGTCTTCATACACTTCCTCTAATTCAGGCAACTCATCAGAAGAATCATCAAAGAAATTTCCATCTTTGTCAGCAATAGAAGACTTGGGTATAGCAGCAGAACCACTATGCTTAGCAGCAAAATGTTCTGTACTACTGCTGAGCATAGCAGCAGGATATTTTGGCTTAGCAGCAGAATGAGAAGTACTGCTGCTAGCTTTAGTTCCTTGGCTTCCTTGATGTGCTGACCTTTCATTCCTTACATCATCATCATTCTTGCCATCATTTGAAGGTTTATCACCACCTTCTGCATCATCCTTTGGTACTTCTTCATAAACAGCATCATCCTTTGAACTCTTGCCCTCTTTTTCTTTTGGTGTGATAAGCTGATTAAGCTTCCATTTCTCAATCAAGACAAACTCCTTAGCAGATTCATCCTCCTTAGCTTATGCACCTGCATTAGAGTTAGCTTGTGTATCTGAAGACATGTTAGTTGTACCTGCAATCACTGGTTGATAATTCATACTCTTGGTTAGGGAATCAATATCAAACAGCCATTCAGGTCCTTTTCCAGCAACACTAGGTGTGGTTTCACTAAACCTAACATGTAAGTTTTCTTCCACATGCCTCGTTCTTTGATTAAATACCCTAAAAGCCTTACTATTTGTAGAGTATCCAACAAAGAAACCTTGGTCTGCCTTCTCATCAAACTTGCCTAGTGAATCAATGGTATTTAAGATAGTAACAGGACACCCAAATGGTTTCAAGAAATCTATTATAGGTTTCCTACCATGAAAGAATTCATAAGGGGTCTTGTTATGAGGCTTCACTAACTTACTCCTATTTTGCACAAAGCAAGTAGTGTTAACTGCTTCAGCCCAAAAAGTAGTGGGTAATTTTAACTCTGACAACATTGTCCTAGCAGCCTCAATTAATGTCCTATTTCTCCTTTCAGCCACACCATTTTGCTGAGGAGTTCTAGCCACACTAAACTGTCTTAAGATACCTTTTTCAACACAGAACTGATTCAACACATTATTCTTAAATTCAGTTCCATTGTCACATCTGATTATCTTAACTTTGTGATTAACTAGGTTTTCTACTCTTGTTATGAAAGCCTTAAGAATGCTAGATGTCTCATCTTTACTTCCTAAGAAGAAAACCCAAGTAAATCTGCTAAAATCATTAGTGACCACTAAGCAATACATTTTCTTATTCAAGCTTTTCACAAAAGTTGGACCAAACATATCCATATGTAACATATGCAAGGGCTCAGAAATAGAGTTCACCACTTTGGACTTACAAGAAGCTCTGTGTTGCTTTCCCATCTGACAAGCAACACAGGTTTCAGGATTTTCAAAATTTTTTGAAGGTAAACCTCTTACAAGGTTGCCCTTAACCAATTTATTTATTGTTTTGAAATTTAAATGGCCCATTCTTCTATGCCAAAGTTTGGATTCATCAATTGTAGCTTTAGCAAACAGACAAGTTAAATCTCTTTTGGGAAGAATGTTCTTTATGTCCACACTGTATATATTGTCTTTTCTAGGGACTCTAAGTTGCACTAATTTATCATCAGGCAACTTGTAGTCAGGAGATAAGACAAGACACTCAGTGTCTGTAAAAAGAACAAAATTCCTTTTGTCACACATCTGTGAGACACTAAAAAGATTGAACTTAAGTCCATTGACCAAATACACTTTTTCAAAATCCAAGGTACCTATTTTAATAGTACATTTCCCAACAATTTTACCTCCTTTGGGGTCATTCCCAAAGGCAACATAGCCACCATCCAAAGCTTCAAAATTTTCCAAGTTGCTTTGGTCTCCAGTCATATGTGAAGAGCATCCACTATCAAAAATGCATTTATCCTTTAGCTCATCCTGTAGATTGCCCTGCACATAAAGTAAAAGAATTAGTTTCTCTTTAGGACCCAAGCCATTACTGACTTGGATCTGCCTTGTGCATCAAAGTAATCAAATTTCTTGAAGTTCATTGATGCACTGCTATGTCTGGTTTTAGGTTTCCAGACCCAGCAATCTGAGGCCTTAACAACATAGAAATGAGTGCCCACAACAGTATCAGTAACCGCTTTTGGCTTAGCAGCAGAAACTGCTTTTGCCTTAGCAGTAGAAAACTCTGTTTTCTTTGTAATGGGCCTTGATGGTGCAACATCAGAAATAGTCCTAGAAACACCATCTCTTAACAAAATTTCCCTAGGAACCATGTTTCTTTTGGGATGTGGGTGAGTCTTTCTAGAAAAGTTCCTATGGTTCACCCTAGTATGTTGGTTCCAAACAAGTTTTTGAGTACTAGTTCTAACAGGTATTGAGTAATAACAATCTTCTTGCAAGTGCTCAAAACTACCATAGCTGTGACATGCCTTCTTAACCAGTTCAAAGTCACTACCTAACTTGTGTGAGATCAGCTGGTGCAAGTTTCTCTAGTTTCCTCTAGGCAAGTCACTAGTCTTCCTAGGATAATCTCTAGGTTTATCATCATACTCAGCCACTTTCCTAGAGATTCTACTTCCTAGCACAGGTTTTACAAATTCAACATTTTTAGCTTTAGTTTCAGCTGTGTTAACCTGTGTGACTTTTGGTTCAACAGTCCTAAAAATTTCTCACTTCTCAGTTTTGGGTGTTGAATCAGTCTCATTATCCTCACTATCTGACACCCAATCTTCAATGATCAAGGTATCAGACTTCTTTTCTACCTTATGTGCATTTGTTCTATTAGGTTTTTCATTACTTGACTCACCTACAGGTTTTGCTTCTACCTCAGTTAAGAATGACAATTCCTTTTTGGGAGGTGCAAAAGCACTTTTGACTGGGGGTGGTACTTCAGCAAATCCTAAACCACTCCCTCTTCTAAGTATTTTGTTGGTCCACACGAATTATGGATCTCTAAGTAGCCTTAACAACTTAGTAGACGACTTGAATAAATCAAATCAATCTAAGTGAGACTCTAACACGAATTGAATGTTTATGTGGAATCTAAACAATCAACTATGAAGAACACAATAGCAACTAACTTCGTATTATTACTAATTGTTTAATGAATTACAATCTTCGTCGTTATCTCTAAACTAATGTGTTAGGGTTCCTTTTATACACCAAGGAAACCCTAGATACAAAACTTGTAGAAGGATGTACGTATCTTCTCCAAAGATAAGTTCGAATCCTTTCCTAACTTATAGCTAACTGACTTCTATAATATCATGACCAGACTTAATGACTAAAGTCAAACAGACTTAACTTTACATTTACTCTACCAGACTTAACAATAAACGACCAGACTTAACTTTGACCAGACTTAACTAACAATACTAACAGACTTAATTCTGTAGTCCACCAGACTTAATTCTGGTCTTCCATTAAGTCTTCTCTTGTCTTGTGATAATTCCCAACAATCCTCCCCTAACTTGATCTTTATGCATCATGAACTTCAAGTTTCTTCTGAATAAGCTTCTGAGGATTTAATCTTCAACTCTTGGAATTATCTCTAACACTTCAAACTTTAAACTTGTTCAGCAACTTTAACCTTGATAATCTTTCTATCATCTGATCTGATCTTTAAAACACTTTGTATCAGCAAATCTGAACTTAATATTCACAGGAACCATCTGATATGCAATCCACTTGATCTTCACAGCAACAATGACAACTTGTACATCAAATTCTTGTTAAGTTTCATACTATTCTCATCACTTCCAGGTGTGTTAACTCCTGTGAGAGGTGAATCATTGAAAATTAATGGATTTGATGTCTCTTTACCAATAGTCATCACTATTGAAGTAGCCAATGTTTGGTGTGTTAGACCATGGTACATTGATAACCACATGATTTTTAGTAAATCATCAACTATCAACGGATTTGTTTTGTCTTTACCAAAAGCCGTACCCTTTTGGACTAGCCAATTCTTTGATGGAATTGCACCTCATCATGGTGAATTGATTACCATTTATGGATTTCCACAACCTTTACCACAAGCCATAATCTTGTGGGCTAGCCAACTCTTCACTATCTCAGATATGGTGAGTTGAATACCATACAATTTTTGGTAAATTGCCAACCATTAACGGATTTGGAATATCTTTACCTGTAGCCGTTCGCTCAGGATTAGACAGTCCTTATGTTGGTTAGACATGGTGGACTGATAACCATTTGTTGTGTTAGTGCTATGCACCTTCACCAAGTAGAAAATTCCAATAATCCTACTTATCAGCTTATGAAAATTCTTTCAAACATACTTAAGCATCCCAATATGTTTCCTTTAAAGACTTTTCCTTAATCAGATCCAATAGCAATTCATATCCTTCATCTTTCTCATCAGCAAACAATTTCTTTTCCAGCATTGCCATGCAAACTGAAGGTGAGATGGGATATTCCACTTCTGCAAGCATATAAACATCAGCATTCTGTAAAGACAAACAATGTACTTTACAGTTGTGAAAATATCTCAAACTAACAATTCTTTGCTCCTCGGGTAGTTTCCACACTACATCTGACTCAGCTGGAGGCTCAAACATCACTTTCAAATCTCCCCAAAATACTCTCTCAAATTCTTCTTCAGGTGGATTATCTCCATGTTTGATGTTCACTAACTTATAGAGTTCTTGGAGATCTTCTCTACTCACATCATTTAAGATCCCTGGGAAATTAGAATACACAATATCAGAATTATCCTCCCTTATTATTTGATATGCAAATCTTTTCCCAGTCTTGATTACATGATACTTTACTATCTTAGCTGGTTCCTTTGTGCTTTCAATTGTTCCTATAGTAACCCCTTCAGATGAAGGTTCTTCCTCTGATTCCTCCTCTTGTAATACCTTCTTATACTTGCCTTTCCTTGCAACACTTTTCCTTCTTGTAAATGCAATGATAGGCTTTTTCACTTCTTCTTCTTTCCTTACTTCAGTTGAAGTCATTTCAACCTCTGGTTCTTTCTCAATCTCCTTTTCAGCTTCTTTAACTTGCTCAGACTGTGTCTTTTGCTTTTTGAAAGGAAGAGTATCTTCATAATCAATGGGCTTGTACCCATGATCTCTCTCATAAGCTCTTTGAAACATTCCCAAAATGTCTTCATATGGTCTTCCTTGCATCCTTTTGTAGTCTGAGTACATTGTGTGCTTCAAATAAATCTTCATGTAGTTCATTTGTTCAGCCCTGGTCATCTTCTTTGAAACTTTGGTTTTTGTTTTCTGCTTTTGAGCTTCTCTAAACTTAGACAAGAAATCCCCCAAAGCTTCATTTGCTCTTCTAGCATTCATGAAATTAGCTAGTTCCGCTGCTTTCTCATTTGTAGTCAAACCAGGAATAGACTTAATCTCCTCAAACTTTGCTTTTAACTCATCATCTCCTTCAATCAAGGACATAACTGGATCATCAGATTCTTCTACTAATCTCCTTGCATACAGCTCATCTTGTCTATTCTATTCTTCTACCCTAGCAGCTTCAGCTTGATCTTCTTCTTGTAGCCTTGTAATAGTAGCCAAGGTTGCTTGTTCTTCCCTTTGTTGTCTTTTGGATTTCTTTGGCTTAGGAGATTCAATGAGAATCTCTTTTCCTTTTCTTTTTGCACCAACAGACTCTTCTTGAACAGACTTATCAACCTCACCAGACTTTTCTTTATCACCAGAATTAATATCATTGCCAGCATTAGCACCAGTATTATCACCAGTATTAACACCAGCATTATCTTTCTCATTACCAGAATTAACTCCTTCATCTTCACTTTCCTCAATCCTTAACTTTCTTTTTAGCTTCTTTCTTTTTAGTTCAATCTTGCTGAAGGATTGAGCTAAGGTCTCCGCTGCTTCCATGGTTTCTGGGCTTACATCGTTAGTACCAGCAGATTTGACTTGAGAAGGTGTCTTAAAACTTTGTGCTTCACCAAAACTCCTCCCCTGTTTGGAAGAATTTTCATCCCCTTCTTCAGCACTAAATTGAACCCCTTTGTCCTTCAAAAGCTTCTCCAATTTCTTGACCTTCTTGACCAAGGTGATGACAGCATTGCTCAAAGCTTGATTGGACTTTTCCAATGCTGACACCCTTTTAGATAGGGTAGATTCCACCTCCTGAATGGGACTTAGAACATGGGTTTGTTGTGGTGAGGGTGTAGGAGATGGTGTAGGTGTAGCTGCCCTGGTTGGAGATGGTGATGGACTTGGTTGTGGTGTTGGTGATCTTGGTTGTGGTGATGGTGACCTTGGTTGTGCCTGAGCTTGCTCCACATTGGTTGGTGGTTCAACATGAGATGTACCTGCAATGTTAGTTGAACCAGGAAGCATAGCAGGCAATAAAGGCCAATGGGCCCCATCAAAACCTCTTTTCATATTTGCAAAAATTTTGGTTGTAAAAGCCACACTTATGTATATCTGCATTTTATCTTCAGGTTCAAAATTTAAAATCATTTGCAAAAATCTTGGGTACATTAAAAACTTATGTTTTCCATTTTTGACATTTGCAACCATGCCATCAAAAATCATTTTTGAAAAATTAAATTTCCTTCCAAGTGCAAGACAGACCAATGCAGAAGCAATGTTGCTTCCAAACTGATCCCATCCACCACTCTTCGGACTTAGGCAATGGAGCAAATGATGTATTAAAAATCTCCACTGTGGTGTAAAATGGCTTTTCCAAAAAGTAAATGTACCATCAGTGGGATATCCTATGGTTCGCACCGATAAAAGATCATCATTAGTCAATATGTATTCTCCTGAAGCATCACCCAATTGGAGACTACTCCTAATGGAGGCTTCAGTAATGGTAAAGTCATGAGAGTCAATGGTTGCCCTTAACTGTGGTGTACCATCAGCAAGGGTTTCATAGGTCACAGACCCCCAAAATTGCCTAACAAGAGATGCATAAATAGTGGGATTATGAGTTAACGCGTACCGAAGATTAGAACCTTTCAAGAAATCTACTATTTGCGCAAAGCCGTCACTTTGATGTGGTTTCTTCAAGAAACCGACTTGATTGTGCTTGTCAACAAACTTTAGTGAAGCCATAGATGAGAGAATGACTAAGTGCTGGTTGAGAATTAAAATTAGGGTTTGTACTGGTAGTAGAAAACAGAGTAAATCTTGGCCGGATATAAAGATTTTAAAAATGAGAAGTAAATAATGGATAAAGATGAAAAATGAATTAAATCTTATCCATATATACCTCTTGTCTCAAAAATATCAACGGTCAAATTTGAATAAGATAAAAAAATCTTTATTTGACTGACCAGACCTAACGGTAATAAATTAATTACAATTAACACTACCAGACTTAAAATTGGTCAACCAGATTTAATCATGGACTCACCAGACTTAACCAAGTTTGCACACAAACACTTACTGAGATCGTTAGCAAGGCTTCACATCATCACCAATCCACATTCTTTCTGCAAATGTTAGTCTCAACACCAAGAAAAACATAGAAACAAACAAATTTACAAGAAAATTCAAAGAAATTAACTACCAGATTTAAAACTTAAAGCTACTCAAAAAAAAATTTAAATATACAAACTATACATTATCCTCCCCTTAAATGTAAGCTACCAAAAAAAAATTTTTTTTAAAACTAATTACTATAATTAAGTGAAAAAGGTATAAAATTTTTTGGTCAACTCCCTAAAAGTACCATAAATACGATAATTAAATCATGCCTGCAAGGAATTTATTCCTAAACCAACCGAGCATTTAATTCCCTTAAGCCTCCATTGGCTCTATAAAAAGCCTCAAATCTTCAACATAACTTCATCACATACTTCACAAACTTTAAGCATCCACCCAAACACAATGAATCCCTCCTCAGCAAACATTGTGGAGATTTTGTCCGATTCTTCTTCGGACTCATCTTCTGGAGGATGGAAAGGATATTTTCCACCAAACTACACTTCAACCTCAAGAAACAAAAATTCAAAGAAAAAGGTTGAAACAACCTCTTCTGATGAACCTTCAACAGATGAACTTCCACCATATGTGGATGATTCATCCTCCTCTTCTGACTCATCTGATAATGACGATCTCCAAGTGCTATCAGTCTTACTAACAAAGGAGTTTGAAAAGGCTGCATCATCAGTGAGAATGATCCCTGTGCCTGAGAAGAAGCAAAATCCAAAGCCAAGAACAGTAGTGCTGGGACTCCCTTGCAAGAAGGTGTTTGATGCCATAGGTGGCAGAGGAGTCCACAAAACTATGCCTGACTGCAAAGGGAAAGGAAAGAGGAAGATGGAGTAGTAGTCTGGGTTGTTGATGTAGATGTTTGGGTCTGATGAATATGTATAGGCTTTTGTCTTGTTTTTGTAAGTTGCATCTGAGAATGCAACCATTATGAATGAATGAAAGCTCCATGTTTCTTTGATACTATTGTAACCCAATTATACTAGCAACAATAAAATCTTACTACTGCAAAACAAAGTTAACCAAAATATACAAACTAAACAAATAATGGTTAATGGATAACAAAAAGCCTCCCCTCAATCACAGCTATGCTGATTAAATTCTAATACTACCAGACTTAAATTTTAAAACTACCAGAATTAAAAAAATCTAAGTGCTGGTTAGTATACAAACTTTACATTTTAGCCTCCCCTAAAGTCTAACCTCCCCTTAAGTCCAGCTATGGGTTCATCATACCAATACTAACCACTAAGTAATTAAACCTAGGGCCATCAAACGGTTTAGTTAAGAGGTCTGCAACATTGAAATCTGTGTGTATTTTCTCCACTCTAATTAGCTTCTTTTCATAGCAATCCCTAATAAAGTGATGCATGATTTCTATATGCTTAGTTTTAGAGTGATAAACAGGGTTCTTAACTATACAGATAGTTCTTTAATTATCTATGTGAATTATAGTGTTCATAAAGTTCAAACCATAATCCAGCATTTGATTCTGAATCCACAAGACTTGTCCACAGCAATTGGCAGCTGCTACATACTCAGCTTCAGTTATTGATGTAGCTACAATTGTCTGCTTCTTGCATTGCCAAGAGATTAATCTTCTTCCAAGGAATTGACAACCTCCAGTTGTGGATTTCCTATCAAGGCTTGCACCTGCATAGTCACTATCTGAATAGGCTTCCAGATCAAAAGATGACTCTCTAGGATACCAAAGGCCCAAATTGGGTTTACCCTTTAGGTATCTAAAGATTCTCTTCACATCATGAAGATGTGAAGTCTTTGGGTTAACCTGAAAACGTGAACAAACACAGACTGCATACATAATGTCAGGTCTAGAAGCAGTAAGATACATTAGAGAACCTATCATTGATCTGTAAAGATGCACATCTACATCAGCAGCATTTTCATCCTTTGTCAAAGGCACCTTGTTCTCCATGGGAGTGACTGTAGTCTTCACAGTTGTAAATTCAAACTTCTTCAAGATCTCTGCAACATACTTGTCTTGAGAGATAAAGAGTCCATCTGCTTGTTGTTTCACTTGCAGTCCTAAGAAAAATGTGAGTTCACCCATAGAACTCATCTGAAACCTCCCTTTCATTAATGCTTCAAACTCCTCACACCAAGACCTTCTAGTAGAACCAAATATGATATCATCCACATAAACTTGTACCAAAATGATATCCTTCTTGTCCCTTTTTATAAACAAGGTCTTGTCTATCACACCTCTGATGTACCCATGTTCTTCTAGAAACTTGGAGAGTGTGGCATACCAAGCTCTGGGAGCTTGATGGAGACCATATAAAGCTTTGATGACTTTGTACACTTTCTTGGGTTCTGCTGGATCAACAAAGCCAGGAGGTTGATGAACATATACTTCTTCCTTAATAGTGCCATACAGAAAGGTACTCTTCACATCCATCTGATAGACTATGAACCCCATATATGATGCATAAGCTAAAAATAACCTAATAGCCTCAATCCTGGCTACAGGAGCAAAGACCTCATCATAATCTATCCCCTCCTCTTGTCTATACCCTTGTGCTACCAATCTTGCCTTGTTCCTAACAACTACTCCTCTTTCATCCCTTTTGTTCCTAAAGACCCACTTTGTGCCAATCACCTTAGCTCCACTTGGTAGATCTACAAGAACCCAAACTTTCTGCAATTTGAACTGCAACAACTCCTCTTCCATTGCTTCTACCCAACTCTCATCTTCAAGTGCTTCAGAGACGTTCATGGGTTCCTTTTGAGAAAGGAAACAAGCAAACAAGTAATGTTGTTGGTCCTTGTGGTTGACCCTTTGCTGCTTCTTAATGAGACTGATAAGTGCATGAGATGTAGGAATCTTTTGCACTTTACTTCTGGTTTGAACAACTGATTGAGGATCACCAATTATCTGACTTTTGGGATGAACTTTGTGAATTCTGAGTGTTGGAGCTGGACTTACATCTACTTCAATGGGTAGGTTGTTGAAGTCAGTGACTACCCCTTCTTCATCATAAGAAGCCCCATCAAAAATGCCTTCATCTGGCTTATCAAAGACCTCAAGTTCAGGCATCTCAGAATCATCAAAATCAGCATTTGGAGTAGACTCAGGTTGAGCAGAATTAACAGCAACACTACTAGACTTAACAGGGTTTGTGCTGGTAGCCTTCTCTCCACCAGAATTAATCAAGGCACTACCAGAATTAACTGAATTACTGCTGGTAGCCTTTTTCCCAAGATACTTGTCAGCCAAAGCATCCATTTCTTCTTTGAAGGATAAGATTTTTTCTGAAACTTTTGTAGGAGAACCCTCTTTTTCTTTTGGTTGAGGCTTGATCACAGTCTCCTTCCTTTTTGTAGAAGATTTCTTTGTTCCTTCATTAGCAGCAACATGGTTGACTTCTGTGGTAGGAATCACAATAAGCTCCTCAATTTCTTTGCCTTGATCAGCAGTGCTTGCATCTTGAGTACCTGCATTGTTAGGCACTTCTATGGAACCTGCATCAGGGTTAGCTTGATTCTCCTTGGAGACAGGAATATAGTTCATAGAATCAGTTAAATAATCAAGATCAAACATCCATCTATGACCTAGTCCCTTCACATTGGGTTTTTCCTCAAGAAAATTAACATGCAGATTTTCTTTTACTTTCTTAGTCACTAAATTGTAAACCCTAAAGGCCTTACTATTCAGTGAATACCCAACCAGAAACCCCTCATCAGATTTTCCTTCAAATTTTCCAAGCACACTCAAGGTATCAAGAATGGTCACATGGCACCCAAAAGGCCTTATATAGCTAACAACTGGTTTATGGCCAAAAATAAGCTCATAAGGTGTTTTATTCTGAGGCTTGGTCACTCTAACCCTATTGAATATGTAGCAAGCAGTTGCTACTGCTTCAGCCCAAAAGGTTGTGGGTAATAATGAGTCTGCTAACATGGTTCTAGCTGCCTCAATCAGGGTCTTGTTCATTCTCTTAGGAACTCCATTTTGCTGTGGAGTTCTAGCATTGCTATATTGTTGCTTAATTCCTTTTTCACCACAAAACTCAATCATGCTCCTATTTTTAAATTATGTGCCATTGTCACTCCTAATGATCTTAACCTTGTGATTTAGTAGGTTTTCTATCTGCCTAATGAACCTTTGAATTAAATCAGGGGTTTCATCTTTTGTGGACATAAAGAATACCCAACAATATCTGGTGTAGTCATCAGTAATGACAAGGCAATAGCTAGCATGGTTGATACTTCTAACAGATGTAGGGCCAAACAGATCCATGTGTAAGGTATGCAAAGGCTCAGTAACAATCCTATCCAACTTAGCCTTACAAGAAGCTCTATGCTGTTTGCCCTTATTACAAGCTACACAGGCATGGTCATTCCTAAAAACCTTGGAAGGTAAGCCTCTATTCTTGAAATTAACATGACCTAACCTTTTATGCCACAATTTAGATTCATCCAATGTGGCTTTTGCAAGCAAACAGGCAGAACCTTTTGCAACTTCAGGTGCTTTCATATCAAAACTGTACATGTTGTATTGTCTAGGAACTTTAAGAAGGATCTGACTTTCATCAGGCATCTTAAAGTCCGAAGTCAATACAAAACATTCAGTTTCACTAAAAAGCACCTTATGCTGCTTATCACAAATTTGTGATATTGAGAAAAGGTTAAACTGCCCTAGTTCTTTTACAAAAGATACATTGTCAAATTCTAAATTGCCTACAACAATTCTACCTTTACCAGTTATCTGTCCTTTACTTCCTCCAAAGGTAACAGAACCTCCTTGGAATTCTTGAAAATCCTTCAGATGATTCTTGTTACCAGTCATGTGCCCAGAGCACCCACTATCAAATATTCCTTTGTCTTCCATGTTCTTCAGTGGATGTTCCTGCACAAAAGTAGAGAAATCAGTTTCTCTTTAAGACCCAATCCTGTGAAGACTTGGATCTGCCCTGTGGATCAACATATTTATAAGTCTTATATGAGCTTGATCCACCTTTGGTCTTGGATTCATAGGTAAGTGTGTTCTTAAAAGGATCCCAAGACCAATATGCTGGGGTCTTAACAGTAGATTCCCCATTTTCCCTTACAGCATTTGAACTTGAAACTTGTGCTGTATTATTAACAAAAGGACTTCTCACAGGTGAATGAGGTTTATAAAAATTGTTTCTCTGATTATATGAATTCACTTGTGGTCTATTTACTGGTTGTCTGGGTCTAGAATGATTAAACCACCCAGAATTAACACTTGGCCTCACATAATTTCCATTTTGACCAACAGAACTAACATTTGGTCTACTAGTATTAACATTTGGTCTACCAGAACCAAAATTTGGTCTACCAGAACTAACAGATGACCAACCAGAATTAACATTAGACACACCAGAATTAAATTGTGTTGGTCTAGTCACAAACTTATTAGCATGATTAATCCTGTTTGCATTATTCCAAACTGGTTTATCATTCATGTGGCCAGCATTAACATTCTTATTATTTCTTTGTTCAGCCTCTCTTTTCATCCTAACCTCATGAAAATCAAAGTCCCTAATCAAATGACTTAGACTACCACACACAAAGCATCTTTTAGGACCAAAACTGTGGTTTCTATTATACTCTCTTCTCATCCTATCTGGTTTTGGTGACTCATGATTTCTGACAGACTTCCTAGGAGATTTTATGTGAGTATCACAACTAGGTTTATTTGTATGAGGTTTGGGTTCACTATTTTTGACTGATTTTGACTCAGAAACATTTTTAGGTGCACTCTCTAATTCTGAATCAGACTACCCAGAGACATCTCTAGTAGATCCTTCACTGTCATTGGTTTGACAAGTGGAGTATTCACTAGATTTGTCATCTGAGTTACCTGTCTCAGGATAGATATGACCCTTTTTACCATATACAAACAAGGAGTCATCTAGGTCTTTCTTTTGTAAAGGAGTGTAATCTCCACTTAATGGAGGTGGCACCCCTTTAAAGTCATCAGATTTAACAAACCTATTGTACACTGGTTTACCAATAGAATCCTCTTTTCTACATTTGAACACAGATCTGTCCATCTCTTCCTCATAGCTTAGAACTTCACTATCTGACTGTATTCCATAACCTAAGCCAATCTTACTTGTAGAGCTCATACTGGATGCTATTATTTTATCCTGACACTAAGCAGAATGAGTCCATTTATCTAGTTTCTTTTGCAATTCATCTCTTTCCTTAACAGCTTTTAAACCTGCTTTCCTATATCTCTTAAGTTTTTCATCTTTTTCATATATCTCATTAGCTTGAAAGGTGAGTTTTTCGTTTAAGGAAGCTTGTTTGTTTCGATAGTTATCTATTTGTGCTTCTAAGGTTTTAACAGCTTTAGTATAAGCAAGAATTTTTGCTTCCTGGTCACCTATTTGTGTTAACTGCTCATCACACAAAGCTTTAAGATGATTATATGAATCAATGCATAATTTTGAGCACAAAGATACCTCATTACTGGACCCAATAGCCATAAGTGCATGATTTGGCTCTTCATCCTCAGGTGTGTGTTCATCCCAATTCACAGCTCCAGCTTCCAATGTCATCAAGCTCGTCTGATTCTTCCCCATCTTATCATCATCTTGAGAGTCAGAACCCTTTTTCTTTTTCCAATCAGTAGTCACTTTTTCTGTGCAATTTCTGGCAAAGTGATAATGCTTGTGACAATTGTAGCACTCAATAGTCCTTCTATTGTATCCCACTGGTGACTTCCCATCAAGCTTAATGTTCCTCCCATTCTGCTTGTAAAAGTTCTTAACCCTGAAAGCAATCATGGCAATTTGCCATTTGATATCCATTTCTTCAACTTCAACATCATTAATCTGCTCAAAATCCTCACTGGTGAAATCTTGATCTTCTGGTTCCTAAGCAAGAAGTGAGTGAATTACTTCATCAGCAAAGCCTGCTGGAACATCTCTTTCTTTTCTCATGCTGCTAGGAGAAGTTCCATAACCACCAGAATTAACGCTGCCAGACTTAACCTTGTTAGTGCTGCTCTTGCCTTGAGAAACAAAAGCAACATTTGTAGAACTTGAAGATGCTTTTCCTTGGATTTCCTGTTTAAACACCTTAAGGTTGTTGTACAGGTCATCAGTAGTCATGGTGTCAATTTCACAATTCATCCTCATGGTCAATGTCACACTTGACCATTCTTTTGGTAATGCTCTAAGAAACTTCTGGTTTGCATCTTCTTCTGAAACAGCTGCACCATGGACCTCCAATTTTGATAGAAGATGTTGAAACCTATCATAAGCTTTTTCCAACCCTTCTGAACTGGATACAGTAAAAGCTACAAATTCTTGTTTAAGAACAGCCTTCTTCATCTTCTTGGAGTTAGCATTCCCTCCAAATCTTTTCTTGATAGCCTCCCAGATTTCCTTGGCATCATTCATGCCATGAAACCTTCTCAGATGTTCTTTGCGAATTGCCATTAGCAGCATAGTCTCGGCCTTCTTCTCCTTTTCAACAGCCCGTATCTCTTCAGCAGATACTGGTGGTAATACCCTAATTACTCCATCTGTTCCTTGTGAAATCCTTTTCTTCGAATTCCCATTCTGTATGACATTCCAGACTTCGCTGTCAATATACTCCAGATAATGTTCCATCTCCATAGCCCAGATGTCATATTCTTCTCTTTTTAGGATTGGGAGTTTTATGTTGGATATGGTTGTTGTTGCAGAGATGGGTTGTAGTTGTTTAGATGTGCTTGCTTCAGGTTTTTCTTCATCATGGACTGATTTTTCATCATCACTGTTGTGAACTGAGAAATCATCATTCTTACTGGGATTTTCTAAGCCAGACATGTTGCAGGGTTTAGGTGAATGAATTTAGGGTTTGGTTGTTGTGTTTCTTCAAACTCAGAGTCTCTTTAGGCTCTGATACCACTTGTTAGTCCACATGAATTATGGATCTCTAAGTAGCCTTAACAGCTTAGTAGACGACTTGAATAAATCAAATCAATCTAAGTGAGACTCTAACACGAATTGAATGTTTATGCGGAATCTAAACAATCAACTATGAAGAACACAATAGCAACTAACTTCGTATTATTACTAATTGTTTAATGAATTACAATCTTTGTCGTTATCTCTAAACTAATGTGTTAGGGTTCCTTTTATACACCAAGGAAACCCTAGATACAAAACTTGTAGAAGGATGTACGTATCTTCTCCAAAGATAAGTTCGAATCCTTTCCTAACTTATAGCTAACCGACTTCTATAATATCATGACCAGACTTAATGACTAAAGTCAAACAGACTTAACTTTACATTTACTCTACCAGACTTAACAATAAACAACCAGACTTAACTTTGACCAGACTTAACTAACAATACTAACAGACTTAATTCTGTAGTCCACCAGACTTAATTCTGGTCTTCTATTAAGTCTTCTCTTGTCTTGTGATAATTCCCAACATATTTGACTTCCAATAGACTTGTTGATAAGATCAGTTGCAAGCTGTTGTTTTTCAACCAAAATGACATGTTTTTCTTTTGCAGATAAGGCTACATCTCTAGCCTTCTCAGCCTCTTCTACTCTTTTATTAAGAACACTAATTTCAGCATTTTTCTTAATAATTTCAACTTCTAGACCATTAATCTTATCAACATACTCTACTTCATTTTGTTTAAGAAAGTCAAGTTTTGCTTCTACTGATTTTAGGCCATATTCATAACCTAAATTGTCAAGTTTTAATTTATCTACTTCCATTCTTAAACTTTCATTCCTAGATTTTAATTCCTCAATAGTATCTAGGCATGATTTAAAAGAACAAGATGACTCATTGGATACCTCAGAATCTGAACCAGAGGATGAAGAAGCATAGGCCATTAGAGCAAAATTGTGTCCCTTCTTTTCTTCTTCAGCCATGAAAGCAGCATTTGGTCCATCCTCTGCTTTATCACTCCAGTCATAGTCACCTAAGCCATCACATGAAACCAGAGCAACAGTAGTCTTGGTTTCTTCAATGGGAACTATCCTTGCAGGCTCTTTGTTCTTCTTTGGTGCTCTACACTCCCTAGCAAAGTGTCCCTTTCTCCCTAGCAAAGTGTCCCTTTCTCCACAATTATAGCACTTAATTTTTGACTTATCAAACCCCACATTGGTTTGTCTGTACTTGAGTGCTCTTCCAGTTTTCTTAAGAAATCTCCTTGCCCTCATAGTAAGCATGGCCATCTGCCACTTCAAGTCAATCTCTTCTAGATCATCAGGGTCTATCTGCTCCAGATCCTGATCAGTAACAGTTGTGCTTGTAGTGAGATCAGCCAAAAATGCACATATAGCTGCATCACTGATGTTATCAGTATTTGAACTAGCAGCAGAAACAGGTGCCCCAACAGCAGAAACAACATGAGCAGCAGCATAATGGTTGTCATGAGAGCTTCCAGATCCCTTGTTGTTAGAAGACATAAAAGCAAGGTTGCTTGAACTAGAAGATGAGCTGGATGTACCTTTGACTTCAGATTCATATACCTTTAAGTTGTTGTACAAATCATCCAAAGTCATTGTTTCAAAGTCTGCCTTGTTCCTCCAGACCACTGTATGAGTATTTCATTCAGATGGTAAGCTCCTCAAAAATTTGAGATTGATGTCTTCTTGAAGAATTGAGACCTTCATAAGTTGTAATTGACTCACCAACCTCTGAAGCCTATCATAGGTAGCATCAATGTTTTCCGAACTTGAAGCAGTAAATGTTTCAAATTGATGCTTGAGCAGATTCTTCCTAGACTTTTTGGTGGCCTCATTCCCACCAAATCTGAGTTCAACAGCATTCATCAATTCTTTAGCAGACTGAGTGTTACCAAAACTCAATTGGTATTCATTGGGAATACCCATCAATAGCATATTGTAAGTTTTGATTTCCAGCTTCCTTTGTGCCTTCTCCTCATTAGTTTTAATAGGTACATCTTTCCCATCAGCAGTCTTAGCAGGAAGAGTGTCTCCATTCTGAATGACTTCCCATATGGAGAAATCAAGCATCTTCATGTATCGCTCAATCCTCATCTTCCAGAGTTCATACTCACCAGCCTTCAGCATTGGTACCTTTGAAGCAGTCACCATATGAGTAGTATCAGAATCCATTGCTTATGAAGATGATGAACAGATCTGATTATACGAAATTCTTCTTGATAGCAGTCTCTAGATCACAAGCTCTAATGCCACTTTTTGATCCCAGTTGAGCTTAATCGATCTTGTTAATTATCCTAGATGTAGATCTAAGACAATAGGTATAGAGACTGTTCTTGAACAAGCTGTTAATCACTACGTGGAATTTAGTAATTAATCTTAAGAAGAATTAACAATCAAACACACAATAATTCTCTCAACTATCACCTCAATATATTAAATACGGTTACTCAAAAGTAACAGGGTTACAATGAACCTTGAAGTGAATACAATACGTATGCTAACAATCGTGTGTTAAATCCTAACCCTAGATCCTCCTTTTATAGACTTAAGGAGTCCTAGTCAGTTACAAAAACTTTCTATACAAGATAATATCAAATTGTATCTTTACCTTAATTATCTTAACAAACTATACATATCTAATAAGCAGCAGAATCATTACTCTAGCAGCAGAATCTTCATAGACTAGTAGTAGAATGACACTTAGCTTATTTCACCATTCATCAGATAAACTCCAGCAGCAGAATGTATACACTAGCAGTAGGATGATTCAGCCTAGCAGCAGAGTCATACTTGGTGTATTTTCCTTAAGTACCATGAGCAGCAGCATAACATACAAAGCAGCAGCACCTTCAAACCCAACATGTTTTTATACGTTTTCATCTGTTTTTATAAGTTTTCGTCCGTTTTTATAGGTTTCCGTCCATTTTTATACGCTTTCATCCGTTTTTATACGCTTTCATCCGTTTTTATACATTTTCATCCGTTTTTATACGTTCTCGTCCGTTTTTATAGGTTTTCGTCCGTTTTTATACGTTTTTATACGTTTATATCTGTTTTAATACGTTTTCTTTCGTGTTCATACGTTTTAACCATATTTATAGGTCTTCATCCATTTTTATACGCTTTCATCCATTTTTATACGCTTTCGTCTATTTTTATATGTTTTCGTCCGTTTTTATACGTTTTTGTCCATTTTTATACGTTTTCATCCCTTTTTATACGTATAAAAAAAGGACAAAACCATACAAGAATGGTTAAAAACGTATTAAAGCAGAAGAAAACGTATTAAAATAGATAAAAACGTAAGAAGACGTATAAAAATGGACGAAATCCTATCAAAACGGACGAAAATGTATAAAAATGGATGAAAACGTATTAAAATGGACAAAAACGTATAAAAACGGATGAAAGCGTATAAAAACTGTTGAAAATGTTTGAAGCGTATTAGAATAGATAAAAACGGAAAAAAATATAAGAAAAACGTAAAAAAATAAAAACGAAAACCTATAAAAACAGACAAAAACGTATAAAAACGGATGAAAACGTATAAAAATGGACGAAGGCGTATAAAAACGGATGAGAACGTATAAAAATGGACAAAAACATATAAAAACGGTTTAAAACTATGACAACTTATTAAAACAGATAAAAACGTAAGAAAAACGTATAAAACAGACGAAAACGTATAAAAATGGACGAAAGCGTATAAAAACGGATGAAAACGTATAAAACGGACAAAAACATATAAATATGGTTAAAAACATATGAAAACGGAAGAAAACGTATTAAAACAGATAAAACGGATAAAAATGTAATAAAAACGTATAAAAACGGACTAAAACCTATAAAAAATAATGAAAACGTTTAAAAACGGACGAAGACATATAAAAACAGATGAAAACGTTTAAAAATGAACAAAAACATATAAAAACGGTTTAAAACCTATGAAAACGTAAGAAAACGTATTAAAACAGATAAAAATGTTAGAAAAACGTATAAAAATGGACGAAAATGTATAAAAACGGATGAAAACGTAAAAAATTGATGAAAACGTATAAAAATTGACAAAAAGAGGAAATTACACCGTGCGTCCTTATGGTTTTGAAATAACGAGTATACCCTCATGGGAAAACAAGTTAACAAGAGTTAACGAGCGTTAGTGGGCTCCATTAGATGGTGGGACAAACGGTGCATAACGTTTGCCAGTTAAGGTCGAACGGTGCAATTTTTTTGGTCAAAGGACTAACGGCTGCGGTCAACGTAAACCACAAGGACGAACAGTGTAATTTACTCTAATCTAAAAGATCAATGAAGTACCATGACTAATTAACAAGGAATGAGCCCCCGCCGCATTGCGACGGGTTTAGCTTCTTGTACTCTGGTTTGCTTGGGCGATGAGGCTGACGAAAGACTAAAATTTGTATATAATATTAAGTTTATAGCAACGTCGCTGCAAGAGCTGTCCAAAATGTGTACCTTAACATGTTTTCGGCACTTTCAACTTTTCAGGTCTATGTACATAGTTCCTACAAATATTACGTCACATACGTCTGGTACATCTTTTACATAGCTGTAGTACAAAATCTTGGTGCCTACCTGTTTTTTTCAGCTACTTCAGGCTTTAGATGTGCGCTACATTATCAGGCACATGTACATATTGCTACAGTTATGATATTCTCGACTTCGGCAACAGCTTTTAGACAGCCGTGTCGTAAAATATATTGGCTGGGCTGGATATATTTCTGATGCATGAGGCTGCTCTTCACATTTATTTGCCCTTTTAGCATCTGGTACACCACTTTCTTCAGGCGAACTTTTGAACAGCTGTTTGCGGACCGATGATGTTTCTATATCTTTTAGGGATTTTTTTTTCTGCATGATCGGTTGATGCAGGCGGAGGAGTCAATTCCTGTGATGATAATTCACTGAAGGTTGCTTTTTGTTTAGGTGTTGCTGCAGTTGACGAAGAAGCAGCTTCCGTTTCGGGAGTTGGAAGCAGTAGTAACTACAGTGGAATTTGAGGAGTCATAACTAGTGGCAACATAGGTGGAGCTGGGTCTGATGCGTCGTCTAGAACAAATTTTGGGAACCGCTTGCGGCTTCCTTTCCCAAAATGTAGGACGAACCTATGGTCTGGCAGTAACTATTTGAAAACGTATGAAGAGCATTTGTATTGTATTTTAACATATGGGGTTTGTACCTGTAGTTTGCCACCAGGTTAGTCCCAGGTTCTTGACAATGCCAATGTGGTCAGCCGTCTTCAATTTTGTTGTTGCAGGTCTTGCATCTATTGAAATACCAACCTTTGTCTTCTTCGATTGTCATTATCACTGTCTCAGTGGTAAACCTTTGTTGTTGATGTTTATTGCTGCCAATTAGTGACGAAAACATCGTAAAAGTTCCAATGAAATGTAGAAATGCCATACCATTAAGTTTTCAGGGTTGATCTCCAGTAGTGTGGCTATTGATATCGCTTCTTGAGCTACGGGTTCTTGTTGTGGCTGCTGATGTGTTATTACTAATGGTAGTGATATGGTTGGGCCAAGAAGTTCATTGTACCTGTATTGTAACATTTATGATCATGTATTGCCTGATAACTTTGGTTATTGTAGTTTGTATATATATATTATATCATGTGCTTACACTCCACGTATGTGGTCTGCTCCGGGCAACTTCGGATTTAGGTAATAAATATGTAGCTGGTGTTGTAGATAGTTGTATGATCCCTGTTTGTCAATTAATACATAGTTATTCTTCAAAAGGAAATATTTTAGGTGTTTGTGTTTTCGCAAAGTTTCGTACCTCCATATCTTTTAACCAAACATGAGCTGACCGCTATGATGATTGGTTGTTCCAAGTCCATTGCAATTTGTAATTCAAATGTTGTAGCCATTTCATTCCAAAGGCTTAGAGAAACAGTATTTCCAGTGCAAAGAGTGTCTGTTTAGTATGCGTGTGTAATATTTGTAGAACTTAAGAATGTTGTGTCTGTAAGGAATCATACTTGAGATTTTGAATCAGGTTCTTTCTGAGAATTCGGTTTGTTGTTGGACCTCCAAATTCTTTGATCCTACCCACATTACGGATAATGCCTATGTAGTCTGTACATGGTTCCAAATGTTATGAAAAATATTCGTATAAATAGGTTTTGTGTTTAGAGAAATATACCTGTTAAGACAGAATCACGGGCGTCTGCGCGGGTGCTAAGATCATTGTACGCAGCAAACCTAAAATAATGATTCGGGAATCCCTCACCTTGGCAAGGAGTAACTCTTGTGTATTTTCCAAAGAGGAGGGTAACGTTGTTTTCCAAGGTGCATTGCCAGTTGTCGGTACGGTTGCAGCCAAACCCCTGGATCCTGTAACATGAATTAACCTGTAGGTTGATGTCAAATTGTCTCATGTCGCGGACCTCAACGTTTGCATGCATGGCATTGCCCTGCACAAATGGGACATCAGATATGGGATATGCTATAGCCGTTTGTTGCTTAATTATTGGAGAAAATAGATCGGCTTACACGTTTGTCTAATAGGATAAAGCATAGTCTTGTTGGGTTTGGATCAGGCACATTTCGTGATGTCCACTTTCGATAAACTTTGACCTCCAGAATGGTTTGCGTTAGTTAGGTCGATGTCCGTGATATCTGCAACAGTTGAGTCGGTTACAGCCATTTTGCCTTTGTCTTTTATCTCGGCTGCTGGGCCAGTGTCTGTTGTGATTGCTTCTCCTACATCCTTTGAGGTGACTTCTTTTTTTATTTTGATCAGCCATTATTCTACAAAATGTGAGGATTTCGGAAAACTCTAGTCAAACAACTCGATATGTTATTTTTGTGACAATGAGTCATATGATGTAATTTGGAACATGACAGTGTTTCCTGAAATGAGGGGCGCCTAAATAGTGAGACTGACTTGTATGCAGCTTACGGATAGCTAATTTGTGTAACAGATTAAACGACGTTTGCCTATAATGTACAGGTAAGGTAACAGTTAAAAGAGGGATGCAGGCTAATAAGTGAACGCAGGGTTATCGACAATGGACTGCAACCTATGGTGACTTCTGAAAGTAACTAACTACATATTTTCTAAATGGACCGCAAGTAGCTGAATTGTATTTGTTAACTGATAAACCTCTCCTTTTTTCACCTTGCTTGTTACACCTCTTTGTATTTGAGAACTTTTACATACTCAATTGTCCTTTCGATTCTCAATTTCAATTCCTTTGCCTGGTCTTAAGGCATGGATATGAATCCTACAAAACACAGTATCCCAACATCATCGTTGATATATAATCGTAAATCCATGTAGTAAATAAGCTATCATGTATTAAAACTAAATAATATAAATACCAGAAAATGCCTACCTTGATTCGCTACCTGCACCCTTGCATACTTTAGACTTAGCCGCGCTCGTTTCCATTTGCATGATTTTTCCCGGATTCAGACATTAACCATCGGCCGGTATCTTCTAACAATAGTTACAAAGTATATGAGATGAGTCCAAAATTGAGCGAAAGTCAAACTCTAAAACAAACGTCAGTATATCACAAAGTTTAACTTGCATACAAACCGAAGCTCAAATTCAAGTTTGAGAGTTGAGACGCAGTAATAAATCTACTTTTTCATTGATGGTTTGTCACAAAATCTACGACGTGATGAACCTAAACTTGAATCACGCAAACGTGGACTATCGCGTCATTTAGCACCAGAGTCAGCTATTTATACACAGACACATGTATCTGATTTTTTATCTGGTGCACCGTTATACAAATAGGAAAGTATATGAGTCTGGGATTTACTACAGCGTCAACGAAAAAATAACCTTATAAAGCTTACAAAATTTTCAAGAAGCTAATAAGGTCATCAAAAAAAAAAAAAAAAAAAAAATTACTTACTCTTAGTCTCCTTAGAATACCCTACCTACAAACATTAAAAAGGTTAATTAAAAAAAAAATAAAAAATAAAATAAAAAAAATAAAAAATAAAAAAAAATTAGCATATCATACTCCAAAATTAATGAAACCTGCTGCAACCATACCTCCAAAATCTTCCTGTTTGTATCTAATTTTTCAGATTCACAAACAAAGGCTCTTTAAATATTCCCTTTACTTTGACCTTGTTCTTCCCCATCTTTTCCCCCCTCTTCTTCAGCATCTCGTTCATCTTTTCCATCAATAATATCAATCAAACTCTCTACAGTGAAACTTTACAGACTTTTTATCCTGGTGGGTTTCAAGGGTTCCTGGTATCAGGAACTGAATCCATTGTGATAAGAATGAGAGAGGCGGTGACATATGTCTCGTGAATTCTAGACGTGTGTACAAAGTCATTTTTTTAACGTTACTCGCAGAAGCAATAGCCTACAACGTAGGCTAACGTTCACCTGCGGGTTACAGTAGTGGGCTTATTACAGCCTGCTTAGAGGCCCAACTTTTATTATTATTTTAATCAATCTGGGACTCCGGGCCTTCGAGAATTGTATTATAGATAGAATAGTTAGAGATGAGATGATAATAGATCACGTGTAATTTTAAGCCTATATAGTAACGTAATTACGTGACAACACATTGAAGGAGAAAAATACCAAGTCATGTGTCAAATATCCAATGGTTTTGGGTTGATTTTTAAACGATGTAGGTTAAGCATGAATATTATTTAAGAGGTGATAATTGTGACCCTTTCAATAAAACATGTAACAGATGATGTTTTTCGGTTCAAGTTACACGGGAAGATGAATCTCTAACTCAGATATACACGATCTAACCGAGGTATCCTCAGCTCATGACCCTTTTCCGATCCTTTCCTTGACCACCCGAAAATGTGTACACATTGAGGTTTGAGCCGGCCTTATACCTCTTGTGAGAGAGTTAAGTGACCTATAATTAGTTTATTTGGTGGTTGTTCAGTCATAACCCTTTCAATGTCAATGGTTAAGCAGATGAGCAGAAAAGTTAAAGGTATGAGTCAAATTTATCAAACAATTTCTATTTAAATAATACAGCATTAAAATCTCACACATGTTTATCAAATTTGCAACAAGAACTCAAGAACTGGAAAATTGGTCTTAAGGCCTCAACGGTTGCGCGAAAGGCTATGGGACTCTCCCATTTTTCTCTTTTCCTTGCAGGAATACCTCGCCCATAATGCGGCAAACAAATTCTATTTCCCTTGCGGCACTAGGCTTCCGCAATGTTTGAAAGAGAGAGAAAATCTTATTTTATTTGTGTGATTGTGTTTTGCGTGTGGATATTTTTGAAAGTCTTTTTAATAATAAAAAGATAAGAAACAAATGTTGGAAAGAGAGAAAATATAAGGCGTAACTTTAGGGAAAGTTAAAGAAAAGAGTTAAAAATTAAAAAATAAAAATATAATAAATAAATAAATAAATAAAATAAAAAAAGTAATACGAAACTAACGTGCTAAGAGAAAACTCCTCACCACACCCTCACGACCTCATATTTGGACGAATATGAGTTGTGGAAAGGGATTGTTTGGTCGGTGTCGTACTTAATTTGGACGAATAGAAATCAAGTGGTTTTTAAAAGGAATGGGTCGCAAATTTCAGATTTGTTCAAGGAAGTTCAAAGAAGAATGTTCGAGTGGATTACTACTAAATATAGAGGGATGATTGGTCTTAAGGCCTCAACGGTTTCACGAAAGGCTATGGGACTCTCCCATTTTTCTCTTTTCCTTGCAGGAACACCTCGCCCATAATGCGGCAAACAAATATAGAGGGATGATTGGTCTTAAGGCCTCAACGGTTGCGCGAAAGGCTATGGGACTCTCCCATTTTTCTCTTTTCCTTGCAGGAACACCTCGCCCATAATGCGGCAAACAAATTCTATTTCCCTTGCGGCACTAGGCTTCCGCAATGTTTGAAAGAGAGAAAAAATCTTATTTTATTTTGTGTGATTGTGTTTTGCGTGTGGATATTTTTGAAAGTCTTTTTAATAATAAAAAGATAAGAAACAAATGTTGGAAAGAGAGAAAATATAAGGCGTAGCTTTAGGGAAAGATAAAGAAAATAGTTAAAAATTAAAAAATAATAAAATAAATAAATAAATAAATAAAATAAAATAAAAAAAGTAATGTGAAACTAACGTGCTAAGAGAAAACTCCTCACCACACCCTCACGACCTCATATTTGGACGAATATGAGTTGTGGAAAGGGATTGTTTGGTCAGTGTTGTACTTAATTTGGACGAATAGAAATCAAGTGGTTTTTAAAAGGAACGGATCTCAAATTTCAGATTTGTTCAAGGAAGTTCAAAGAAGAATGTTCGAGTGGATTACTACTAGGATGATAAAAGGTAATTTGAAGTGGGAGGATTGGATCAGTGGCTTGATCGTTTCGAACACGTTCTATGTGAGAGCGGCGGATCACACCTAGCATCAAATCGATCTAGCTGTGAAGGTTTTTTCTTTTTTGTTTCTGGTTGTGCTTCTGTAAGTTGGGTTTTGGTTTTTTGTCCCCTTGTTTTGTCGGATCTTCTCATGGTCCTCTTCTATATCTTGTAGAGGGATCTTTTCTTTTGTAAAGTCGTTTGTGTGGTAATAAAAAGGAAAAAAAAAACCCTCACGGCCTCACTATAATGAATTTCCTTTCGCTTCAGCATCAAAGTCAACGGAAATATGGCACGCATAAAAAGTCAGCCGGCCATGATAATTGCTTGCCACCTTTGAAAGCAATTACTCCATCTTTCTTACTCTATCCAATAATCCCCACGTACACATGATTACCTATCTACATTTACATTTAAACCAAACCCTCTAGACATGTAACAAAGTTTACATTTTTTTGTCACATTAAAAATTATGCGTATGATTCCTCAACTTTTTAATTACATTACTAGACAAAACATGTAGCAAAGTTTTCGTAGTTCTGATTCTGAATTTAGTTCTTCCTTATAGGAAATAAAAAAAAGTACAATTAATATACTCTCTCCGTCCCATATTAAATGTCCACTTTCAAAATGCACAAAGTTTTAGAAGATTCCACTAACTACACTCTCCACCAATCAAATATCATTTTTACCCACTAAAGTCTCATCTCATTGGTTGAAATACAATATAGACACTTAATTTGGGACATCCCAAGATTCTATTGTGGACACTTAATATGGGACAAAGGGAGTATATCTTTAGGGGGTGTTTACCAAATTAAGTGGTTCGATATGAACCACTTAAATTAGCCTCTTAAAAGAGGATGACAAAGCTTTGATGAGTCTCTTCATTAAGTGGGATTAAAAGCTTTGATGAGTCTCTTCATTATGTATTCATGTCTAGTCAAACTATTGGTTCTCCTCTAAATCATGAAGACCTTGAACAGGTGGATGATGATGATTTAGAAGAGATGGATATTAAATGGCAGGTTGTTTTACTGAGCATAAGGGCTAAAAAATTTTGGCAAAGAACTGGAAAGCAGATTACCATTAATGGTAATGAAACTGCTGGGTTTGATAAGAAGAAAGTAGAGTGTTTCAATTGTCACAAGGTGGGACACTTTGCAAAAGAGTGCAGAAAGCCAAGAAGGCAAGAAAATAAGAGCACATGGTACAAGCAAGATAAGAAGAAGGAAGTAACTGTGGAAGAGCCAAAGGCTATGCTAGCCATTGATGGTGTTAGCTATGATTGGAGCTTCATGGCTGATGAAGAAGAAGCACCAAAAGAAGCTGCAATGGTGGCAACTGAGACTGCACTGATGGCTTTTTCTGATTCAGAGGTAAATTCTATAATCAAATGTACTGAATCATGCACTGCTCTTAAAGCTTATGAAAAACTTAAAAAGGAATCTGATGATCAACTAGAAGAGCTATATAACTCAATGGCTAATTTAGCTAATCATAAAAGAGGTCTAGCTGTTCTTGAAAAACAAATCTTACATTTTCAAGGAAATGAATCTAAGTTTAGTGATGACATGGTTGCACTAAAAAGAAACATAAAATTCAAAGATGAGTACATTGTTGGGCTAAATGAATCATGTGCAAAGCACAAAAAGGCAAATGAAAATGTTAAGATAACAGTTGATACACTAGCTTATGCATCAGATGGAATCAATAAAATTTGGGAAGTACAAGTTTTAATAAAGCTAAGTCTGCTATAGGTTACAATTCTGTTCCTCCACCATACAGAGGTGTTCCCTCACCTCCAGGTATTGACCTAGCCCACACAGGATTAGCTGAATTTCAAGACCCAATAATGGAATATGGTTCTAAGTCTACTGAAATTCCTAAGGTAGAAGAAGTAAGTGAGAGTTTAAGTAAAACTTCACTTCATGAGGACAAGGTGTCCTCTGATAGAAGATCAGATAGAGTAGTCATTGAGGACTGGATATCTGATGAGGATGAAGATGAACAGGTTATGTCTAACCTTGAAGTGGTTAAGAAAGCAGGAACAAGTGTTCCTAAGATAGTCAAACATGATACTAATAGGCCTAAAATCAATGTTAAACACATTAGGCAACCAGTTAGGTATTGTGAACAATACATAACCACTAACAAGCCTAAAGGCAACCAAAGGAATTGGAATGGCCTTAAGTCTCACCAACTAGGTGATGACTTTGACTTTTATAACAAAGCTTGTTACATATGTGGAGAATTTGACCATCTTGCAGCTTTCACTAGTACAAAAATGGGATTTAGTCACACATGCTGTTTTTCGAACAGCCACACAGTCGCCTTTTTATGTGACTAAATGTACCAGAATAAAATAAACAGCCACACTTGATCCGACTTGTGTGACCATTTCGAAATTACATCCGAGGCTATAGCCATACATTTGAATATTTTCGTGACTATACGTATCTGGTAAAAAAAAATTTATTTTTTAGTCACTTATAATTTGGGACGTGTGACGGATACAAATAAGGTTGAAACATTAGTCGCACTATATATATACATATGTGACAAATATATGTCACGCAATTGAAAAGTGTGACCAAAATCCATATATGGTCACACGAAGTAATTGTGTATGTGGCTAAATCATATGCTCAAGTTTGTCACACATTATTTAAGCGTGACTGCTAGTTTTTGTTGAAAATTTAGCCACATATGAATTTGAAAT
This sequence comes from Artemisia tridentata subsp. tridentata, assembly GCA_021014915.2. NCBI lineage: Eukaryota > Viridiplantae > Streptophyta > Magnoliopsida > Asterales > Asteraceae > Artemisia > Artemisia tridentata. Next base: position 150,885,517 of record CP139501.1, on the reverse strand, counting down.
GTGTGACAACTGAAAAGTAAGTTTGAAGCATAGTCACGATATGCATTTAAAAGTGACAAATATATGTCACACACTTGAGATGTGTGACCAAATGTCATATATGGTCACACTAAACCATAGGCATACATGATTAAGTGTGACCAAAATTCGATACAAATAGTCACGTAAGTTAATATGTGTGTCTAAAGTTAAGTGTGTGTTTGCCTGCCAATTCCTAATGTGTATGGTTACATTTAATTGTAGCACAATCATATGACTATAGGCAATAGTCAAATTTTGTCACACATTATTTAAGTGTAGTCACAATTCGATACATATGGTCACACATTTCTGATAACTTATGCAATAGTCAAAAATTTAAAAATATCAATGTTTTGGCTCCATTGTAAGCATTTATGTAAGCATATTTTGTCAGACTATACATTCTAGCAGTAATAACTATACATTCTAGCAGTAATAACTACACATGTTTATCTCATAAGAAGTAATAACTATACATGTTTAAGTCAAACTATACATTCTAGCAGTAATAACTATACATTCTATTTCTTGTCCTTGGGTCCTAGATACTCTTCCATCTTCCTGAGCAGTTCATATGCCATGTCATCATAATTAAGCTGAAGCTTGAGTATTTTCTTCCCACGCAACATCTGATGTAGAATATCTTTGTGAAACTTTAAAGGGTAATCCTTTTCTACAAGCATGTAGATCACCAACTCATTCACAGTTAAAGCATGTACTCCACATCGTTGAAAATTTTTCCATTCTTTAACAGTATTGTGCGTTAGTCTTCTCCGACATTCATCTTCATGATTTGGTTCAAACATTACCTTCAAATAATTCCAGACTTCTCTATCATAAGCTTGTTCTGGTGTCTTATTACCAAATCTTTGTTTGAGTAATTTCCATAGAGCTATCATATCTCGTCTATTAAAATCATGAACCATGTGAAAAAAGCTTACAAACCTTCTAGAAGAACCATCATGCCTCTTAATATCGTAATAAACTGTTTTCCCGTGAGATCCAGACTTATAATCAACAATGGGATGTTTGACAGTTAAAGGTTGTGCATCCATGGCTTCTCCTACAGAGTCAACTGCAAGTTCAGTGTGAGCTTGCATTTGTTCTTTAGCAACAGCTTGCTCAGTTTGTTCTTGTTTTCTCTTTTTACTGCTTTCTATTTCCAACTGTTCACCTGCCCTCTTTGAACTGTCATTCAAGAAGAGTTCATTGTTTCTCTTGGCAATTGCATATAATTCTTCAATTCTTTTATCATCCAAGAATTTCAAATCCTTTAGTTTCCAACTGGCCACATTCTTCAAATACCTGCACATGAGTAGATGTTTATGATGTACATATTGGGTGTTGTTGATATTAATATAAATTTACCTTTGCAACAAAAAAAAAATAAATAAATAAATAAATAAAATTAAAAAAAAAAAAAAAAAAAAAAACCCTGCACATGAGATCTCTTCTTTGTTTTTGAGTGGGTGGCTTGTTCTTCTTAGCTGCATATCTTTGTTCTGCATACAACTTCTTTTTTGCATTAAAAATTTCTTTCAGCATCCTGGCTTTTTCATTTACTGAGTACTTATCTTGCTCTTGTTTATGTAGTTTCTTAGCAAGCTCAGAATCAGCTGTAACCTGAGCCCTTTCCTCATCCCATGAAGCTATTAACTCTGCATCTTTTTCTTCTTGTATTCTCCTTTTTTCCAAAATTGTCTTATGTTCTGCATCATACTTTTGTGATAATTTCATAGCAATTTCAGCATCAACTTTTAATTGCTCTTCTTTTGATAATGGTTTCTCCACAGGCTCTTCAGTAAGAATCCCTTTACCTTTGCCTTGTACCTGTGGAGTTGATTGTTTAGCTTTTGGAGAGGATGATGGCTCTTGTATCACAACACCTTTGGTTACTGGTTTTGCTGTCTTCAGCTCAGCAAGTACACTAACAGCAGTTGCAAAAACCTCTGGTGTAGCAGTACTAGCTTTTGTAGTACCAGCTGTAATTGGCTCACTAGCAATATCAGCATTTTTAACCTTGCCCAAACGATGATCAATCACCACTTGATTCCCTTGGTTATTGATGTGTTTCAAGGGATATACCCGTTAGGAGTCCAAGTTTTAAAAATTTTAACACGATTTACCAATGATTCAAACGAAACACATACGAGCAAGTATACTCGTCCGTGTGTAGTAAGAGATAATTGAGGTAAGCCGAGGTCGTTCACTAGGATTTGTTTTGTTTGTATGATGTAAGTTTTTGTGAATAAAGAGCAATCCAACTTATCGATTCTAATTAGCAAGCAAATGAAAATGATGTAAATTCAATAATTAAAAGACTACACTTGCCTAGACTAGTTTGCACAATTCCTTTGACATGATTATGACATTGGTTCCATTTGATTATGATCAACAAATTAGATGGTGTTCCAATTCGATTAGTGGTGTACTAATTATATTGTTTCCCACACTTTCAATCCTCGTCAAGATTTAGAGATTATAAAAAACAATATTTAAGAATTGATCAATCCAAGATTAACACAATTCAATTACCCGATTCGCTTTCGTTTCACAAATAATTAACAACCACACTATTTAGTTTTCCAAGTTAAATTAAGTTTCTTATGAAATGGTCAATACATAAGGTAAAACCCTCATAGACAAAGGTTTACAACTAATTTACTAAAAATGTCTTTTTCAACCCAATACATCATTAGAAATTACCCAAACTTAACAACCCTTTGGTGGAGAAAACTCAAGATAGCACAATTCATTCTTAGTGTTAACTTTTCTTTTGTGTTAGAACCAATAAGTCATAATCAATCAAGTGAATCATAAATCAAACATCATCTAGGCAAGTGCATAAGGCACTTAGCCACTCATGGTAAACAAAGTAATAACCATAAGAAATTGATCACTAGTAAACATGATTGAATAGTCTTACAAAATGTTGTAATGATGATTACAAGTAATGAAGAACACTTGTGAAATGATCAACAATGATCCTTGCGTAATTGAAGTTATGATTGGTACGATTTTTAGCTTCCTTTTCCTGCGTTTTTCTTCCTCTTGTCGCCCCAAATATAAGAAAAAATTGTGACAGATTTTTGTTGTAGTTTTTTTATATTCTTCTTTTCTCTCTTTGTTTTTCTATCCTTATGTAGGGAGATTACCCTTGGCCAACAAGATTACATCTTGGGCTCCAAGTGTCATAATAATGGAGTTGAGTTAATAGATGAATAATGACACTTAACTCTTCCTTTTAATGTAACTTAGAAGACTTTAATATTGCTGGACCTAAGGTTTGGATACTAAACCTTAGGCATGGAAGTGACTTCTTAAACCTTAGGCATGAGATAGAAACCTAGGGTTTAGAATATGATCTTTAACATTTATCTTTTCATGAACTTTTCTTCAACTTAAAAACCATTGTAATCTTGATTCTCCATCTTAATCAATCCTTCCAAAGCTTGTATTGTGAGACGATTCCTACATTTGTGCACAGGCTCTTGATTTGACAACTTTTCCACATCTTTTAAGCTTTTCCTTGAACTTGATTGAACCTGAACTAAAATACATCTTTTGCACTTTTTAAGCATAATATGTTCATAAATTCAACCAAATACAATGCATAAATATAGAAATAACGCGACTAAAACATGTTAGATTTGAGCGTTATCAAATCCCCCACACTTACACTTTGCTTGCCCCCAAGCAAATCTAGCATTTAAGAAATAAATCCATATGATAAAAATGAGATGCAAATCTATCAAGCACAAATACAAGATAAGATCCATCTATTTAGGCTTATAAATGAAAAGATGAGATGTTTGACAATACCTTAATGATTCTCTTGCCTGATAACATATTAAGACACCTCATGAAAGGAAAATGAAGTATGATTCACTCAACACTCATTTGTTTAGTGATTGGATATAGAAGAAAATCACACTTATTGCTTAGACATGATCTAAATATTACCATAGGCTTGTACAAGAAACAAAACTCAACCGACGTGGCGTAAGCACCAAGCGTAAACATCAAAGAGGACTTTTATTCGGGTTTAAGGTTTCAAGAGTTATATAAGACTGATGTGAAACTATCTCATGCAAAACATAATAGCTCGCTAACAACGAAGTCTCGAATTATTAAATAACGGATGGTCACCAAGGATAACCTTAGATCGCTAACAACGCTATCTCATTCCTTAAGAAATCGGATGGTCACTACATGTCATTACACTTGATTACTTCACAAAGTCAAAAGCGTAGGGATAAGACATGGGATATATATATATGATTGGTTTTAATATTGAAAAACTTTACAAATAGCCAAAGTCTACGACCAAGTGCTACTAGCTACATCAACCACTTTCCTTGATATTGAGATTCTTCCTTGAATTATATCATACTTTCATAGCTCATTGGCAATCCATGTCATCAAACAATGACGATGACTTATTCTATTTTTTTTTTCATAAGATACCAATAGATCATCCACGAGATTATCAGGGAGTTTGCAACTTTCTCATTTTTAAGGATTCCCACGTAACAACCATCTTTCCAAGTAGCTAGCAACCAACCAAGACTTGACTATGGGTAAGGTTAAGGCTAAAGGTGAGAAATATTTTTATATTTTTCTGGTGTAACAAAATAAAAAGGCTGGCTCGGAGGGTGAACTAATGGAATCTAGCACTAAAAATGAGTGCTAACAAATGGGTCCATGGAAGGTTAACTAACCAATTTGGCTAGCTAATATATCAATATATGTAAAATGGAAGGCCATTTGGTTTAATTCCTAAGGTAGCCTCTTATCATGCGAATACACTTATACCACACGAGTGTGATCTCACTACGGTCTGGTAATGATTTGCATGTACAAGTTCTAGAATAAATATGATCACTGGCACACTCATAGCAAAAAGATTAGAGCATAAAAGATATATGCTATATAAGAATAGGCTTCAAATCCTCACAATTTAGTGGACTCGGTTATGGTTGTGCTGTCAATGTTATCAATCCAAAAATGGATTGCAATGCCAATCTGGACACATCTCAAATTTTTAAAAATTACATGTTTTATTAGTGGATTAATCTAGTTATTCTTTATCAATTATTCTCAACGTGCGAAAACAACTAGATAAAAGGGCAAACAAATTAAAAATAGGCTCAAATTATAGAAAAATTTAAAAGTCTAGATCATTTCCTATTTCCTCCCCCCACACTTAAGTTTGACATTGTCCTCAATGTTAAGAACGATAAATCATAAATATAGGGAAATGAAACATAAGAGAAATGATAATGCCTGAGCTTTGGAATAGGAGGATTCCATTTGATTTCAAGATCAAGCATCCTAACCTGCATAATCATCAAAACAAAAATACACAAAAATGCAAAATATTTTTGTATTTTATTATTCATAATATTAAGGCCCCCACACTTATGGTGAAACCATCGGGGCATAAAAAAAACACACGGGTTGCCTCCTGAGAAGCGCTAAATTATTAATGAGTCATCAGCCCGACTCAATCTCTCTTTACTTTGGTGGTTTGTATTTAGGATTCTTTCCTGACGTCTTTGGAATATACACCACATTTCCTTTTACTATTCCTTTTCTAGTTTTATCAATATCATGTAACTTCGCGGTATTGCAAGTTCTAGGGAGAAAATCCCAGATGTAACCAGTTTCCGCAGCCCATTGTATTACTTTTTTATAGTCTGCTGGAAAAGGTGCCATGAATGGAATAGCAATATATTTCTTTTTATCAAGCTGTTCAAGTGGAATTTCCTCACTTGACATTTCATTTAATTGCTCCTCATCATGGTATAATTTGATTCGATGTCCATTAACAATGAAAGTTCCACCCTTCTTATCATATAGTTCAACATATCCGGATGGAAAACCATGTTTTACCACGAATGGACCAAACCATTTGGTTCTGAGTTTAGGAGCTTTGAATTTATACTTTGAATTGAACAAAAGAACTTTGTCTCCAGCCTTGAATTCTTTACGGATTGTTAGCTTTCTATCATGATAAGCTTTTGTTCGAGCTTTGTATAGTTTTGAGTTTTCATATGCTTGGAGTCTCAATTCATCGAGTTCATGCAATTGCAAGAATCGTTTTTCTCCAGCGATTTTTAAATCAGGATTGCATTGTCTCAATGCCCAGTAAGCACGATGTTCAATTTCAAATGGCAAATGACAAGTCTTTCCATATATGAGTCTGTACGGGGTTGTACCAATTGGAGTTTTATATGCGATTCTAAACGCCCATAGAGCATCATCGAGTTTCCTTGACCAAACAGAAGGATTATCCTTAACTGTTTTTCCAAGTATTCTTTTTAAAGCTCTATTGGTGTTTTCGACTTGACCACTTCTCTGAGTATGGTATGCTGTTGAGAAACGATGGTGGACCCCATATCGTTTCATAGCTTTTTCCATTTGATGGTTGCAGAAATGAGTTCCTCTATCGCTTATCAAAGCTTTTGGAATTCCGAATCGAGAGAAAAGCTTTTTAAGAAAATTCACAACTACTCATGCATCGTTAGTGGGTAAAGCTTCTGCTTCCGCCCATTTGGAAACATAATCTATTGCAACGAGGATGTATTCGAATTTATGAGATTTAGGAAAAGGACCCATGAAGTCAATTCCCCAAATATCAAATATTTCAGAAACTTGGATACTTTTTTGTGGCATTTCGTCTCTACGAGAAAGATTACCAGATTTTTGGCATGCGTCACAATTCCGCACAAGTGTATGGGCTTCTTTAAAAATTGTTGGCCAATAAAACCCCGAATCAAAAACTTTTTTAGCGGTGGTGGATGGTCCATAATGTCCTCCGGTTGGGCCGTGATGACATTCATCAAGAATTTTTCGAGTTTCAGAACCATACACGCATCTTCTTATTATACCATCAGGGCACATTTTGAATAGATACGGTTCATCCCAAAAATAATATTTTAAGTCTGCAAAGAATTTACTACGCTCAGCATGAGACAGACCTTTTTGTAATATTCCTCCAAATAAATAATTTGCATAATCAGCAAACCATGGAACTTCTTCATTTTCAATTTCCATGAGAGTTTCGTCGGGAAAGTAATCATCAATCTCGTTTTCACCGAGTTCCTCCAAATTTGGATTTTCTAATCTGGATAAATGATCTGCCGCCACATTTTCTGCACCTTTCTTATTCTGGATTTCTATGTCAAACTCTTGAAGCAATAAAATCCATCGGATAAGACGTGGTTTTGCATCTTGTTTAGCAAAAAGATATTTTAGAGCTGAATGATCGGTGAATACAATTGTTTTTGACAAAACAAGATAGGAACGAAACTTGTCGAATGCAAAAACTACAGCTAACAGTTCTTTTTCAGTCACTGTATAGTTTTTTTGGGCACTATTCAAAGTTTTGCTAGCGAAATATATAGGACGAAAATGTTTACCATCTCGCTGTCCTAATACTGCTCCTACAGCATAATCACTTGCATCGCACATAAGTTCAAACGGCAGCGACCAATTTGGTGAAACCATAATTGGTGCATTTGTTAACTTGTTTTTTAGTGTTTCGAATGCCATGATGCATTCTTCATTGAATTCAAAGACTGAATCTTTTTCAAGCAATTTCGTCATTGGACGAGATATTTTTGAAAAATCTTTAATGAATCGACGGTAAAATCTCGCGTGTCCTAAAAAACTTCTAACGCCTTTAACGTTAGTTGGGGGTGGTAACTTAGCAATAGCATTAATTTTCGCTTTGTCAACTTCGATTCCTTTACTCGAAATCTTGTGACCAAGGACAATTCCTTCTGTCACCATAAAATGACATTTTTCCCAATTAAGTACGAGATGAGAAGTTTTGCATCTTTCAAGCATTTTATCAAGATTGGAAAGGCACGACTCAAATGAGTCTCCAAATACTGAAAAATCATCCATGAATACTTCCATGGATGTTTCAAGCATATCTTGAAAAATAGCAATCATGCATCTTTGAAATGTTGCTGGTGCGTTACAAAGACCAAAAGGCATACGCCTATAAGCATATGTGCCGAACGGGCACGTGAATGTGGTTTTTTCTTGATCAGCTGGATCAATTGGAATTTGAAAGTAACCGGAAAATCCATCGAGAAAACAAAAGTATTTGTTCCCCGCAAGTCTTTCCAACATTTGATCCATGAACGGTAATGGAAAATGATCTTTTCTGGTGGCATCATTTAATTTTCTATAATCAATGCATACCCGCCAACCAGTGATAGTTCTTGTAGGAACAAGTTCATTACGTTCATTAGTTACGACAGTTGTTCCTCCTTTCTTAGGAACACAGTGAACCGGACTCACCCATGAGCTATCCTCAATAGGATAAATAATTCCAGCGTCAAGAAGTTTGATTATTTCTTTCTTAACTACTTCCTTCATATTTGGATTGAGTCTTCGTTGTCTTTGAACAACTGGTTTAGAATCAGTTTCAAGATTTATTTTATGTTTGCAAAAGTTTGGACTTATTCCAGGAATATCAGAAGTTTTCCAAGCAAAAGCTTCTTTATGCTTTTTGAGTATAGAAACTAGTCGTTCCTTTTCATCTAGTTTAAGTTCTGAAGATATGACAACTGGAAGAAGAGAATTTCCTTCCAAAAATGCATATTACAAATGATCAGGAAGAGGTTTCAAGACTAGATCTACTGGCGGTTCCTCAATTGAGGTTGTGATTCTCATATCATCATTGAATTCCAAATCTTCAAAGTTAGTATTTTCTTCCTCTGAAATTTCTTCAGTGTCAATCTGCATAAATTCAGCGAATTCTCTATCGAGATCTTCATCACTGATTTGTCCAGATATTTTATGAGTCTTAATTCTTTCATCAAGCAACTCATTGAATGTTTCTTCTGTTATATCATCGATAACATCAACGCTATAACAAGTGTCATCATTTACATGAGAATACTTCATCGCTTGATTAATCGAGAAAGAAATTCTTTCATCCCCAACTCCAAGGTTGAGTTTGTTTTTTACTCGGATGATAGCATCTGCAATATTTAAGAAAGGTCTTCCTAGAATTAATGGAACTTTGCTATCTTCCTCCATCTCAAGGATCACAAAATCAACAGGAAAAACAAATTTCCCAACTTGAAAAAGCTTATTTTCAGCTACTCCAACAGGATATTGGATAGTATGGTTGGCTAATCGTATACACATTCTTGTTGGTTTTAATGTTTTGATTGAAAGTTTCGCATACAACGAGTATGGCATAAGATTTATACTTGCACCAAGGTCGGCTAAAGCATCACAAGTGATTGAATTTCCCAAGGTACATGGAATAAGAAAACTTCCTGGATCACCGAGTTTCTTTGGTAATTTATTCTCAATTATTGCAGAGCAATCTTCATTTAAGAAAGTAGCGGAAATGTTTTCCATTTTGCTTTTATTATTAACAAGTTCTTTCAAAAACTTCCCGTAATTGGGCATTCCAGCTAGAACATCAACAAGAGGAACGTTGATTCTAACTTCTTTTAGTAAATCAATGAACTTTCCATATTGTTCTTCCATCTTTTCCTTCCTCAAACGTTGAGGATATGGAATTCTTGGTTTATATGGTTTGAGTATTGGAGTAGGTTTAACAACTGATGTAGAAACTGGTTCATTTTCTTTAGATTCTTCTTCTACTTCATCCTCACTATCATTTTGGACAACAGGAGTTGTTTGGGTTGGGTTGGGTGGTGGATCATAAGATAGACCACTACGAGTATATATAGCATTCACATGCTCATTTCTTGTTTGAGGTGGACGATAACTTCTAGATGATGATGGTTTTGGATTGGTTTGAGTATTGCTTGGCAAGGTACCGGATGGTCTTGCAGCGAGTTGATCAGAAAGACGACCAAATTTGGTCTCAAGATCTTGGATAGAAGCTTGATGATTCTTTTGACCTTGCTCAACCATGCTTTTGAGCATAAAGAATTGATTTTTCATGAATTCGTTCGTTTGTTTTTGAGCATGCACAAATTCACGCATGGTTTTTTCGAATTCTGATTCTTTGTTTTTTGTTTCACGAGAACGATTTTCATCATGAAAAGATGTTTGACGGTTTTCATCACGAGTTTGTGAACGATTATCATCCCTTTGTGGACGATCTTGCCAATCTCGAGAATTCCTACCATAGTAGTTTCCACGATATCCTCCTCCTCGATATCCTCTAGAAACATAATTAGCTTCTGCTTCGGGACCTCCCATGGGTTTATCATCACATTCGGATGAGGAGTGAATTCCACCACAATGAGTACATCCCTCACGCATTTCTTTGATTTCTTTTTGGATACTTTCGAATTTGGAATCAATTTTAGAGGTAAAATCTTTCATCATATCCAGGATTTTGGAATTTTCATTTGTTGCTTCGGCAAATGCAACCGATTTTCATTGAGGTTTAATTTTTGCATCTTTAGACCAATCAAGCTTAAGAAGTACACGGTCTTCTAGTAAATTGTATGCTTCATTAGGAGTTTTATAAAGGAAAATTCCTCCGACATCAAGTATGCCTTGAGTTGCGTCATCTAGACCATGGTAAAAGATTTGGATAATATTACCACGAGACAATCCATGCCCATGACAACTACGGAGCATGTTTTTCATTCGAAGCCAAGCTTCAACAAGATTTTCTCCTTCTATTTGAGTAAAACTACGAATTTCACCTAAGAGACGATCAAACATGGCTGGTGGAAAGAAACGTCCAACAAACGCTCTTCTCATTTGGTCCCAAGTTGTGATCACTCCGGGGCTTAATTCATTATACCAAATTTTCGCTTCTCCGGTGAGACACGATGGAAAAATTTTAAGTCGGATTGAATTTGGATCGGTAGTTCCATAACGAAACATGTCACAAATTTCAAGGAAATCGGCGATATGTTTATGTGGATCAGATTTAACTCTACCATCAAATTGGTTGTCTTTAATCATCGAGAGATGATGACCTTTGATAGTAAAATTTTCTCCTAGATTCACGGGAATAATTGCAGCTTCGGGTGTAGGAGCTACAACCCTATTGGTACCCCACATGGGTTGATCGTCAGCCATTGGAAATGGTAATTCTTGAAAAAGATTGACGATTGGATGAACTTCGGAAAGGTTTTCAAATGGTGGATTAACGGTTTTTGGAATTCTTTGATCGGGTGGAATGAATGGATTTTTCTTTTTGCGAAATAAACGTTCGGGATTAGACAAAGGTGAACTTAATTCTTTGTTAGAAGAACGAGTGATCATACATGAGAAAAACGAGCCTATCGAAAAGGATTAATATATATATATATATATATATATATATATATATATATATATATATATATATATATCGAAAAGGATATATATATATATATATATATATATATATATATATATTTAAAAAAAAAGGGCCAAGCCGGCGGTTTGGTCGAGTTGCGAAAAAGAAATTTGAGACAGAAAGTTGAAACCGGCCGGTTTGGATTTATATCGGCGGTTTGGGACTTAAGAATTTTTTTTTTTTTTTTTTAATACGAACAATACCGGCGGTTTGGGATTAAAACCGGCGGTTAGGGCAAACAGAAGGTTTCAAACCGCCCGGTTTGTGTTTATACCAGCGGTTTGGGAGGGAAAGTATTTTTTTTTTAAGAATCTGAAGAATACGCTAAAGAGTATCAATACTAGTAGAATATGAGCTAATGAATTATAAGCAAAAACTAACACAAACGAGATCAAATCCCCGGCAGCGGCGCCAAAAACTTGATGTGTTTCAAGGGATATACCCGTTAGGAGTCCAAGTTTTAAAATTTTTAACATGATTTTCCAATGATTCAAACGAAACACATACGAGCAAGTATACTCGTCCGTGTGTAGTAAGAGATAATTGAGGTAAGCCGAGGTCGTTCACTAGAATTTGTTTTGTTTGTATGATGTAAGTTTTTGTGAATAAAGAGCAATCCAACTTATCGATTCTAATTAGCAAGCAAATGAAAATGATGTAAATTCAATAATTAAAAGACTACACTTGCCTAGACTAGTTTGCACAATTCCTTTGACATGATTATGACATTGGTTCCATTTGATTATGATCAACAAATTAGATGGCATTCCAATTCGATTAGTGGTGTACTAATTATATTGTTTCCCACACTTTCAATCCTCGTCAAGATTTAGAGATTATAAAAAACAATATTTAAGAATTGATCAATCCAAGATTAACACAATTCAATTAACCGATTCGCTTTCGTTTCACAAATAATTAACAACCACACTATTTAGTTTTCCAAGTTAAATTAAGTTTCTTATGAAATGGTCAATACATAAGGTAAAACCCTCATAGACAAAGGTTTACAACTAATTTACTGACAGTGTCTTTTTCAACCCAATACATCATTAGAAATTACCCAAACTTAACAACCCTTTGGTGGAGAAAACTCAAGATAGCACAATTCGTTCTTAGTGTTAACTTTTCTTTTGTGTTAGAACCAATAAGTCATAATCAATCAAGTGAATCATAAATCAAACATCATCTAGGCAAGTTCATAAGGCACTTAGCCACTCATGGTAAACAAAGTAATAACCATAAGAAATTGATCACTAGTAAACATGATTGAATAGTCTTACAAAATGTTGTAATGATGATTACAAGTAATGAAGAACACTTGTGAAATGATCAACAATGATCCTTGCGTAATTGAAGTTATGATTGGTACGATTTTTAGCTTCCTTTTCCTGCGTTTTTCTTCCTCTTGTCGCCCCAAATATAAGAGAAAATTGTGACAGATTTTTGTTGTAGTTTTTTTATATTCTTCTTTTCTCTCTTTGTTTTTCTATCCTTATGTAGGGAGATTACCCTTGGCCAACAAGCATACATCTTGGGCTCCAAGTGTCATAATGATGGAGTTGAGTTAATAGATGAATAATGGCACTTAACTCTTCCTTTTAATGTAACTTAGAAGTCTTTAATATTGCTGGACCTAAGGTTTGGATACTAAACCTTAGGCATGGAAGTGACTTCTTAAACCTTAGGCATGAGATAGAAACCTAGGGTTTAGAATATGATCTTTAACATTTATCTTTTCATGAACTTTTCTTCAACTTAAAAACCATTGTAATCTTGATTCTCCATCTTAATCAATCCTTCCAAAGCTTGTATTGTGAGACGATTCCTATATTTGTGCACAGGCTCTTGATTGACAACTTTTCCACATCTTTTAAGCTTTTCCTTGAACTTGATTGAACCTGAACTAAAATACATCTTTTGCACTTTTTAAGCATAATATGTTCATAAATTCAACCAAATACAATGCATAAATATAGAAATAACGCGACTAAAACATGTTAGATTTGAGCGTTATCAGTTATCCTCCCCTGAAACTTTGCCTTCATTCCCTCCCTGTTTGGGAGCATCCTTAGAAGCTTCAGAAGATTTAACCTTTTGTTTGGGAATTCTTGATCCTTTGACTCCTTCTAAATACCTAACCCTTCTCTTCAAAGCCTTTATCTCCCCACCTTGAGCTTTGATGACTCCATCTTGGGAAGAAGCTATTGCTCGCAGATTACCAATTTGTGCAGACAGCTTGGCACAGGTATCCTTCAATTCATTCAAACATTGCATACTATCCTCACCACTGTCCTGTGTTGCTGCTAACCTAGACACAGTAGTGGCATCCCTTGCCAACATGTCACTCTCCCCCCTAGTGACATCCTCATCTGCAACAGTTGGTATAGAACCACTAGCCTGAGGTAGCTCAGTGTTCTTGGTGTTAGTCCTACGTTTATAGGTCTTTTGTTGTTGTTCTGTGGGTGTATGATGGGTACCAGCTGGGATTGCTGAACCTTCACCCATTTGGGTTTGGGCTAGTGCCACCATTGTTGGAAACAAAGGTGTCACTGTCCCTGCAAAAACTTTTCCAACCCTCCTCATATTAGCAAAAACCTTTTTGGTAAGGCAGGGAGTGGGATAAACATTTTTGTGACTTTTCTTTTTTTTAAATTGGTTGTCCAAAAAGAGGTGCAAAAACCTTGGATATAGAAAATATTTAGCCGAAGAACTTTCCAAGTTCTTAACTATACTATCAAAAATTAATTTCGAGAAATTAAATCGTTGAGTATTTTCAGCCAAACAAATTATAGCAGAAGCTAAATTACTGCTAAATTCATTCCACGCAGTTGTCTTTAGACTTAGACACACTAAGAAAGTATGAATTAAGAATTTCCACTAAGGAGAAAAATTACCTTTTTCAAACTTTAAAGCATCTGTATTTCTATCATAGCCCATCAGTGAAAGTTTTTCAAAGATTGTAGTATTTGGAAGATTCTCAACTCCGTTAGCATCATCTAGGAGAAGATCTCTTCGAATAGACGCCTCTGTAATGATAATCATCTGCCCATCTACAAGAGCATGGATTTGTGCTTCCCCATTAATAGTTTTGACCTTAGCAGACGACCAAAACTGGATAATGTTGGAAGTATATATAGTAGGTTTTACTGTTAATGCAAACTTAATATAGCTTGCATTAAGGAAATCAATGATCTCAGTAAAATCTACAGACTCGTTGGATTTTTCTAAAAAGGCAACATTATTATGAGGTTCGGTAAAAGTTAGGTTCGACATTATGATTTGATTTGGGGGTTTTACAATATGACGATTAAAATTCGATTAGGGAGTGGAAGAGAGAGATTAATGTGTGCGTGAATGTGCTTGTGTGCCGCAATTGGGGATTTTTACCCTTTAAGTAAAAAGTGATACAAAATACCCTGCACTCCCAACCACTGCTAAAAGGATACCCAGCAGTACAATGTTTCGCTAGCAGTACAACGGTTTGCCTAGCAGTACAATAATAATAACTGCATTCAAATATCATAAACTTGTAATAATAACTGCATTCATATATTAAACAAAGTCAAAATAGGTTTACATTTACATAGGCAAAATATATAAACAAAAGATACATTAAGACATATATATACTAGCTTGAATACTTTCGTAAACTTCAACTATTTGCTCTCTTGCTTCTTCTATTTTTTTGTTCCTCTCATCAATTTTCTTCTAATGCTCCTCAATGGCCTCTAAATCTTTCTTGTTCCTTTCTTCAAACATCTTTATACGCTTGTTGTAAATTTCTATCAATGCGTTTTGAGTACCATACTCGCCTTCCCTACATTTCTCCCAAATATGTTGGGATATGCCTAATTTTTTATATTCTTCAGGCATTGGAGGAGGAGAATCATCCCTTGGGCGTTTGTTTTTGTTTGAAAAAGGAGTTGAAGAGGATTCAGCCATTGAAATTTGAAATTTATTTTCTAATGAAAATATCAAAGGAGTTGATTATGAACGGTTTTCCATGTCCATAGGTATAAATAGGCTGCAGACGGTATACGAACGGTTCCCAATACTTTAGGCGGGAAGAGGGACCATCGAAATGCGCCAAAATTAAACAGATGGATAATAGGATTTGGTTTGTGTTTGGTTTGGATCGACTAGTTTAGTTTATTTGGAAGTGTTTTTGGTTTTGGATTGACTAATTGACTTTTTGATTAGGGTAATTGATATTTTATATATTAATGATATTTTCTATATTAAATTATTAATGATATTAAATAAGTTTATAGTGTTTGAAAATAGTTGAGTTAAGGGTGAGTTATGATTGCGGGTATTTTTTTTGAGTTAAAGGTGAAAAGGTTAAAGCTGACGTGGCAGTGTGTTTAAGATCTTATAGGATCCCGATCTTTACCATAGGATCTTAAGAACTAATATATTTGGATTTATTGGACTATTCGTTTGGTTATTGTTTGAACCGCAAACTAAAAAAGTATGGAATGTATTTTGTAGAATTTAAAATAAATAAATAAAAAAAAATAAATAAATAAAATAAAATAAAAAAATGTTAATACTCTTTAAATGACATTATACCCGTAGACTATTCGAGACATGCTACCCGTAGACTAACATATTTGGATTTATTGGACTATTCGTTTGGTTATTGTTTGAGTTACGGATTGGTTTAGCTTTAAGGGTTTAGGGTTTAGGGTTTTTAGGGTTTGTAAAAAATTGTAATGTTTTATTTGCCTCTTTGATATGGTATGTAATGTTTTATAAAAAATTGTAACGTTTTCTAAAGTATCAAATAGAAATACATTAAACATCAAATAGAAATAATACATTAAATGTCAAATAGAAATTACATTAAACTACGATACGGAAATTAAAACCAAACTACAAATGAAAATACGATAAGGAAATTAAAAAGAAACTACGAATGAAGACTTGCATATCTTTCAAGTTGTTCCATTTCCAGGAAGACTTGCATATCTTGGTCCATTTGTCTGAGTTGTTCCTTTGTCAAACCAAACGGATTTGGGTCTTGGTCGACAACCGGTGGATTGTGCACCGGTTCATTTTCCGGTGGAATGTTAAAATAGGCTCCAACGGCTAACGAATTAACCAGCAGAGGTGCAAAAAGGCTATCCTCACCCGATTACGCAATGAACAAGAAAAAGAACTCAAATTGATTAACACACTAATTTATAAAGTTACGATACGAAAAAAAACGATACGGGAATTAAAAATAACGATACAACAAATACTAATACGATACGAAATTTTATATAGAGTTGTAGTTGTCGATGAGATCCGACTTCTCCTCCCAAACTTTAACTTTGTCAAACCAAACGGATTTGGGTCTTGGTCGACAACCGGTGGATTGTGCACCGGTTCATTTTTCGGTGGATTGTTAAAATAGGCTCCAACGGCTAACAAATTAACCAGCAGAGGTGCAAAAAGGCTATCCTCACCCGATTACGCAATGAACAAGAAAAAGAACTCAAATTGATTAACACACTAATTTATAAAGTTACGATACGAAAAAAAACGATACGGGAATTAAAAATAACGATACAACAAATACTAATACGATACGAAATTTTATATAGAGTTGTAGTTGTCGATGAGATCCGACTTCTCCTCCCAAACTTTGACTTTGGGAAACTGCCACCCAAATTTCAGCTAGCAAGTTCTCTTCCTCTTTAGACAAACGATTATTCATTTCAGATTTGTTGAACACCCAAGAACGATATGGTATTTATAACCGTTTGAACTTTTAAATTCAAAATTCGAATTTAATTAACGAGCGGGATATTCAAAACATAAAATTTGAAATTCAAATTCAAACTGGAGGGCGGGATATATTTCAAAATTCAAATTCAAATTGGAGGGCGGGATATATTTCAAATTTCAAACTTTCAAATTTGCTAATTCTTGTCCACTATAAATAGCATGGCCTCTGAAACAAATGTCACACACAAACACATTCAACATCCAAACTTTTCAAATTCAAGATCCAAACATCTCAAATTCAACATGTCTTCCAGAAAAGATTTCGGGCAACAATTTTCAAGCCCACCTCGCCAAAGGGATTTCGGGCAACAATTTTCAAGCCCACCTCTCCAAAGGGATTTCGGGCAACAATTTCCAAGCCCACCTCGCCAAAGGGATTTCGGGCAACAATTTCCAAGCCCACCTCGCCAAAATGAAGAATTCCGTACTCCACCCGAGCATATCTTTCTGGTTTTCCAACCGAAAAATTTTCCGGTGAATAATCAACCGGAAAATGAACCGGTGCACAATCCACCGGTTGCCAACCAAGACCCAAATCCGTTTGGGTTAACTGAGAAACAACTTCGCCAAATGGACCAAGATATGCAAGTCTTACTGGAAATGGAAGCACTTGAAATAGAAGAGGAAGCTGCTCGTTTGGAGCGGCAAGCTAGGGAGGATGAAGAACGTAGGCAAAGGTGGGATTTTGGGTTTTTCACACCTTCCGAATCCTCTGAAGATGGTTACCCAGACTCAGATGATACATTTCATTAGTCTGTGGTTGTTTATGTTAATCGTATGTTGTTTATGTTAATCGTTTGTTGTTTACACTAATCGTTTGTTGTTTTTTCAAGTGGCTGTTTAATGTAGGTTCAATTTGATGTTTAATGTATTCTACTTGATGTTTAATGTAGTTTCAATTTGCAATATCTTCAACATTACAAGTTTTAAAATAAGCTTTACATTTCTAATTACAAATAATATCTATTTTACCATGGCGAGCCAAGATTTTTACCATACCGGTTAGGTGTGTTAAAGCTGAGTGAAGGGTGAGTGTGTTAAAGCTGACATGACAGTGTGTTAAAGTTTAAAGCTGAGTTATTGTTGGGAGTGGTTAGAGTATTTTCTTTTGTTTTGTCGGTGGATTTTAGCGTGACTTAATTTTAATACCGCCAATTTTGTCCATATAATATTCAACTACGGATAACTGATACCCACGGGGAAACCCGAAAAAACCGATGGATAATATTAATCGGGTATCCGGTGGGATATGGGGCGGGTATGGGTATATTATAAATAGGTTCGGTTATGGGTACACTAAAACCCGCCCCGAACCTGAACCGTTGCCATCCCTATTTACCGGCTATAGCCGGATTTCACCGCCACATCATCACCATTAGCCCTTTTTTTTTATTTTTTTTATTTTTTACAAATCTTGCCAAGTCAGCTATAGTTAAACCAAACCACAAATTCAATATTCAACCGGCAATTAATCCCATTAGTACCTTATCATTTGTAAACACACACAATAATCAATAAACCCTAATCAACACACACATTCTTCTGGCAAACATAAGCACGCAAACGATGAATCCAAATAACAACAAAGGTATGTTTTTAAATGTTTTCACATATCAGTTGATGATTGATTG
Organism: Artemisia tridentata subsp. tridentata; assembly: GCA_021014915.2. Lineage (NCBI taxonomy): Eukaryota > Viridiplantae > Streptophyta > Magnoliopsida > Asterales > Asteraceae > Artemisia > Artemisia tridentata. The sequence continues at coordinate 150,866,782 of CP139501.1, read as the reverse complement.
TACAATAATTAATATCAGGCTTTTGATCTATAAATGGTGATGTTAGTGGTTGTTACCGATCGATTCTATTGTAAAATGGGGTTGTTTTGTATTTTATAATGGTTGTTATGCTATGTCTAATTAAGTGTTTTGTGTCTGAGTATTTTTTGTTGCCTGTTTGTGAGTACACTGAGAGGTCTAAATCAATGAGAGAATTGGAATGTGCCTAGTTTTTGATTGGCCAGTAATGAGAGTACCTAGCAGACATGTTTGTGCTTGGCCACCAATGAGAGGTCCAAATGCAGCCTATTAGAGTACACTGACATGTCCATTGAGACTACAAATACAGTATTTTGAACTATTTGTGAGTACCCTGAGAGGTCCAATTGAGACTTCAATTGCAGCCTAGTTGGCTACCAATGGTACTTGAATTGCAGCCTAGTTTGTGCAACATTGCTTCATTGTTTGGGATACCACAAAAGAGGTCCAAAATTTTAGAACACAGTACAATGGATTCTTCTGCAATGGTAAACCATCAAAAGGTTTTTCTTTGATTGTGATATAGTTTAACATTTGAATCAATAAAACTGATCTAACAGTCGTTATTTGTAGATGTCCTACAAATTTCTTCTGATTCAAGCAGTTCAGAATCAAATGACGGTGCTCTCAACATCCTTCCTGGCCTCCTTGCTTGGTATTATCCAGAGCAACATTCTGATGCAAGTACTGATACTTGGGAACTGGAACATATCCAAGCCATTGAACCTCCAGAGGAACTCCCATCTCAAGCTCCTATACTGGCTCTCCCTGTGCAAGTTCAAATACCAGTTGAAAAGGCACACAAAAAGAAATTTACTCAGGATATTGTCTTGGGAATGCCGTGTAAGAAGAATCCTATAGGTTTTGGAGCATCTTCTAGCAGCCATGGGAAAGGCAAAACTAAGATGGTTTAGGGGTTTAGGATATACATTAACAGCTTTTGTGTTTTGTAAATGGTATTTGGTTCAATACAGTACAATGGATTCTTCTGCAATGGTAAACCATCAAAAGGTTTTTCTTTAATTGTGATATAGTTTAACATTTGAATCAATAAAACTAATCTAACAGTTGTTATTTGTAGATGTCATACAAATTTCTTCTGATTCAAGCAGTTCAGAATCAAATGACGGTGCTCTCAACATCCTTCCTGGCCTCCTTGCTTGGTATTATCCAGAGCAACATTCTGATGCAAGTACTGATACTTGGGAAGTGGAACATATCCAAGCCATTGAACCTCCATAGGAACTCCCATCTCAAGCTCCTATACTGGCTCTCCCTGTGCAAGTTCAAATACCAGTTGAAAAGGCACACAAAAAGAAATTTACTCAGGATATTGTCTTGGGAATGCCGTGTAAGAAGAATCCTATAGGTTTTGGAGCATCTTCTAGCAGCCATGGGAAAGGCAAAACTAAGATGGTTTAGGGGTTTAGGATATACATTAACAGCTTTTGTGTTTTGTAAATGGTATTTGGTTCAATACAGTACAATGGATTCTTCTGCAATGGTAAACCATCAAAAGGTTTTTCTTTGATTGTGATATAGTTTAACATTTGAATCAATAAAACTGATCTAACAGTTGTTATTTGTAGATGTCATACAAATTTCTTCTGATTCAAGCAGTTCAGAATCAAATGACGGTGCTCTCAACATCCTTCCTGGCCTCCTTGCTTGGTATTATCCAGAGCAACATTCTGATGCAAGTACTGATACTTGGGAAGTGGAACATATCCAAGCCATTGAACCTCCAGAGGAACTCCCATCTCAAGCTCCTATACTGGCTCTCCCTGTGCAAGTTCAAATACCAGTTGAAAAGGCACACAAAAAGAAATTTACTCAGGATATTGTCTTGGGAATGCCGTGTAAGAAGAATCCTATAGGTTTTGGAGCATCTTCTAGCAGCCATGGGAAAGGTAAAACTAAGATGGTTTAGGGGTTTAGGATATACATTAACAGCTTTTGTGTTTTGTAAATGGTATTTGGTTCAATTCTGACATTTAATTTGGATACTGATTTTCCCTTATGTATGTACTGTATTATGTTTTAAATATTCTCCTTTCTGTATTCCCCAGCAACTTGCTGGTTTTTGTTTTCAATAGTGTATTACTTACTTACAGTAATAAAAAGTCTTCCATGTTCAAAAAAAAAAAAAAAATGTAGCAATTTGTGTTTTGTAAATGTAATTAGTAAGGGTACAATAACTGGTAATTATGTAAGTATTTTGGTTTGTTAAAAGGGTAGTAGTTTGTACTATTGATGTGATGGTTGCACAGTATGGTACATTTGCGATTATTAAGATAATGATATAAAACATTTGGAGCCAAAATTTTGATTTATTCAAGATTATGCTTTAATTAATAGGTTCAAAGGCAAAATTTTCAAATAATTCAAATGTAAATTTCAAATTACAACTTAGAGGCAAATTTTTGGATCGAAATTTTTTGAATCACAACGATTCATATTCTTGGTGTATTGCCTCTTTTCTCTCCTTCAAAAAAAGACTGCAAAGAAAAAACAAAAATCAAATCTTCTATCACCATTACTCTCCAAGCTAAGCCATAATCATTTTCTTTTACCCTTTGTTGCTCAAGAGTCATGGATATTGAACCCATTGCTGATAATCAAATTTTGCTTCCTCTTGATCATGATGTTGTAGTTGATGATAACGTCTTAGAATATGAATCCGAACACTATTCTGATGATGAAGATATAGATGCGACTGGAACCAACCAAGCAGAGATACTAGCTAAGAGGGGCTCAACCAGGCTAGTAAAGTTTCGCGCGAAGCATGACAAACCTGGTGCAATAAAGCTCAAGGTAACCTTCGATGCATTCGGTAGGGTATCAGGGGAAAACAGAGCAGTGTTTTGTGAGTTTTTTAGGAGATGTGGCTCGTGAGCAGATAGGTGTGAAGATTCTACACTGGAAGAAGGTAAATAAACAATCAAGAGATAAACTATGGGATGAAATCACGGTACATATATACTATTTTGTAACCCAGTACTACATAAGTTTATGTATGCAGTTACATTATATGCAACTAATTAACAACATTGTGTTAATATTTGCAGAAATTTTTTGATGTTGACTTGAAATACAGAAAATTGATAATGATTCGTCTTGGTAAAATGCTAAGGAATTACAGAAGGAAGCTCAAATTCAACTACATTTTGCCCAACCTAAATACACCTTCCAAACTGACTGAAGTCCCGGACTTGTATAGTACAATAATGAAATCACAAGACTAGGTCGAGTATGTTAAATACACGACCACCGAAGCATACAAGGTTTTAATTAGTCATCTTTATTTAAGTGTATATGTCATTTTATAATTTTCAGTTTGCAGCATTACCGCATCTAAACGCCTTATGATTTTTTGTTTTTAGGAGAAATCTGAGAAAGCTAAAATGGCGCGTTCCCAAAATATTTATCAGCATAAAATGGGACGAGGTGGATATGTTTATGTCAAAGAGAAAATGGTAAGATTGCATAATGTTTGTTTTACAAATTGCCCATGAGAAATGAATCTATTTACATTGCCAAATTTGCACATTTGCATTAATACCCTCATATTTTCGTTTATCTTGGTTTAACTTTACATGTGTATGCATTTGATGTTTATTAGATCCAAAATAAAGAGATTGAAGCAGATGAAGAACCCCCGCGTGATGTAATGTGGGTGAAAGGAAGGGTAAACAAAGACGGCGAATACCCAAATGATGATATTAAATCAAAGGGAGATCAACTTGTAAGTTTGACTGCTAATTCTATTATTATGCTTACATAGCAGCAGCATTAACTGTGTACTAGCATTAATAGCTTGTATACCAGAAGTAACTGTGTACTAGCATATTTTTCATTGAAGTTCATGAGCAAAACTAACTCCAGCTGAGCATCATTGACACAAATATGAGCAGCAGTTACTCTAACAGCATCAAGAAGACTTTTAATCCCAACATTTCCTATATTTTTTGTGCAGAAAGAAGCTGATGACAATATCAAGGAAGGAACCTCGAGTGTTGATGATGGCACTGATGCCATGAAAGTTGTATTTGGTAAGGAAAAGGGCGGTTATGCCAGAGGAGTGGGAGGTGGAGTAACATACAAAGAGTATTTTGGCCTTCCTCGAAGAAAACAAGAAGCCGATGAAAAACTTGCGTTACTTCAAACACAACTGGATAATGAGAGACATGAGCGTGAAGAAAAAGATAAATTGGTCAAGAAATTGTCCGTCGAGATGACCGAAAAGATGTGCAGGTCAAGAAATTATCCGGTGAGGTGGAACACACAAATAAAGTGCTTGCTCAAATTATGAAACAGTTGAATGATCAAGGGATGAATATAAGTTTGCCATCTGAACCATCGCCAATAGCCTCAGTTGTAAGCCATTTTTTATGTTGTTAACAATTTCATTTTCTAATGCTAACACCACTGATGCTAATGATACCAGGCATTGAACATAAACTGATGAGTGACTGTATTTCTTAATTTATATTGCAGGTGACTCCAATGGCCGCCATTGACAATATAGAGAGCAGCGCTAATGAAGTGGACGGCACTCAGACAAGTGATGTTGTAGGTGCTAAAGATGCGGGAATTGAGGAGAAGTCCAATGGCCTTGAAACTTCTAAAAAGGTAACAGAAACAATGGTAATTAAGTATAGTAATAAAACATCCCCCTTTGATTTTTGAATTTTACATACATGATCGACTAATGTACCGTGTTTTATATATATGTATAGGAACCTGATAAAACTGTCAGGCCTAACCATAACCTTAAGTCACGACGAAACGGGTCTCCAGATTCCCAATCGCTACAAAATGTGTCGTCTCCAACACAACCACTGCCAGCAGTATGTATTTCAACATGTTTCTTGTTACTCTTTTTTTTAAATAATGTAACGTGTTTTATATATATATATACATATAGGAACTTGCTAAAACTGTCGGACCCAAGACAAAGCAAAAAAAAGCGAAAAACTGGGTCTCCGGATTCCCAATCGCAACAAGATGTGTCTCTAACACAAGCACTGCCAACAGTATGTATTTCAACATGTTTCTTGTTATTCTTTTGTTTAAATAATTTCTGTTATATACATGCAAAAATTCTTTTTTTGTAGGCACTTAAGTGCAAACTGTGGATTATAAAGCAAACAAATATTGTTGCTTCGGGTACCGTATACTCGTCTCTTGGAAAGCAATTGCTGCATAACCGACCACTCCCAAGTGATTGCTACAAAGTGTCAATTGATGAATCGTTAGTTGATGCAGCATGCATACCGGACGTAGCACATAATGGGTTAAAAATAGTTAAGAAAATCGAAGGTAGTTTCGTTGCATGGCCAAAGGATCAAGTTATTTTTGAAGAGGAGGTACCATACATGTGTTTTTTCAACCTACATATATATAATTATTCATATGTAATTCAATGATTGATAGAAGCGTCTTTTGTTTACTACAGGTTACACCAACAAACCATGTGACTAAATGTGTACCACCGGCACCATTGAAGAAACAATATATATCTGCTAACGACTTAAGGCAAACTGCTAATAAGGCGGTGAAGGTTCAAAAGTCTTTAGATTATTGAGAATTTGATTAATTAAGTACGACATTAAAATTGTATATCCTGTCCAGTTATATACATTCGAGTTTAATTCAATTTGAAATTTCTTGTGGTTTTGAATATTGTTTTATATATAATATATATACTCATTCCAGCAGCACTAGCATAGTACTAGCAGTAGTAACTCTGCTTCAGCAGGACTACCTTAGTACTAGCAGTAGCAACTCTGCTCCAACAGTATAGTAACCCTGTGACTAAAAGATGCAGTCACATAATATGGTCACGCTTATCAACATTATTGGTCTCTCTTTGTTTAATTCGATGTGTGACTAAATAGTACCAAAGGCCACACAAACTAAAAATTCATGTGACCATTGGATGAACAATAGTCACACAAAATACACATTTCTTCACTTTAAACAGCATATGGTCACACTTATCAACACTTTTGGCCACTTTATGCTTAATTGTATCTGACTAAATACCCAAAAAAAACATGTTTTGTGTGACTAAATATTACAAAAGGCCACACAAGATAAAAATTCATGTGACCATTGGATGATCAATAGTCACACAAAATACACATTTCTTCACTTTAAACAGCATATGGTCACACTTATCAACACTTTTGGCCACTTTATGCTTAATTGTATGTGACTAAATACCAAAAAAAAACATGCTTTGTGTGACTAAATATTACAAAAGGCCACACAAACTAAAAATTCGTGTAACCATTGGATGATCAATAGTCACACAAAATACACATTTCTTCACTTTAAACAGCATATGGTCACACTTATTAAAACTTTTGGCCACTTTATGCTTAATTGTATGTGACTAAATACCCAAAACAAACATGCTTTGTGTGACTAAATATTACAAAAGGCCACACAAACTAAAAATTCATGTGACCATTGGATGATCAATAGTCACACAAAATACACATTTCTTCACTTAAAACAGCATATGGTCACACTTATTAACACTTTTGGCCACTTTATGCTTAATTGTATGTGACTAAATACCCAAAACAAATATGCTTTGTGTGACTAAATATTACAAAAGGCCACACAAACGAAAAATTCATTTGACCATTGGATGATCAATAGTCACATAAAATACACATTTCTTCACTTTAAACAGCATATGGTCACACTTATTCACACTTTTGGCCACTGTTTTTTAAATTGTATGTGACAAACTCGAAAAAAAACAACACACGTTGTGTGACTAAATCATCACAAACGTCACATTTATTATATTTTCATGTGGCCATAGGATGGGAAATAGTCACACATACTGATGAATCCAACAAAACTTGTGCCTAATTAGTCACACATATTCGGGTTTCGGTCACTCTCTTTCAATGAAAACGGCCACAAACTAAGCAATGTGACCATATGATACCTACGGTGGCGCGACTTTTGGTCACACACACCCAAAAAAACGTGTGTGACTATATGCATATAGTCACGCATTTTGGGTGTGATGAAAGGTGAAATCTGTACCAGTGTTTCTGCAACCATAGGGTATATGGGTATACACACAATAGGGTGAATCTAAAAAGGCAAACTCCTAAAAGTCACTTTAATAATACTAGAACAATACCCAAAACAGTTTCATTTAAGTCTGGACCAAAAGCAGTTCTTACTGCTAGACCAAAAGTTCATACTGCTAGACAAGCAGTTTCTACTGCCAGACCTTTTTACTCTGTTTACCCAAAACCAGCAGTTCAAAATGCAAAAATAACTTTCAAACATGCATCTAAAACTACTCCAAGGCCTTTTCTAACAAAAGCAGTGGTCCAAAAACAAGTTTGGAAACCAAAGGGAACAACTGCAAAGCCAGCAGTTTCTACTGCTAGGCAAGTAGTTCATACTGCTGATTGGGAAAAGAGGGCAAATGCTGTTAAGGCCTCAACCATTCTTAAGAGATTAAATTACATTGATGCACGAGGCAGATCCAAGTCAGTAATGGCTTGGGTCCCCAAAGGAAACTAATATTCCTCATTTCTGTGCAGGAACATTCAACTGATAAACAAGAGGATCAAGGATACTCAGATAGTGGATGTTCAAGGCACATGACTGGCAACATGTCTTATCTCTCAGATTTTCAATCAATAAATGGAGGATATGTTAGCTTTGGAGGAGGCATTGGTGGCAAAATTTCTGGTAAAGGTACAATTAAAACTGGAAATTTAGATTTTGAAGATGTGTACTATGTGCAAGAGCTTAAGTATAATCTTTTTAATGTCTCACAAATGTGTGAAAAAAAGAACAAAGTTCTTTTTACTGACACTGAATGTCTTGTACTTTCTTCTGATTTTAAGATGCCTGATGAAAGTCAAGTACTTCTTAAAATTCCAAGAAAGGGCAACATGTACAGTTTTGATATGAAGAACATTGTTCCTAAAAAGGCTTTAACTTGTCTTGTTGCAAAGGCCACATTGGATGAATCAATGAAATAGCATAGGAGGCTTGGTCACATTAACTTCAAAACCATAAATAAAATTGTTAATAATGGTTTGGTAAGAGGTTTACCTCAAAAACGATTTGAAAATGACCAAACATGCATTGCTTGTCTTAAAGGCAAACAACACAAAGCCACTTGTAAGCCCAAAATTTTTAACTCTATTGATCAATCATTGTTTATGCTTCATATGGACTTATTTGGACCTACTTCTGTTAGTAGTATGATGCATAAAAGATATTGTCTAGTTATTACTGATGACTATAGTAGATTTACATGGGTTTTCTTTTTAGGTTCTAAGGATGAGACTTCTAACATCCTTAAGACTTTCATTACACAGATAGAAAACCAAGTATACAAGAAAGTAAAAGTCATTAGATGTGATAATGGGACAGAGTTTAAAAATAGAGTTGTGGATGACTTCTGCAAGGAAAAATGTATTAGGAGAGAATTTAGTGTTGCAAGAACTCCTCAGCAAAATGGAGTTGCTGAAAGGAGAAATAGAACACTCATAGAAGCTGCTAGAACCATGTTAGCCGACTCTAAGTTGCCAATCACTTTTTGGAATGAAGCAGTTAATACTGCTTGATATGTTCAGAACAGGGTTTTGGTTGTCAAGTCTCACAATAAGACATCATATGAGCTTTTTAGAGGTAGAACTCCTGCAATAGGATTTCTTAGACCTTTTGGATGTCATGTGACAATTCTGAATACCTTAGACCATCTAGGAAAGTTTGATGATAAAGCAGATGAAGGATTCTTAGTTGGATATTCTCTTAATAGCAAAGCTTTTAGAGTATACAACTCAAGAACTAGAAGAGTGGAGGAGAACCTGCATGTGGAGTTTTTAGAGAATAAATCCAATGTAGCAGTTCAAGGTCCTAATTGGCTATTTGATCTTGAGACACTAACCCATTCTATAAATTATGTGCCTGTTGTTGTTGAAACTAATGAATTTTCAGGTTCAAAAGGAGATGAAACTGTTAATACAAATATCGTCCTAAAAACGTTATTTATATTTTGCGATATTTGCTTAGTTTTGTTAATGACAATTACAAAGTTTATCTTTAAGCAAAGCATAAATAAGATTAAGTCTTTTACATTTATAATGATAAGTCTTTTTGGAACACATTTACACATTACAAAGTTTACTAGGAACAACATTACATACATTTTACAAGTTTATTTCTTAAATTAGAAACTTTATTATAAAGTATTAGGATGACATCATGGCATGCATCATGAACATATCTTGGAAAGATTTTGTGATATTTTGTTTAGATCTTCAAGCCAAAGAGTTGACATTTGAAGATATGGAAAGATTGTGCAAGATTTGGAAAGATATGAAGATCTCTTAGCTGGCCTGACATGGTGGATCCAAAGCCATACAAAGGCGGATCCAATTTTTGGGATCCGTCGGATCCGCCAACTGTTGATCAGTTTTCCTATAAATAGCAAGCTGATCATTTGGCCATTTTCATCACTTACATAGCATAAATTATATATTCTTTCATTTGCATATTACTAACCCATATCATTTCATTCCTAGTGATCTTTCCTTTTGTAGCAAAAGGATCAAGCATTGACAAGCTTCAACATTCTGTTGCAAGACTTGATAGTTACCTACTGTGTAACTTATTAGAATTTAGGCATCATAGTTGCATCTTTTATTCAGTAGAATCCGGTTAATGTTTTAGTCCTTAAAACATATAGAGTGAACGGGAGTGGTTGTACCCTTGTAAAGAACTCGACATCTGGCTTAGTGTCGGTAATCATTTAGGCGACGTCAGGTTGGTTCTTCCTTAAACAAGAACCCGATATTTAGCTTTGTACAGGAAAAAGGTGTAAGCGACGTGTATTAGGGTTTTCTCCGCCGAGAAGGGAGTTTGTTTCTTAGTGAAGAAAAACTCTCGAGTTAGAGGCTCGAGGAGTGGAGTAGGGCAAGGAAGAGAGTCCTTGTAGCCGAACCACTATAAGTATCCGTGTTGTGTGGTTTGATCTTTCCTTTCTCTACTTACTTATCTTATATTGTTTGTTTGTGTATATTACTCTGAAATCACGTTAAGTCACAAAGCGAATTAATTTTAAACGGTAAAACTATTCAACCCCCCTTTTGGTTTTCCACAATTGGTACCAGAGCAGTGTTACTCAAGATTTTCAAAATATATTGTATTTTAAAAACTTGAAACGATCAATGAATTTTGAAAACTTTAAAGAAGGACAATCTATGCAAAGACCATCACTATTTGAACCAAATTGTTTCACATATTGGAAAAATCGCTTTGAGACATATGTGAAGTCAAAGGACATAGATCTGTGGTATATTATTGTAGAGGGTGATTACAAGCCCATTAGTAATGATGTTTCAGGTGGTCGGGATGTAGGTACTTCTTTTATTCATCACAGTGATGAACAAAAGAAGTTGATTGCCAAAAATAATGAAGCCAAAATGATGCTTTATAACGCTTTAACTAAGAAAGAATATGAAAGAGTCTTTATGTGTAAAACAACTAAAGATATTTGGCAATCACTAATTATCACTCATCAAGGAAACTCACAAGTCAAAGATAACAAAATTGATCTTCTTGTTCAACAATATGAACAATTTGTTATCTCTGAAGATGAGACCATTGATAATGCGTTTGCTAGGTTTAATACTATTATTACATCTCTTAAAGCACTTGACGAATCATTTTGTAGTAAGAATTTTGTCAGGAAATTTCTAAGAGCACTCCACCCGAAGTAGAGAGCGAAGGTGACAGCCATTGAAGAATCTAAGGATCTTTCAAGAATGACACTGGACGAGCTCATAGGAAATCTCAAAGTTCACGAGATGGTAATGGAAAAAGATACAGAAATAGTCAAAGGCAAAAAGGAGAAAGTGAAGTCCATTGCCTTGAAAGCTAGGGTAGAATCAAGTAGTGATGCAGAATCTAGTTCTAGTAGTGAAGATGAAGAATATGCCATGGCCGTAAGAGATTTCAAGAAATTCTTTAGAAGACAAGAAAAGTTTGGTAGACCTCCTCATAAAGAAAATAAATCCTTCCGGAAAAACCATGATGATAAGACAGGAAAGGTAGATAGAAAGTGTTTTAGATGTGGAGATTCTAGTCACTTTATAGGAGAATGTCCAAAGCCTCCAAAGAACAAGTCTCAAAGAACCTTTGTCAGTGGAACTTGGAGTGATAGTGAAGGAGATGACGACGAGCCTAAGAACAATGAAGTTGCTCTAATGGCTCATGACACAGCAAAGGTACATTCTAACTCGTCGTACTCTTTTATTAATGATGACACATTAGATATAGAATATAACAAACTATGTGAAATCACTCTAAAAATCATAAGCAAAAATAAGTTCTTAAAAACCAAAAAGGAATTTTTAGAAAACGAAATTCATCGGTTAAAAGAGAAAGCTATAAGGTTAGAAAAAGGTAAAGGTATTAGAGAAACATGTGTTTTATGTTCAAAACTAAAATTTGAAATAGATACACTAAAATCTACACAGGAGAGTCTTATCAAACAAAACTCCAAATTCAAAAGGTTTGATAAACACTTAAGTTGTACTGATGACATAATGAAAATGCAAAGAATACCTCATGATAGTTTCAAACCAGATTTTATGAGAAATGGAAACTTAAGTGACTTTCTGGAACAAACGATAAAAGAAAAAGAAACTGTTCCAACAACTTCTGATAACCACGGATCTGACGGATCCAAAATTTTGGATCCGCCAGTTGTATCCAAAGGATCCGCGGAAACAAAAGATGAACAGAAAGCCATTAAATCAGATCATACAGATTTCGTTAAAGTCACTAGAAAACCTATCACTAGTACAACTATTAACAAACAAAAACCATTAGTCTCTGTAGGAAAAGGTCAAAATAAGTATAGGGTCAAAACGATTGTAGACTCCTCATTCTATAAAGGAACCATGCTTAGAGAACAACTAGCAGCAATTCCCTTCGATTATATGCTAGATATCAGTGAACCATGGTAATGTTATGTCTACCCCAAACGGACCCATGAGATATTGGGGACCAAATGCTTGAGTTTTTCTTAAACTAAGGTATGCTTAAGAGTTGAGTTAGAATCATATGAGTGGATTAAAGATAGTAGGTGTTCAAGATACATGATGAGAAACAAAAGCCTTTTCTCAACTTACCAAGTGTACAATGGAGGTATTGTTACATTCGGTAGCAAGCTTAATAGTAAAATCATCGAAAAAGGTACAATCTCTCATGACACTCTCACTATTGATAATGCTTAGGTTGCTTAGTATTTGTCAACTATGTCATAAAAAGTATAACGTCTTTTTGAGTGAAAATGGAAGTAAAATACTTAGAGACGGTATAACCGTAGGAAAAGGTGTTTTAAAGAATAACATATTTGTTATAAAATTAGATAAAACACCTAAAGCCTAATCTTGTCTCACTTCTTTGGACAATAACTCAACTCTATGGCATCGACGCTTAAGTCATGCTAATATAAGGTTAATTCAATCCTTATCATCTATGGAAATCGTTAGGAACCTGCCCAAGTTGAAATATGACCAACACTTTTGTGATGCTTGCAAAATAGGAAAACAAGTTCATAATAGCCATAAGGCTAAAAACATGGTGTCTACATCTAGGTGTCTAGAATTATTACATATGGATTTATTTGGTCCATCCGCTATACAAAGTTACGGGGGAAACTTCTATACTTTGGTAATAGTAAATGATTACTCTAGGTATACATGGACTTAGTTTTTGAAAACTAAAAACGAAGAGCTTGTTAAATTTGAAATTTCAAAATTCAAACCATAATAGGTACAAAATGGGTTTTTAGAAACAAAATGGATGAAAATGGAGTAGTGTCTAGAAACAAAGCTAGGCTAGTAGCACAAGGCTACAATCAACAAGAAAGTATAGATTATGATGAGACTTTTGCACCCATAGCTAGACTTGAGTCAATTAAGATATTACTTGCATATGCATGTGCACATGACTTTAAACTATTTCAAATGGATGTAAAAAATGCTTTTCTAAATGGTTTTATTAATGAGGAAGTGTATGTAGCACAACCTCCCGGCTTTGCCGATTTTGAAAAACCTAATCATGTCTACAAACTTAAGAAAGCATTATACGGACTTAAGCAAGCACCAAAATCTTGGTATGATCGACTTAAGACCTTCCTAGTTGACCATAAGTATACCATGGGCCTAGTAGACAACACTCTCTTCACCAAGAAAAAGGGATCACATATTATCATAGTCCAGATATATGTGGATGACATTATATTCGGATCAACTTGTCAAGAATTATGCGATGAATTTTCAAAAATCATGCATGATGAGTTTGAAATGAGTATGATGGGGGAACTAAACTTTTTCTTAGGTCTCCAAATAAAACAATTAGAAGATGGGATATTCTTCAACCAATCTAAGTATATCAAGGATATGCTTAAGAAATTTGGTCTTGAAGATTCTAAACCTATGAAAACACCAATGTCTTCCGAAACCAAACTTACCAAGGATGACGAAAGTGAATCCGTAGATAGCACTAAATATAGAGGGATGATTGGTAGTTTACTCTACCTAACGGCTAGTAGACCGGACATTATGTTTAGTGTTTGTCTATGTGCACGCTTTCAAGAAGATCCCAAAACATCCCATCTTGAAACTGTTAAAATGGATATTTAGGTACATAAAAGGTACTACACATCTAGGATTACGATATCCCAAAGGAACGGGAATAAAAACCATAGTGTACGCCGACTCAGACCATGCTGGTGATTATGTTGATAGGAAAAGTACAAGCGGTATTTGCACTTTTATAGGACATTGTCTCACCGCATGGTTTGCTAAGAAACAAACAACCCTCGCCATATCAACAACTGAAGCCGAGTACGTGTTAGCAGGAAAAGCTTGCCAACAAGCACTATGGATGAAACAAGCTCTCATCAACTATGGAATCATACTCAATGACATTCCCATTCTTTGTGACAACAAAGGAGCTATCGATCTTTGATCGGTGCTAAAACGTCTGCTAATACTGACCAAGGAAATGGTCAACAAGAGTCAAACAATCTAGGGCACAATGCAATTATCCAAGGAGTTTAGTGTATCCCCGGGTCGTTAAGTCCCAGCGAGATGTGAATTCTGTAGTAAAACGAATCTGTGATCGGGTGATAATTGAACGGAAAAGGTTTATGAGTGATTAAACTAAGGAAGTATAAAAGGAAATAGCTTAAACAAGCTATAAGGACAAATACGGGAAACCAAATTACTTAAAAACGTTTTAGAAACCTAGAAACGTACGTTTAAATTTAAATAAACGTAAACGTACAAAATAAAAAGTGAAAATAAAGAAATATTAATCCTAAAAATATGAAAATGACTTTTTTATAAACCTAAGGATAACAGAAAATTTTAAGAAAAAAAAAATTGATTATTTAACTTATTTAATTAATTATTATTAATTAATAACTATTTATTAATTATTTAAAATGCACTAAATTAAAAGAAAATAGGAAATTATGCTAGAAAATTAAAATTTTAACTTAGATAAATCTAAAATAACCTAAAACTTATTTTAAAACTGAAAATATATTTATTACACTTTTTATCTAATTATTACTCCCTCCGTCCCATTTTAATTGTCTTAGGCCCACAAAATACACATATTAAGAAATTTTGTTTGTATGTTGTAAAATGACAATAATATCCTCAAGTTATTATATCAACTCTTTGATTGTATTTTGTCTTTTATGGGCAAAAGTGGAAATTTCTTAGAAATTTACAACTAATTTGGGACAACAAAAAGTGCAAAAATTGACAATTAAAATGGGACGGAGGGAGTATTAATTAATTACTAATTAATTATTATTTAAACTAATTTAAATTATAATAAATACTAAATGAACAAAGAAAAATCTGAAACTTTTTCTATAAATACTCTAAGGTGACAGGAAGATAAGAAAAATATAAAAATGAAAAGTGCTTAATGAAAAAGTTGAAAATAAGCCAAATGGCTTAAATAGAAGCTATCATTTATTTTTATGTTTAGATTTTCTAGATTTTTATTTTACAGACCTATTACACTACTGAAAATAAGTAACTTTTGTAAAAACAAACTTGATGAAACTTAAAAATAAGCAGGTAACAAGCTAAAAAGCCCAACAGTTGGCTTTATGGCTTGAAAAGGAAATTTTTAGCTTGAATAAGCTTGGAACAAGCTACTCAGTGAACACAAGCTTGAAAATAAGCTATGAGCAACTTAAAGGAACTGAAGTAAAGTTAAAACAACAAGAAACTCAAATTGAATAAGCCAATGTAAGCAAATAAGCAAATCTAAATAGCCACATAACCAAACAGGCCTGCAAGGAACTTCAAAAGCAATTCCAGCTTATCAAATAAGCTTAAAATCACAAAATAAGCTCTGAAGTAGCAAGCTGGGTTGGTGAGCTTTCCAAAAAGCCCAAACTCACACTGTGGGACCCACTGGTGAGCTTTTGAGATGCTTATGAAATAAGCCAAAATACACTGAATACTTAGTATACTATGAAAATGGGACAATTTAAAAGCTTATTGCAGCCCTATCAAATAAGCTAGAAAAAACAAAATGAGAACTGGAACTTTGAGATGGGTGGTTAAGCTTCACAAAAAGCTAAATCACCTAAGCTGAAGTACACTAGAGAGCTTTTTAAGAGCTTATGGAAAAGGCTCAATTACACTGAACTATCAGTGTATACTGATGACTCAGTGTAATGAGTAATTTTTGAGAAAATATGAAGGCATAATAAGCAGTCCAATAAGCAGATAAAGGGAAAAGCAAAAGCATACAAACCAAGATAGCCAGAAGGGCTTCACAAAGAACCAAATAACACAAGCTAACAAGCACTAATGAAGCTTATGCAAGCTTCAAAAAGTCACTAGTTGAACTGTGCACAGGGCAAGATTTATTTGACTTTACTTAAAACTAAAAAGTTGACTTATATGAACTTTAATCTAGATTTACCTACTGATTATGTTATATTATGCTATAATAAGATGAAATTAAGCTAGTTTATCAGATTATGAACTAGTGTGATGAAATTTACACTTTAAATCCTAACAGTTAATAACTAAGGTGAGATCAAAGGCTATTTTGACTTTCTATCTAATGAGCACTGGTTTTTATTGTTTGACTGAGCTAATATCAACTAATATAGCATATAACAACAATACAAACAACCTGAATCACAGATAACCACAGCAAATCCAAACAGTCCTTTAACAACTGATTTTGATGATTTTCAAAGCCAATGACAGATTAAGACCATGCAACTGATTTCAAAAGTTATAAGATGATAACATAAGACCATATGAGCATAAAACAATAGCAATAACAACATGAAACACAGAACCACAGTGAAATGCAAAAAATGGTGAAAAGCTTACAATTTTTTTGCAATTCAGCTAAAGAACCAAGATCAAGGACCAAGATCAATCCTAATAGCTTACCACTAAGCTTCTAAACTCAAGGCCATCCAAAATCTACCCTGCTCCAGCTGTGATCACCATCTTCATTGTCATTTTTGATTTTTTTATCTAATATTTATGATTTTTTTGTATTTTTGGTTTTTAACTCTAAACTGATTTTTAAGGTTTCTAATAGCTTTCAGAAGCTATATAAGGAGCTTATATGAGCTTTTGAGTCCAATAACAACAACTAACAATAACATTCACAGTAACATGAGATTTTGAACAAGAAAATTGCATAAACTGATATTAATGATTAACACTGTAATTGAGACTTACAAAAGATTGATTACAACTGATAATACTTAACAAAGGTTCTTGAAAGCTTAATTTAAGACTGGAAATTAAAATTTAACTAATTTGACACTAAGAAACTAAAATTACACTAGATACTCTATTACATTGCTTCCTTCTCTTTCTTTATAGACTTTAGAGACTCCCTACATGCTTCTGAACATTTCCCATCAATAATCTCAGCTGTTGGATGAGTCAAAGAGATCCTAGCCTTTAAATCAACTTTTGGCGCCAAAAGTGAAATAAGTAACTTGCAGCCGTATTTTTGCAATTAAAGAATTTTGGAGGGATGCATTGGTGGAGGGGACATGAAAGGAAGGGTTAGTAGCCAAAATTTGTACTTAGTGGCAAAACAGGGGAAGTGAGTGGTACAGGTAAGGTTTAGTTGTGAGAAAGCATTAAATGCAATGTGGGCTTGTGTTTAGGTGGAAGGAGGAGGTGGTAAGAGTAGGTAACAGCTGGGGGTTGAGGTGGAAAGGTGGTAGACAGGTGGTGGTGAAAACCATGGAGGTGGAAGGGTGGTTTCTGGTTTTGGCGGGGTTGGGAGGTAAGGGATAAAGGGTGGGTTTGACTGGGTTTTGACCCCGGTTTTATTAACTAAGGGTGGTTTGGGCTCGGGTCAAAGGTATAGTGGGCTGGGGTTTGTTAAATAAAGGGTTTGGGTTGGGTTAATTTAAATAAGGTCCGGTTGATTTGTTTAAATAAGCACAAGGACCAAAATTGTATTTTCTGAATTTTGAAGGGCTGAGTTGTAATTTCACCAAAGTTATCAAAAGGACCATTCATGCCAAGTTTCAATAGTACAAGGACCATAAAACATAATTTTCCATTTTAAAACACCCGGGGACCATAAATGCCATTTTTCAAACCACAGGGACTAATTTTGACAACTTTTGAAATTTGAGGGACTAGACTTGCCATTTATGCAAACTTTATTCGTTTTCACTTGTTTTCAATCATTTTGCATCTGAAACATATAAAAACACAATCCAATGATAATTTCTGAATTTTGAAGCATAACTGCATGTTTTTAAATGTTTTTGCAGTCAAAATGTGAAAGAAATGATGAGTATTTAGACACTCATCAATCCCCCACACTAAACTATTGCTAGTCCCTAGCAATCTTTTATGAAAATTTAATGGATTTTATGTCTCTTTACCAAAAGCCATTACTTCTGGAGTAGCCAATGTTTTAGTATGTGATACTTTGGTACAATGATAACCAAATGATTTTGAGCAAATCATCAGCTGTCAACGGGTTTGATTTGTCTTTACCAGAAGCCGTTTGTTTCTGGACTAGCCAACTCTTAGATAAAATACAGTTATTATCTTGGTGAGCTGATTACCAATTATGGTTTTCCAATGCCTTTACCACAAGCCATAACCTTGCGGGCTAGCCAACTCTTCACTTATAAAGATATGGTGAGTCGAATACCATACAATTTTTGGCAAATTGTAAGCCATAAACGGATTTGATATATCTTTACCAAGAGCCGTTTGCTCCTGGATTAGCCAATCCTTATGTGGGTTAGACATGGCGGACTGATAACCATTTATTGCGTTCTAAGTGAGAAAAAAAAATTAAATTTTGGCCAAAATGGGGGTACTGGGGCACTAAAAGGTACATATGTGAACAAATTCGCCAGAATTCCCCCCCCCCCCACACTTAGAACTGAATATTGCCCTCAATATTCAAAGTACCGGTTTTTATGCCGACACTGAGAACGTAAAAAGGTAATAATAATAATAGCCATTATTTTATATACTTTTTTTTTTGATAAATGTACATATATACAACATGTGGGGCATCTCCCCCACACATAGGTGGTAGAAAAGAGAAAGAAGTCAGAAATATGGGTGAGAACTCATATGGTGCTTGAATTTTTGATCACCGAGTCACTAGCTTGACTCGATCCCCGCATTCATTGGTCCATGGGGAAAGTTTGAAGATCCGGGACAACCATGGGTGGTATGTCCTCTCCAAAGTAGTGTTTTAACCGATGGCCATTCACTTTAAAATTTGAACCGTCATTTTGAGATAACTCAACGGTACCATATGGATAAACTTTTGTAATAGTTAATGGACCAGACCAACGGGATTTGAGTTTTCCCGAGAAAATCTTTAATCTTGAATTGAAAAGAAGGACTCGATCACCAACGTTGAAAACGCGGTTCTTGATTTTAGAGTCATGAATCTTCTTTGTCTTTTCTTTATAGATCAAAGAGTTCTCGTATACTTGATCACGCAGTTCATTTAATTCATTCATTTTAACTTTACGGTGATCACCCGCAGTTTGGAGGTCAAAGTTAGCATGTTTCAAGGCCCAGTAGGCTTTGTGCTCTAATTCGATCGGAAGATGACATGCCTTTCCGTACACAAGCTTGTAAGGTGTACACCCGATAGGTGTTTTGTAAGCTGTACGAAAGGCCCATAGTGCATCATCCAATTTATCCGACCAGGATGCACGGTTTTCTCCTACAGTCCTTTCCAAGATTCTTTTAATACCCCGATTTGAAACTTCTACTTGCCCACTTGTTTGTGGGTGATAAGCAGTAGAAAGACGGTGAGTAACACCATACTTTTGCATGACTTTATCAAACTTGTCATTGCAAAAATGCGTACCACGATCACTGATTATAGCACGTGGAGTTCTAAAACGGGCAAAAAGAGCTTTCGGGAATTTTACAACAACTCGGGCATCATTGGTGGGTAAAGCTTTCGCCTCAACCCATTTTGACAAATAGTCAACAGCCACGAGAATGTATTTATTTCCTCGAGATGATGGAAATGGCCCCATAAAGTCAATGCCCCAGACATCAAAGATTTCACAAACTTGAATAGCATTTTCTGGCATTTCATTTCGTTGTGAAATATTTCCGCGATGCTGACAAGCGTCACAAGTTTTGATGAGATCATGGGCATCCTTATAGATTGTGGGCCAATAAAACCCGGAATCAAACACCTTTTTGGCGATGTAGTTTGGACTATGATGGCCCCCAGTGGGTCCAGCATGGCAAGCTTTGAGAATGTCAATAGCTTCCTGTCCATAAACACACCGTCGGATGACTTGATCCGCACAGATTTTGAACAAGTAGGGGTCATCCCAGAAGTAATGTTTAACATCCTTGAAGAATTTATTTTTCTGTTGGGTCGACATCCCTTTCACTATGAAGTTACCCGCATGGTAATTTGCGAAGTCAGCAAACCATGGTATAGTAGAATCTCCACGAAAAGCAACCGCATTGAGTGTCTCGAGAGGAAATGTTTCATTTATTTCCTTTTTCTTGAAAACTTCTTGGTGTGAGTTCTCTAATCGGGATAGATGATCAGCAGCTAGGTTCTCAGCTCCTTTTTTATCACGTATAATGATATCAAATTCTTGCAAGAGGAGAACCCAACGGAGCAATCTCGGCTTGGCATCTTGTTTTACAAAGAGATATTTGAGAGCCGAGTGATCCGTATACACTACACATTTCGTCAAGATCAAATATGGCCGAAACTTCTCAAAGGCATACACCACAGCTAATAATTCTTTTTCTGTAGTGGTGTAATGAGTTTGAGCTTCATTCATAGTTTTACTTGTGTAGTGGATAGGCTGAAAGTGTTTGGATTTTCGTTGCCCCAGGACTGCACCGATAGTAAAATCACTTGCATCGCACATGAGCTCAAAGGGAAAATCCCAGTCGGGGGCAACTAGAATGGGTGCTTCAGTAAGCTTTTTCTTTAATGTTTCAAAAGCTTTGATGCACTCGGGTGAGAAGATAAAAGGAGCATCCTTTTCAAGGAGATGAGTCATAGGCAGGGCGATTTTAGAAAAATCTTGTATGAACCTACGATAGAAACCGGCATGACCCAGAAAACTCCTAATACCTTTGACGGTAGTGGGATGAGGTAATTTAGCAATGACATTTAACTTTAGCTCTGTCAACCTCAATCCCGTTCTTTGATATCTTATGGCCGAGGACAATGCCCTCTTTGACCATAAAATGACTCTTCTCCCAATTTAGACAAAGATTGGTGTCTTTACACCGTTTTAACATGTTTTCTAAATTGGAGAGACATGCTTGGAACGAATCCCCAATGACCGAGAAGTCATCCATAAAGACCTCCATTGTTTTCCCGATCATATCGGTAAATATGGCCATCATACACCTCTGGAACAAGCCTGGAGCATTACATAAGCCAAAAGGCATACGTTTATAAGCAAAGGTTCCATAAGGGCAAGTGAAGGTACTCTTTTCTTGATCATGTGGATCAATGGGGATTTGAAAGTAACCTGAGAAACCGTCAAGGAAACAATAGTACTCATTTCCTGCTAATCTCTTAAGCATCTGATCCATAAAAGGTAGAGGAAAATGGTCTTTACGGGTGGCATCATTTAATTTACGATAGTCAATGCAAACACGCCACCCTGTGACCAATCGAGTTGGAATCAACTCATTTTCATCATTTGTGACAACAGTTATGCCACCCTTTTTTGGAACACAGTGAATGGGACTAACCCAAGGACTATCAGAGATGGGATAAATCAATCCTGCATCAAGAAGTTTGAGAACCTCTTGTTTGATAACATCATGGATTTTAGGATTCACCCTTCTTTGGTGTTGGACTGCTGGTTTAAAGTCATCCTCCATTAAAATTTTGTGAGTACAAAATTCAGGGTTGATACCCTTTATGTCGGAGAGTTTCCAAGCAATGGCTTGCTTGTGTGACTTTAAGACCTTTATTAGAGCAATCTTTTCCTCATTACTCAAATCTTTAGCAATAATGACGGGTAATTTATCATCACCCTCCAAAAATGCGTACTCAAGATGAGGTGGTAAGTCTTTGAGTTCGACCTTAGGAAATTCATCGGTTTTCTCAACTGATTTGATTTCCTCATTATGAAGTTCAACGGGAGGGAGTGGAGGAGAATCCAATCGTTTGGAATCGCAAATTTATTTTAAAACATTTTTTTTTTTAAATGATTTTGACTATCAACCAACTTTAGTTTTGAAGAAACATTATGACATGGTACAATCTATGAAAATCACCAGTTCATCATACTTTATAAAGTTCACAAGAAAATCTTCCATTTGCACAACATTTTGACCATCAGAATTTGAATTATTTAGACTAGTACCACCTCCGGAACACGATCACTAAGGCGAACATCGCTATCATGGTCAACACAACTAACTCAATTAACAAAGTCACCGCTTCTCATGAGTCCTATTATCTCACTTGTAGTCTCCAAGGTTCTAATTATACGACTAAACCATTAATGTGTCCATTTTGATTGGTGGGTTGCTTCCTAAGGCCACTAATGGTGTTAACCGACTCATCGACTTATAATGTGGTGTGTTCAGGCTTGCTAATAAGAGGAGTAGTGTGCGAGGACAAGGAATGTGACATAACGGCATAGGGCAATACCATGAAATCTTGTATTCAAAATATTTTTCAAATAGTACCAAATTATCAACCATCTATAACATTAAACCGGGTAACGATTTGATCTTAACTTAATTTCACAACTCATCAAACAAGAACTGTCATGAAATTAAGTTAAGTGTCGTAAAAGGATTAACGTCTTTGATTATAAACAAATTCTCAAAATAGTGTTTCCAAAATAATATGTCCCAAAAATAGTCCTCAGAATAGCATATCAATACAATGCATTTTTAATATAGCGAAACCAATGTTGACCTTTCAAAATATTATTCAAACTTGTATAGCGTATCCAAAATAGTCTACCCAAATTAACGTTTTCAAAATAATATATCGCTATATATTTAACAAAATATGTAGTATGCGTTTTGTTTGCGTATAAGGACAAATAATATCAAACGCACGAGTATGGGGAATGGTATGAGAAATACTCTAGCTCAACCATATTAAACCATGTCATATCAACTCAGCTCAAAACACATCATAACATATCGGATCATGTCACACAATTATCAAATCAAATCAAAGCACTTAGGTATACAATTGCAAGCTCATATATCGTCCTAGAAGCTACAAGTTTCAGCACATAGAAGTCAAGCAGCATTACCACAGATACACATAACACACAAGGTAAATGCACACACAAAGGCCAACGCATTTTCAGGTGATCTAGACTCCGACCCCAACCAAACATGATTCAAGGTAACTACCCCCATCATCCCATGATCGCTCCTGAATTAAGCATAGTTGATTAGGTTATGCGTAATTTAGGAAAAATGATGAAATGCTCGGGCTAATCGACTCGTACCATGTTTGGGGTTTTATAAAAATTTTAATCTGGTTATAGTTGAGGTTTTTATTTTTGAAAAACCGGCATTCTCTATAACCTTAGGCTCTGATACCATTCTGTCACACCCCGTCAAAGGCAGAAACACGGGATGTAACTGAGAAAGGCACATTGCATAACATCATAGATTCATACCTTACAATTATTTCAGTAATAGTTTGCAAAACTTTCTTCGACCAAATTTAAAAGAAAAGCATGTCTCATTTGAAATCTTGACATCTTGACAAACATGGTAGCAGGTATCAAATAGTCTGACTCCGATAAATGTGCCTTCAAATACTTTAGTAATGATCCACCTGAAAATGGTACTAGAAAACGTCAACATAATGTTGGTGAGCTCGTAGGTTTGAAAGTTAAACCACGAAGCTGTGAATAATAGTGTAGGACAATAGTGCACATGAATACCAATTACAAACACGTTATCCAAACAGTAATAGTGTCGCGCCAACTGAACCTATAATGTACATCATACTCATAACCAATATCACGTGGGGAGCTACCCCGATAGATCTATCAACACGTAGGCTCTCAACAGAGAGTTAACAGTTACACCAACTGAACCTATAACATGTGGGCTCTCAGCAGAGAGTTAACAGTTACACCAACTGAACCTATAACCTGTGGGCTCTCAGCAGAGAGTTAACAGTGGCGCAGTCAAGAAATCACAAAACAAACATGTCACAGCATATAATTGCATCATCACACGTATATGTCCAAAATCATGTAAAACAGTAATTCACAGCATGAAAACATTTGTAAAGCATTGAGTACCATTTTCCCCCAAGGAAAACATAAAGAAAAAGGGGCTACGAGAACTCACTTCAGTCCAGCAATGAAATGTCACAACAATGTCGGATAGTAGAACAGCACAACAGCTCAAAGGTAGCCTAACGCAACAGCAACTAAATCTCACGGCAACTAGGGTGTCACGGCACAACGGACTCGGCACAACCTAATAATGTAAACTAACTTTAACATCGTCTTCAAACGTAAAAGCTCCAAAAGTAAACTATCCCAAGTAGATTCCGTTTTAAATTCCAAAATCTCTTTCTCATATTCATTATTAGCGTTTGGTATCGACGAGTGTGTAGTGGTGACACGACATGACTCAAGTGTACTCACGCCACGTAAAGACTAAGACCGAAACGACTCACAACTAGGACGTATGACTAAGTTTTGATTTGATAAGTTATGCGAACGAATTGTCGGGTTCTTATCGAGTTTGTCAACTCGATAAGTCTCGCAATTCCTTCGATTAACTTATTATCCCGAAACTCAATAATCATACTAGGTAAGTCATGAGGATGAATTGCCCATTAATAAATCTCTTCCGACATGCTTATGGGGCTCTTATTGGACTCGTCAGTCAAATAAGTCCGATAACCATGTGGGTTGAGGTTATTAACGTCTACTAATCCGAGACTTGGCTCAATAGTCACAAGACATGAACAATCTTCGTAAACACAATTATTAGATTTGCGTGCCCTCGAAACTTCTAATAACCCTTTTTATTTTTAAAACTCTTTTAGTTATGTTTTTAAATAACTAATGTTTTATAAAAAGAATATATCTTTGTTTTGTTTTTAAATAAAACCAACTAGGATATATATATATATATATATATATACTCGTCGTTATCTATTTTGAAAACGCTCACAATTATTCGTTGTCGCATATACCATTTTCCTTATCGTTTCGAGTTATTATTTGTTTCGAGTCACAAGTCCGAGTCATGACTTCTCGGCTTATTATATCAATCCAAATCACAAACAAATATATAACAATTATAAAAATAACCTCATTTCCACCATCAACTTCAATATTTCGTGGTCGACTACGACACACGTCTAACTTATTCCCCGTCACTAGTAATCGTCACACGATCGATTCCCATTTTTCATCAACCAAACCGAATGGACCTCATGGTGCTCTCAAACTCTCGACAACGCCAACAGGTTACCAAACACAACAGCATTTCACAATATCAACACAATAATAATAACAAGAGTAGTAGCAAATTGTTCCAAGGTTCACAAGCTTTTTGCCAAAACCATAAGGGTCTCGGCTAAGCTTTTCACGCCGAACAAACAATCAACCCAATGGGGTTTTCGGCTCAACTTTTACCTCAACAAAAACAGTAACGACAATAAAGGTAGCACCAAAATGATTCAACCAAGCACCATAAGTATTGCCGAGACCTTGAGGGTCTCGGCTAAGCTTTCTTCGACGCGACAAAACAACAAACGAGCCCTATGGGGGTCTCGGTTCACCATGATATCAACAACAACATAACCCCAAGGACCAAAAGATTAAAAATAAGCTCAAACTCTTGAGCTTAAGCTCTCGGCATCTGATGAAGCGAAAAGTGTACCGCTTTTAAGGGGTCATTTAAGCCCTAAATCGTATTTATTTGATCAAATATTGCCCTAAATCGTTCCTTTTGTCATTTTAGGTACTTTTGAGGAGAAATCTGGAAAAGGAGGCATTTTGGACGTTTTTGGAGCATAAAAGTGAAGAAAACGACAAAGTCTCAAAATTATGCTGGAAACTACCTTTGACGGCGTCAGGATTTGTTCTGGACGGCGTCATGGCTTGGCAAGAAAAGGTGGATGTGAAAATTACTCATGATAAGCCAGAGAAATTTGCATGGAATTCTGACGACGTCACGCTTTAATGTGATCAAGGTCGTCATGGCTTAATTTAAAGAGGGACGGCGTCACGCATAATCCTGACGGTGTCACGCCTTGATAAGCCAGAACGGATTTTGGAGCGCTAAAGAGGGACGGCGTCAAGAAGGTCATCCGGGAACCCTAAAAGCGGCGAGGTGACGGCGTCACACTCCATAACGTGACGCCGTCAGATCTGAAAGTCTATATATAGTTTTGCAATTTTTTGTCATTAGTGTGGAACTTATTGGGGAACTTTGTGTATGAAAACCCTAGGACGAATTTGGCAGCTTTTTCAAGGCTTTTTGCCTTGAGATCTTCCATGTTACATTGAAGATAAGTTATCAATTAATCATTCAATATGTCTATGTGTTGTTTGATTCTATCTTGTTCTTGTCTTTTGTTTAACATGCTAGGCTAGATTTATCTTGTGTTTGCTTAGATCTGATGAAACCTAGCTATTGATTATTGGTTATTAGCGTGTTGTTAGTTGTATTGGATGATTGTTCATCTATGTTAGGCTTAAGAAAACTGGCTAACTTCCTATTCGGTAACTTGCTTGAACGTCTTAAGAAACATGAACCAATGCGTACTAAAGGTTTTTATGGTTGTATTTAATGCACAAGCGAATTCTAGTGATCCCATGTTAGGAGCTTCCTAGCCGGCTCGACATAGGAGTGAAGTAGGAGCTTGTAGAGTTGGGGAAGTACGTACGCCACCCCACGAATGGTATTAAGGAATACACCCGTTATCCACGCAACTAATACACACTAATCAACCGGTAAAAGATAGTTAGGGAATAAGGAAATCTAAGTAAACACATTTTTCTCCACATAAGTTTTCACCAACCTTTTCATTTTCAGTTATTTTATTTTATTTGCATTCGTAGTTATTTGGGTTAGTTGACTAGCAACTAATTTCGCCCACTCTTTCAAACCCGAGATTTTACTTGCTTTCATAAAATTATAAAAACATAAAAAAGAATCTTCTCTCACCCTTAGACCTATTAGAGTAATTTTTCATACCTAACGAACACTATTCCCTGTGGAGAACGATCAATCCCCCGTACTTACCACTACACTATACTACATCGGTCAGGTACACTGCCTGGTGGGGTTGTAAGCCTCTTGAGATCCCTCGAGAGGTAAAACCTGTTGTAAGGTTGCAAAACCACGCATCAAGTTTTTGGCGCCGCTGCCGGGGAGTAGTTATTGCTTAGGTTGAAATTTTATTTTTATTAGGTCTACTCACAAGATTCCTATCAAGTGAGATTTTTTCTTTTTATTTTGTAGCTTTCTCGTAGTCTATCTTTTCTTTGTGATTTTGTTTGTAATTTGCTTCAAATGGACTTTTCACTTAGATTTCTAAGATTGCAAGATATGGTTGAGTGGCTAGAACACCAAGAAGTTCAAAATACCTCATTTAGAGACACTTATGAATCATATGAGCCTTCACCTAGGATAGATTCTTATGAACAACCTCCATGTTTAGGATCTTGTTTTAGTGAGGCTAATAGGAAAAGCGACCTAGTTTGCCAAGGAATTGTGGATAGAGCCGTATCAATAAACCATAAGTTGGATGAAGCACTAGGTTTGTTATTATCACTACCTAAGAAAATAATTGACGAGGATATAGGTGATCTTGACACATGGAATGATGAGGTAAACACCATAAGCCCACAAAATACTCAACCATCATTTGAGACACCCACACCGCCCGTGACTTACCCGGAAGAAGTAGAATAGACTTTAGGAATCCCGATGGAGGTAGAACCCTTGGACCAAGCACAACTAGAGGATATAGGTTTGCACACTTTTAGTGATGACCTTACTCATAGTTCTAGGGAATTTCCTAGTGTTGATGAATTGGAACCTCAACCTTTACAGAACTTTTCATCCTTAGATTTACATCTAGGAGAAAAAAGAGGAACCGACCCACCCATCAACCAAAATTATCCGGGTAGTTTTAGGATGAAGGAAGCCATTCACTCACCCCCTTCACCTCACGTGGCATATTCACACCCTAAGGGTGTGTATCGCTACTTTCACCCGTACTTAATCCTAAGTGTAGGGAAAACCTCCCCTATTTTTGTTAAATAAGGGTAGAGTCAGGCTCGTGACTCGAACAAAAACAAGCGCTTATTGGGAGGCAACCCAAGTTTTATTTGCTTTGTGTGTTTATTTGCTTGTTTGATTTTATTTGTTTCCGTATGTGTGTTTAAGTTTTATTATTATTGATTCATGTTCAAAAGTAATTTGTGAAAATGCTTTATCCTGTTTTTAACTTCGTCTTAACTACATATAAAGGTATTTTGCAAAAGATAAGTGTAAGGGAAATCTAAATCGGTTTATTAGAACACAAATGAACATAAATCATAATAATAATAAATTAACATACATATTAGTATTTGTTTGAGTCAAATGCTTGTATCGAGTCATAATGATGTTTTGCAGGAATTCCAGGAAGTAAGGTATAGGTTTTTCCAAAAATTTTCCGGAAACGTAACATGAGAATTCTGTCAGATCATTTCTGACGGCGTCAGGAGTTATAACCTGACGGCGTCAGGTTTAATTTTCTAAAAATTTTTGAAAGTTTTGTTTTCATAGAAAGTTTTTATTAAATCTCTAACTTATAATCTCCAGGAATCTGCAAAATTATCATTCCACAAGCATTATATCCTTATATATAGATTTTATCCCGCCGATGTTATGCAGGTTTTCGTGTTTGTTTTCTCAGGTTTAACAGGTTATTTTGGACAAGGAAATGTTTTGGATCAAGCTTACGGCGATGCATTAGTCATGGAGCTTCAACATTACTTTGGAAGAAGATCTAACCGTGTTACTTCATTATCCACCGAGCGAATCAGGGGAGTATTTGATTTCATTCTTTTACTTTACGCTTTTACATCTTGTTATTTGAACATTGGGGACAATGTTCATCTTAAATGTAAGGGGGGGGGGGGTAAAAGTACGATTTTAGAGAATGCTATTACGCTTGATTTTTGTTTGTTTAATAGTAGATGTGTAATAAAACTGAGATAAATACCTGTTAGGGTAATTTTAGTGCCAAATTTAAAATTTTTTTTACAACATATAGGAGTGAAACTTTGATTCTAATGAGCGTCTCACGGATAGGAGTTATATGACTAGCACAAAAACCGTACCACTAAAAAATTTTCCACCCCAAATATGTGAGGTTCGCCCCTAGAATTGGTAGGAAAAGCATTTATGCTATGATGTGCGTACCGGTAGCACTTAGATTCTAGAACTTGCGTTAGGACCATTCCAAGGCCACAAGTGAGACTACATTCGTGTAGTTAGATTTACTACATGATAAGAGGCATTAGGATTAACCCATTGTTTTACACCTGTGTTTTTGTTATAATTACTTTGGCTACATTGGTCAAGTAATTCTCCCACACCCTTTGCGTTGTACTCATTTTTAGTACACGATACCCCTAGTACACCCCTCAGAGCCTATCTTTTCGTTTCTAACTTTAAGCATTTTACTTAAAGGAAGAATTTGTTTACACCCCACTTAAATGTACACCCAAATCGCCTTAGCCTACCTTGTATGCACTCATTTTTAGTGCATTATTGTGACAACATTTGTTTAAACCCCAAGTTAATTATCTAATTGATTACATGGTTGCTAAGTCGAGTCATATCCTTGTACATATTGTTTTGGGACGATTGGGACTCATTGGTAAAGTACTAGTGTAATGGAGTAATGGGGAAGAACATCATTATTACCCCCATATGTGCTAAATATTTTAAAAGTACTCCAAGTGTTTCGATTATCTTAATTCGAGTCATTAGAATAGTTATTTGTAAAGTTATGTAAAAGTTCAAGTGTAAGGGGAATGCATCGCCCCTTTTGATGTATTATTTTGGATGGTAGGGCAAAAGTGTATGCAAAAAAAAAAAAAAAAAATCGAAAAAATCAAGAAAAATACAAAAAAAAATGAGAAAAAGAAAAGTAGAAAAATCATACGGACTACCATCCCGTTTTATTTTATGTTTATTTTATGTTTTTGTTATTTTGTTTTTAGCTTAAGATCGAGTCGAGTCTTGGCTTAGCAACATTGTATAGTACATGTAATTGATCAAGATCTTTAACTCGCCACCAGTAAAATATCCTTTATCCAACAAACCGTGTTTTCCTTTTCCCTACACCTAATGTTATAACCCGTTTAAAAGCCCTCTTTGATAGTTTATCTTAGGTGCTTACGCCTAGTGGAGGAGGTTTTCGATCCTTTCCCAAGCCTATGGTAATCTATTTGCTATGACAGGTAGTGAGAGATATTATCCATTTTCATTTATGAGATTTATTTTGATGACACTTGAGAGATGTGAGTATCTAAACACTACTTGTGAGGTGCTAGTTTGTAATCTCCGTGCTTATTATGATTAAAGTGGAACGAATATTTGTTGTAATTACTTTTATGTTAGCATTAAATGACCCCTAACTTGTATTTTGATTAGAATAAAAGCACATTTGCTTGAGGACAAGCAAATCTCAAGTGTAAGGGTATTTGATGAAGCGAAAAGTGTACCGCTTTTAAGGGGTCATTTAAGCCCTAAATCGTATTTATTTGATCAAATATTGCCCTAAATCGTTCCTTTTGTCATTTTAGGTACTTTTGAGAAGAAATCTGGAAAAGGAGGCATTTTGGACGTTTTTGGAGCATAAAAGTGAAGAAAACGACAAAGTCTCAAAATTGTGCTGGAAACTACCTTTGACGGCGTCAGGATTTGTTCTGGACGGCGTCATGGCTTGGCAAGAAAAGGTGGATGTGAAAATTACTCATGATAAGCCAGAGAAATTTGCATGGAATTCTAACGGCGTCACGCTTTAATGTGATCAAGGTCGTCACGGCTTAATTTAAAGAGGGACGGCGTCACGCATAATCCTGACGGCGTCACGCCTTGATAAGCCAGAACGGATTTTGGAGAGCTAAAGAGGGACGGCGTCAAGAAGGTCATCCGGGAACCCTAAAAGCGGCGAGGTGACGGCGTCACACTCCATAACGTGACGCCGTCAGATCTGAAAGTCTATATATAGTTTTGCAATTTTTTGTCATTAGTGTGGAACTTATTGGGGAACTTTGTGTATGAAAACCCTAGGACGAATTTGGCAGCTTTTTCAAGGCTTTTTGCCTTGAGATCTTCCATGTTACATTGAAGATAAGTTATCAATTAATCATTCAATATGTCTATGTGTTGTTTGATTCTATCTTGTTCTTGTCTTTTGTTTAACATGCTAGGCTAGATTTATCTTGTGTTTGCTTAGATCTAATGAAACCTAGCTATTGATTATTGGTTATTAGCGTGTTGTTAGTTGTATTGGATGATTGTTCATCTATGTTAGGCTTAAGAAAACTGGCTAACTTCCTATTCGGTAACTTGCTTGAACGTCTTAAGAAACATGAACCAATGCGTACTAAAGGTTTTTATGGTTGTATTTAATGCACAAGCAAATTCTAGTGATCCCATGTTAGGAGCTTCCTAGCCGGCTCGACATAGGAGTGAAGTAGGAGCTCGTAGAGTTGGGGAAGTACGTACGCCACCCCACGAATGGTATTAAGGAATACACCCGTCATCCACGCAACTAATACACACTAATCAACCGGTAAAAGATAGTTAGGGAGTAAGGAAATCTAAGTAAACACATTTTCCTCCACATAAGTTTTCACCAACCTTTTCATTTTCAGTTATTTTATTTTATTTGCATTCGTAGTTATTTGGGTTAGTTGACTAGCAACTAATTCCGCCCACTCTTTCAAACCCGAGATTTTACTTGCTTTCATAAAATTATAAAAACATAAAAAAGAATCTTCTCTCACCCTTAGACCTATTAGAGTAATTTTTCATACCTAACGAACACTATTCCCTGTGGAGAACGATCAATCCCCCGTACTTACCACTACACTATACTACATCGGTCAGGTACACTGCCTGGTGGGGTTGTAAGCCTCTTGAGATCCCTCGAGAGGTAAAACCTGTTGTAAGGTTGCAAAACCACGCATCAGCATCACACAAAAACAGGAAACCCACGACCAAATCGATACCAAACAAATTTATTAGTTTCAAAAAAAGAAAACCCACTTGTTTTTAACCCGAAAAATCATTATTAAACACGAGTTGACTCGGTGGTGAGTAAACCCACGCGTAAAAACGCGTTTTCTTACCGTATCTTCAATAGATCTATGGAGTTTAGAGCATAAAAGTGATGGTGGTAGTGTTTGGTGGCGGCGGTGTGAATAAAATGAGGTGGTGATGGTGTTAGATGGCGCGTGGATTGTATCACAAGAAAGAGGAGAGTGTGAGGAGTGTTGTTGTAGTGGCGGTGGAGTTATAAGGGCGGCGGTGGTGGTGGTTTATGGGTGGCCGGCGACGGCAGTTAGTGAGGAGAGGGAAGAGAGGGTTTTGGTGAAGAAGATGAAATGAGATATTAAAAATAGGTTTTAGGGTTTTATTAGTTTTAGAAATCAGGAAATTGAAATGAGGTCCTTGTGTTTTTTTTATTTTCCTTTGAGGAGTCGGGGTAAGGACTAGCGGGATAATTTTTTTATTATACTTTCCCGAGTTACTAGTTTTTATTCACGAAAAATATTAAACGTCACCGAAATAATTTTTAACCGCCATCATTCACTTTAAATACGGTTTTCCATAAAGTTTGATAATAAATACGTTTATAAAAATAAAAACGTAACCGTTTCTCGTTTAAACTCAACTTATTAGGTTCCCTAGTGCCGGAGTCGAAGTAGTGCCTAAAGTAACGCCACACAAATAATTCAACGACATAATATTCCATATAAATAATTCTCAACATGAATCAAAGTCAACTTAGTTTCAAAAGGTAATTTCTGAAAGTTTAACACTTGTTTTATTTAACGAAATGCGGTACTTAAAAAATTCCTGAAATTTACCAGTTGTCACAAATAAGTTTGGAAAAATCATCGTTTGTCGCAAATGGTTTCGAGTTTTATAAATAAGTATTGCCCTAAAAATGCCGGTTGTTACATCAATTCCTTCTAGAAATGAATCACACTTGAGAAAAGTCTCGATCTCTTCCAAATTGAAATCACTTCCCTCAAACGGAGTGAAAGAAGGGAAAGAGTCGGAAATGATAGGTAGAGAAGATGTGGTGGGATCCCCACTCACAGAATTATGAGAATAACCAAGAAACTCTTGAGAGTACTCCTCTGAAGCAATATCAATGACATCGATTCGGTTAACCGATTCAGAATCATAATTTGAGGAGTACCTTGAAGTTTGATCGAGGTTAAAGGTAACAGCTTCATTACCCACACGTAATGTGATTTCATGCTCAAATTCAGCTAGTATCACTGCCTAAAAGTGTTGGTACTCAATTCTCACCTTGCCTTTACGTTCCTATGTAACTCGTGTCCACAGTCTAAGTTCTAATGACTTATAATTAGAATCTTGTCTCATCTAAATTGCTCCCTTCTCTATCATGGGTTCTAGTTGGTTCTTTCACAATACGAAATAGATCACCAAGCTGACATCTTATGGAATGATAACTGGTTGGTTACCAGTTAGGACTTACTTATGGTTCCTCACACGTTAATCACTAAAATACATGGGTTGCTCATAAATCCATATGACCGATTTTTTTGTTAACGAACTGCTAGTCTGTTACAAACGATCTAGCCACCTATATTAGAGTCAACGATTCTGCCTACTCTCACTGAAATAGGCTAGCGCGTGTACGTAGAACCTAACGAAGGTCAAAGTTATGACAAGAGCACTAAAATTCGAATCAGGGACCCAATGTCGCGGTCGTAACTTATGTGACAAAGGTAAATACTACTAAAAGTTATAATCTATGTCGTCTTAGTCCAAATTCGTACTTCTGAATCAAATGTGACGGGCAGTCCAAGGTAATTATCGGGTGACTAAATTCGATGGAATAAGCCTTTCTGTCTTCGAACAAAATCATCAAAACCTTCAACTACGTATCAACTTGATTTTTGCTTAATCTCGCAACTCATCAAACAAGAACTGTCACGAGATTAGGCTACTAATCAAGTCATTAAGAAGGAATTTAACATCTTTGATGACTTGGCTCAGTTAAGGACTTCTTCGCAACAACGAATAGGTGATTACGACTAAAATTTGTGGGATTAGCGAAGAAATCAAGGGTACCGTTGAGGATTTTTT
Organism: Artemisia tridentata subsp. tridentata; assembly: GCA_021014915.2. Lineage (NCBI taxonomy): Eukaryota > Viridiplantae > Streptophyta > Magnoliopsida > Asterales > Asteraceae > Artemisia > Artemisia tridentata. The sequence goes on along the minus strand of CP139501.1, from coordinate 150,832,811 downwards.
TTTTTTTTTTTTTTGTCACTCAGAAAATATTGGTATAGACGACAGGGAGAGAAACTTTGTTTATGAGACTACATAGGTAGGCTTGAAGGAGGTTTTTCCAAACTTGAAGGGACAGGCTGAAGTAGCCATGGCGTATGTAAAGAATTATCATCAAGTTACTACACTTTGCAGAACGTTGAGTATATATGAGGAAAGGAAAATCAGTCGTTATTTAACCATTCTTCATCCAGATTCAAAATGGTTTGTATGAATTGCCATTCCAAAGGTTCGTAGTCACAGTAGAGAGAGCTAATGTCACAAAATGAAAGCAAGTCACTTACAGTTAGACTTCCTTGTACGTAGTGAAGTATGAATAGGATCAGATGGTGTAGACTTGGCACGATCACTCGATGCTAGTGTAGTCGATCAGGTCGCTATCGGAATGATCGATGTGACAAGAAAAATGAAAAATCTAAGAAATAGGATGAGTTTTTAAAACGATTGATAAAGGAGTAAGGGTAGCACCGGTGTTGTGTTTGGTGTCTTCGTCTATATCGTACTTGTTTCTGTCCGACGTCTAGTGCCAAAAGATGTTTTGCGATTTCTTCTTAATGTCGTCATGAGTCGTAGATCGAAGGAATTAAATGGAACGCTAGCTGAAATCTTGCGGATGGAGAGGAATTTTTATTTGCTGAAGAAAATTACTGATGGTATTCTCAGGGGTATTGATGGGGAAAAATCTGGTGAAATAAGTTTACAGTGTAGTTAAAAGAACTTGTTGTGGCTACTGGGAGGGAGTTGTTGACCAACAGTCGGGGGGGGGAATCATATGTGCTAGAAAAACCGTCAAGTCTGTGTCTTCGAATGAAGGAACGTCCGACCTCTACGAAGGTTAACGAAGTAAAAATGACGGCTTTCTAATGTGTAGAAAGTTGTTCCCAGGCAATTGAAGGAAATGGGGAGGAATATCCTAACTCGTGACAAGGAGTTAACAGTCGTGGTTCCGAAGTAATATCATAAAAGGCGGTGTTTGTATGGTACGTAGTGTCCTATTCGTACAGATCACAAGAGTCTTATGTACATGTTTTGTGAGGAGGTTATCATACTCAAGCAAAAGTGTGAACGGGGTTAGTGAAGAGTTTCGATGTTGGTGTCCTTATCATGTAGGAAAATTTTGTTGGTGTACTCATCCGAAAGGAAAGAATGTGATCCAATATAGTTCAATCAATGAGGACGGAGATCATTTATAGCCTCACAGCTGATAAAAGGCTTCTAGGGGAAAAATCCTTGGTGTGAAAACATTAGAGAAGAACATGTCGTCAGAATGGTTGAAAACGATGATCTATGAATCAAAAGGTCTATGGGCAGAACCTGGTGTCAATGAGTTAGAACGCTCGAATGTCATTATTATGCAAAACTCTTACGTCTAAGTGCTCAACTCCTCTAGGCATGACTAAAATATATAACGACTAAAAATTGTTGCCAAGTAAATACTACGTCGAGAGATTTTGTTACAAGTGAAAGGCAAAGGTCTTATGGCCAGGCGCAACTTCTTGATATCCGAAGGTAAGAGCGATGTCATGTCCCATTGTGACTAGGACTCGGAAAGGCCACGTTGTCTCTTAAGTAATTGCACACTGATTGTTTAGTCTAACTCGATTCGATCAACGCGAGAGTCTTATCTTCTGAGATGGGTAGGAAGGTTGCTCTTCAAAGGAATAGCGTCAAGGCACGACGCATCGCTACTGACCATCTCGGACAGAGGTGTTCGATTCACTTCTAAGGTCGCATACTATGTAGGCACTGTGATTTTTCCCGAGGTTTGTCCATGAATGGTACGTGTTCCCTCTTGGAGGCATGATCGTTGAAGTTGTTAACAACATTTATTTGAGTAAGGCATTATGAAATTTTTGACCATGAATGTACTTTGGAGCAACTTTGTACGAAATTTTTCGATGGTTATAGTCATGTGAAAAGATATGTCTACAAAAATTTGAAATTTGTAATAGCGATTCTTCATATATGGTTTGGATTTTTGATTTTCAAGAAAATTGCTGTTTGGACAAACACTTGAGACGATTTTTATACTAAAACAATCCAATCGTTTGGAATCGCAAATTTATTTTAAAACATTTTTTTTAAACGATTTTGACTATCAACCAACTTTAGTTTTGAAGAACATTATGACATGGTACAATCTATGAAAATCACCAGTTCATCATACTTTATAAAGTTCACAAGAAAATCTTCCATTTGCACAACATTTTGACCATCAGAATTTGAATTATTTAGACTAGTACCACCTCCGGAACACGATCACTAAGGCGAACATCGCTATCATGGTCAACACAACTAACTCAATTATCAAAGTCACCGCTTCTCATGAGTCCTATTATCTCACTTGTAGTCTCCAAGGTTCTAATCATACGACTAAACCATTAATGTGTCCATTTTGATTGGTGGGTTGCTTACTAAGGCCACTAATGGTGTTAACCGACTCATCGACTTATAATGTGGTGTGTTCAGGCTTGCTAATAAGAGGAGTAGTGTGCGAGGACAAGGAATGTGACATAACGGCATAGGGCAATACCATGAAATCTTGTATTCAAAATATTTTTCAAATAGTACCAAATTATCAACCATCTATAACATTAAACCGGGTAACGATTTGATCTTAACTTAATTTCACAACTCATCAAACAAGAACTGTCATGAAATTAAGTTAAGTGTCGTAAAAGGATTAACGTCTTTGATTATAAACAAATTCTCAAAATAGTGTTTCCAAAATAATATGTCCCAAAAATAGTCCTCAGAATAGCATATCAATACAATGCATTTTTAATATAGCGAAACCAATGTTGACCTTTCAAAATACTATTCAAACTTGTATAGCGTATCCAAAATAGTCTACCCAAATTAACGTTTTCAAAATAATATATCGCTATATATTTAACAAAATATGTAGTATGCGTTTTGTTTGCGTATAAGGACAAATAATATCAAACGCACGAGTATGGGGAATGGTACGAGAAATACTCTAGCTCAACCATATTAAACCATGTCATATCAACTCAGCTCAAAACAAATCATAACATATCAGATCATGTCACACAATTATCAAATCAAATCAAAGCACTTAGGTACACAATTGCAAGCTCATATATCGTCCTAGAAGCTACAAGTTTCAGCACATAGAAGTCAAGCAGCATTACCACAGATACACATAACACACAAGGTAAATGCATACACAAAGGCCAACGCATTTTCAGGTGATCTAGACTCCGACCCCAACCAAACATGATTCAAGGTAACTACCCCCATCGTCCCATGATCGCTCCTGAATTAAGCATAGTTGATCAGGCTATGCGTAATTTAGGAAAAATGATGAAATGCTCGGGCTAATCGACTCGTACCATGTTTGGGGTTTTATAAAAATTTTAATCTGGTTATAGTTGAGGTTTTTATTTTTGAAAAACCGGCATTCTCTATAACCTTAGGCTCTGATACCATTCTGTCACACCCCGTCAAAGGCAGAAACACGGGATGTAACTGAGAAAGGCACATTGCATAACATCATAGATTCATACCTTACAATTATTTCAGTAATAGTTTGCAAAACTTTCTTCGACCAAATTTAAAAGAAAAGCATGTCTCATTTGAAATCTTGACATCTTGACAAACATGGTAGCAGGTATCAAATAGTCTGACTCCGATAAATGTGCCTTCAAATACTTTAGTAATGATCCACCTGAAAATGGTACTAGAAAACGTCAACATAATGTTGGTGAGCTCGTAGGTTTGAAAGTTAAACCACGAAGCTGTGAATAATAGTGTAGGACAATAGTGCACATGAATACCAATTACAAACACGTTATCCAAACAGTAATAGTGTTGCGCCAACTGAACCTATAATGTACATCATACTCATAACCAATATCACGTGGGGAGCTACCCCGATAGATCTATCAACACGTAGGCTCTCAACAGAGAGTTAACAGTTACACCAACTGAACCTATAACCTGTGGGCTCTCAGCAGAGAGTTAACAGTTACACCAACTGAACCTATAACCTGTGGGCTCTCAGCAAAGAGTTAACAGTGGCGCAGTCAAAAAATCACTAAACAAACATGTCAGAGCATATAATTGCATCATCACACGTATATGTCCAAAATCATGTAAAACAGTAATTCACAGCATGAAAACATTTGTAAAGCATTGAGTACCATTTTCCCCCAAGGAAAACATAAAGAAAAAGGGGCTACGAGAACTCACTTCAGTCCAGCAATGAAATGTCACAACAATGTCGGATAGTAGAACAGCACAACAGCTCAAAGGTAGCCTAACGCAACAGCAACTAAATCTCACGGCAACTAGGGTGTCACGGCACAACGGACTCGGCACAACCTAATAATGTAAACTAACTTTAACATCGTCTTCAAACGTAAAAGCTCCAAAAGTAAACTATCCCAAGTAGATTCCGTTTTAAATTCCAAAATCTCTTTCTCATATTCGTTATTAGCGTTTGGTATCGACGAGTGTGTAGTGGTGACACGACATGACTCAAGTGTACTCACGCCACGTAAAGACTAAGACCGAAACGACTCACAACTAGGACGTATGACTAAGTTTTGATTTGATAAGTTATGCGAACGAATTGTCGGGTTCTTATCGAGTTTGTCAACTCGATAAGTCTCGCAATTCCTTCGATTAACTTATTATCCCGAAACTCAATAATCATACTAGGTAAGTCATGAGGATGAATTGCCCATTAATAAATCTCTTCCGACATGCTTATGGGGCTCTTATTGGACTCGTCAGTCAAATAAGTCCGATAACCATGTGGGTTGAGGTTATTAACGTCTACTAATCCGAGACTTGGCTCAATAGTCACAAGACATGAACAATCTTCGTAAACACAATTATTAGATTTGCGTGCCCTCGAAACTTCTAATAACCCTTTTTATTATTAAAACTCTTTTAGTTATGTTTTTAAATAACTAATGTTTTATAAAAAGAATATATCTTTGTTTTGTTTTTAAATAAAACCAACTAGGGTTTTGTTTTTAAATAAAACCAACTAGGATATATATATATATATATATATATATATATATATATATATATATATATATATATACATATATATGTATATATACATATGTATATATATATACATATGTATATATATATACATATGTATATATACATATGTATATATATATACATATGTATATATATATAGATATGTATATATATATATATATATATATACATATATATGTATATATATATATATATGTATATATATATACATATGTATATATATATACATATGTATATATATATACATATGTATATATATATATATATATATATATATATATATATATATATATATATATATACTCGTCGTTATCTATTTTGAAAACGCTCACAATTATTCGTTGTCGCATATACCATTTTCCTTATCGTTTCGTGTTATTATTTGTTTCGAGTCACAAGTCCGAGTCATGACTTCTCGGCTTATTATATCAATCTAAATCACAAACAAATATATAACAATTATAAAAATAACCTCATTTCCACCATCAACTTCAATATTTCGTGGTCGACTACGACACACGTCTAACTTATTCCCCGTCACTAGTAATCGTCACACGATCGATTCCCATTTTTCATCAACCAAACCGAATGGACCTCATGGTGGTCTCAAACTCTCGACAACGCCAACAGGTTACCAAACACAACAGCATTTCACAATATCAACACAATAATAATAACAAGAGTAGTAGCAAATTGTTCCAAGGTTCACAAGCTTTTTGCCGAAACCATAAGGGTCTCGGCTAAGCTTTTCACGTCGAACAAACAATCAACCCAATGGGGTTTTCGGCTCAACTTTTACCTCAACAAAAACAGTAACGACAATAAAGGTAGCACCAAAATGATTCAACCAAGCACCATAAGTATTGCCGAGACCTTGAGGGTCTCGGCTAAGCTTTCTTCGACGCGACAAAACAACAAACGAGCCCTATGGGGGTCTCGGTTTACCATGATATCAACAACAACATAACCCCGAGGACCAAAAGATTAAAAATAAGCTCAAACTCTTAAGCTTAAGCTCTCGGCATCACACAAAAACATGACACCCACGACCAAATCGATACCAAACATTTTTATTAGTTTCAAAAAAAGAAAACCCACTTATTTTTAACCCAAAAAATCATTATTAAACACGAGTTGACTCGGTGGTGAGTCAACCCACTCGTAAAAACGCGTTTTCTTACCGTATCTTCAATAGATCTATGGAGTTTAGAGCATAAAAGTGATGGTGGTAGTGTTTGGTGGCGGTAGTGTGAATAAAATGAGGTGGTGATGGTGTTAGATGGCGCGTGGATGGTATCACAAGAAAGAGGAGAGTGTGAGGAGTGTTGTTGTTGTGGTGGCGGTGGAGTTATAAGGGCGGCGGTGGTGGTGGTTTATGGGTGGCCGGCGGCGGCAGTTAGTGAGGAGAGGGAAGAGAGGGTTTTGGTGAAGAAGATGAAATGAGATATTAAAAATAGGTTTTAGGGTTTTATTAGTTTTAGAAATCAGGAAATTGCAATGAGGTCCTTGTGTTGTTTTTATTTTCCTTTGAGGAGTCGGGGTAAGGACTAGCGGGATAATTTTTTTATTATACTTTCCCGAGTTACTAGTTTTTATTCACGAAAAATATTAAACGTCACCGAAATAATTTTTAACCGCCATCATTCACTTTAAATACGGTTTTCCATAAAGTTTGATAATAAATACGTTTATAAAAATAAAAACGTAGCCGTTTCTCGTTTAAACTCAACTTATTAGGTTTCCTAGTGCCGGAGTCGAAGTAGTGCCTAAAGTAACGCCACACAAATAATTCAACGACATAATATTCCATATAAATAATTCTCAACATGAATCAAAGTCAACTTAGTTTCAAAAGGTAATTTCTGAAAGTTTAACACTTGTTTTATTTAACGAAATGCGGTACTTAAAAAATTCCTGAAATTTACCAGTTGTCACAAATAAGTTTGGAAAAATCATCGTTTGTCGCAAATGGTTTCGAGTTTTATAAATAAGTATTGCCCTAAAAATGCCGGTTGTTACATCAATTCCTTCTAGAAATGAATCACACTTGAGAAAAGTCTCGATCTCTTCCAAATTGAAATCACTTCCCTCAAACGGAGTGAGAGAAGGGAAAGAGTCGGAAATAATAGGTAGAGAAGATGTGGTGGGATCCCCACTCACAGAATTATGAGAATAACCAAGAAACTCTTGAGAGTACTCCTCTGAAGCAATATCAATGACATCGATTCGGTTAACCGATTCAGAATCATAATTTGAGGAGTACCTTGAAGTTTGATCGAGGTTAAAGGTAACAGCTTCATTACCCACACGTAATGTGATTTCATGCTCAAATACATCAATGAGAGCACGGACCGTTCTTAGGAATCCTCTTCCAAGAATGAGAGGAACCCTAGGATCAGCATCGAAATCAACAACCACAAAGTCATCTGGAAAATGGAACTTTCCTACTTTCACAAATACATCCTCAGCAATGCCGCGTGGATGAGATGTGGTACGATCTGCAAGCTCAAGAGTCATGCAGGTAGGAGTGAGTTCAGGAAGAGAAAGTTTCTTCCACACTGAATAAGGCATCAGGTTGATGCTTGCACCAAGATCGGCCAAGGCATAACATTCAGCCATTCCTGGAAAGACACAAGGTATTAGAAATCTTCCAGGATCTCCAAGCTTCTCGGGAAGCTTTTTCAAGATAACTGCTGAGCAGTTCTCATTTAATGGAGTTTTTGCCATTTCAAACAGTTTTTCCTTGTTGCTTAACAAGTGTTTGATTGTGGATGCCAACTTGGGCATCAGAATGATAGCATCCGCAAAGCTTATGTCAAAATGTAATTCTTGAAAATTTTGGAAAAATTTATCCATTTGTTGACTAGCTTTTTCGCGGAGCTTTTGCTCATTTAAACATGATGGGTAAGGAATAGAAGGTTTGGATTTAGGGTTTTCAACCGGGGTTACAGGATGTTCAAAGATAACTCGAGGTTTAGTCTTGGGTTTCGGGACAACTTGAGGTTGGACGTTGTCGGTACCTCCGTTATTAGAAGGAAGTACCTTGTCCTTAGTCACCTCAGGTTCACTTTCCACTACCTTGGGGGAAGAAGAAGAAGTGGTAGTAGGAATAGTGGGTCCATCATATGAAACACCACTTCGGGTTGTGATCGCCTTAACATCGTCCTTCGGGTTAGCGATCGTGTTGCTCGAAAGTTTTCCTGAGCCCGAAGGTTGATCATTTAAAGATTTTTTAATCTCAGAGATCTGGCTGACCAACAACCTGTTTGTGTCCTCTTGAGCTTTCATAAATTTCCTCAATAACTCATCAGATAATGGTTGTGGGGCTGGAATGGCTTGAGGTTGATTAGGGAAATTTTGGATTCGGTTATTTTGATTATAACCTTGATGTTGAAAATTCCCTTGATTTGGATTACCATTTCCCTGAAAATGATTTCCCTGGTTGGAATTGTTTCGGTTAAAGTTTCCTTGGTGTTGGAAACCTTGATTTTGTCTAGAATTGAAATTCCCTTGGTTTTGATAACCTTGGTTCATTCGAGTTTAGTTTTGGTTTCGGTTTTGCAAATTCTGGTTCTGATTGAAACCGGGTGGTCCTTGGTAGGTGTTAGCTCGGTAATTGGGTTCTAGTTGAGGAAGTTATTGATTACCTCCCTGATTTGAAGTACCGGCTATAGCATTAGCTTCAAAAGGACTACCATCGGTGGCAGTACAGCTGTAGTATGCGTGAGGGCCACCACAAGTAACACAGACTTCCACTTTCTTCACTTCAGCATGTGAAGGATTTTGTGTGAAAGTAACTTTCTTTTGGTTTGAGAGAACCAAAGCTTGAATAGCGTCTGTGAGCTTGTCAATCTTAGCATCGGTGCTAGAAGTACTCACAGGAGATGAAGTAGAAGGACCAGCACTAGCCTGAGAATGATATGGCTTGGCTCGTGCAGTGCGGACTTTAGACTTATTTTCAGTAAGTGCAATGGCTTCCTTAGTGGATTTGCTCAGAAAATTACCTCCAGCTGAGGCATTGAGAGAATCTTGGTCAGATGGGTTTAACCCATTGTAGAAAGTGTCCATTTGCATCAAATCGGTGAAACCGTGATAAGGACATTTGCGGAGCAATTCTTTGAAACGATCCCATGCCTCTCCAAATGGTTCATCAAACCGTTGAGAGAATTTCGTGATTATATTCTTGAGATACGTGGTTTTAGAAGGAGGAAAGAATTCATTTACGAACTTTTGAACCAAATCTTCCCATGTTTCAATCGATAGAGGGGGTTGTTTGTCAAGCCAAATCCGGGCTGCCCCATCGATGGAAAACGGGAAAAGAAGAAGTTTGATTGATTCCTCAGGGACATTTTTGCATTTGATGGTGCAAGTGATTTTGTTAAACCATCTAATGTGATCTTGAGGATCGTCCCTTTCAAAACCATAGAATTGCCGCTGGGTTACCAGATTTATCAATCCAGTTTTAAGCTCAAAATTCTCAGCCACGATGGCTGGAACAACAATGGCATCTCCGTACCCATCGGAGGGTGCTTGGAGAAGCTCATTCATAGGACGGTCTTCTGCCATGATGACAGGGGTTTTGGGATTAGTTCGTATCTCGGGTACGACTGATGGAGCAGAACGTCTACGACGTCTTCGAGGTATATTTCCAAGCTCACGGAAAGGGCTTGATGACCTAGAAGAACGAGTGTGCATGCACTAAGACGAGTCTAAGAATCCTTTAGAGTGATGGAAACTTAGAAAAGGGGAAGAAGATTCTTTTTGGATTTTATTTGTTTATGGAAACTTGAAATACGATATTTTTGGCTTATCGATCCGTCAAACGAATTAACTTCACGATAATTTTGGTTTTTATTTGAAAATGAGAGAATATGGACAAAGATGGTTAATATACAATGGATGTATATTCAACAACACTGATTCTTCAAATACGATTTACGCAGCACACCTCCCCGGCAGCGGCGCCAAAATTTTGATCGGTGCTAAAACGTCTGCTAATACTGACCAAGGAAATGGTCAACAAGAGTCAAACAATCTAGGGCACAATGCAATTATCCAAGGAGTTTAGTGTATCCCCGGGTCGTTAAGTCCCAGCGAGATGTGAATTCTGTAGTAAAACGAATCTGTGATCGGGTGATAATTGAACGGAAAAGGTTTATGAGTGATTAAACTAAGGAAGTATAAAAGGAAATAGCTTAAACAAGCTATAAGGACAAATACGGGAAACCAAATTACTTAAAAAAGTTTTAGAAACCTAGAAACGTACGTTTAAATTTAAATAAACGTAAACGTACAAAATAAAAAGTGAAAATAAAGAAATATTAATCCTAAAAATATGAAAATGACTTTTTTATAAACCTAAGGATAACAGAAAATTTTAAGAAAAATAAAAATGATTATTTAACTTATTTAATTAATTATTATTAATTAATAACTATTTATTAGTTATTTAAAATGCACTAAATTAAAAGAAAATAGGAAATTATTCTAGAAAATTAAAATTTTAACTTAGATAAATCTAAAATAACCTAAAACTTATTTTAAAACTGAAAATATATTTATTACACTTTTTATCTAATTATTATTAATTAATTATTATTTAAACTAATTTAAATTATAATAAATACTACATGAACAAAGAAAAATCTGAAACTTTTTTTATAAATACTCTAAGGTGACAGGAAGATAAGAAAAATATAAAAATGAAAAGTGCTTAATGAAAAAGCTGAAAATAAGCCAAATGGCTTAAATAGAAGCTATCACTTATTTTTATGTTTAGATTTTCTAGATTTTTATTTTACAGACCTATTACACTACTGAAAATAAGTAACTTTTGTAAAAACAAACTTGATGAAACTTAAAAATAAGCAGGTAACAAGCTAAAAAGCCCAACAGTTGGCTTTATGGCTTGAAAAGGAAATTTTTAGCTTGAATAAGCTTGGAACAAGCTACTCAGTGAACACAAGCTTGAAAATAAGCTATGAGCAACTTAAAGGAACTGAAGTAAAGTTAAAACAACAAGAAACTCAAACTGAATAAGCCAATGTAAGCAAATAAGCAAATCCAAATAGCCACAGAGCCAAACAGGCCTGCAAGGAACTTCAAAAGCAATTCCAGCTTATCAAATAAGCTTAAAATCACAAAATAAGCTCTGAAGTAGCAAGCTGGGTTGGTGAGCTTTCCAAAAAGCCCAAACTCACACTGTGGGACCCACTGGTGAGCTTTTGAGATGCTTATGAAATAAGCCAAAATACACTGAATACTTAGTATACTATGAAAATGGGACAATTTAAAAGCTTATTGCAGCCCTATCAAATAAGCTAGAAAAAACAAAATGAGAACTGGAACTTTGAGATGGGTGGTTAAGCTTCACAAAAAGCTAAATCACCTAAGCTGAAGTACACTAGAGAGCTTTTTAAGAGCTTATGGAAAAGGCTCAATTACACTGAACTATCAGTGTATACTGATGACTCAGTGTAATGAGTAATTTTTGAGAAAATATGAAGGCATAATAAGCAGTCCAATAAGCAGATAAAGGGAAAAGCAAAAGCATACAAACCAAGATAGCCAGAAGGGCTTCACAAAGAACCAAATAACACAAGCTAACAAGCACTAATGAAGCTTATGCAAGCTTCAAAAAGTCACTAGTTGAACTGTGCACAGGGCAAGATTTATTTGACTTTACTTAAAACTAAAAAGTTGACTTATATGAACTTTAATCTAGATTTACCTACTGATTATGTTATATTATGCTATAATAAGATGAAATTAAGCTAGTTTATCAGATTATGAACTAGTGTGATGAAATTTACACTTTAAATCCTAACAGTTAATAACTAAGGTGAGATCAAAGGCTATTTTGACTTTCTATCTAATGAGCACTGGTTTTTATTGTTTGACTGAGCTAATATCAACTAATATAGCATATAACAACAATACAAACAACCTGAATCACAGATAACCACAGCAAATCCAAACAGTCCTTTAACAACTGATTTTGATGATTTTCAAAGCCAATGACAGATTAAGACCATGCAACTGATTTCAAAAGTTATAAGATGATAACATAAGACCATATGAGCATAAAACAATAGCAATAACAACATGAAACACAGAACCACAGTGAAATGCAAAAAATGGTGAAAAGCTTACAATTTTTTTGCAATTCAGCTAAAGAACCAAGATCAAGGACCAAGATCAATCCTAATAGCTTACCACTAAGCTTCTAAACTCAAGGCCATCCAAAATATACCCTGCTCCAGCTGTGATCACCATCTTCATTGTCATTTTTGATTTTTTTTATCTAATATTTGTGATTTTTTTGTATTTTTGGTTTTTAACTCTAAACTGATTTTTAAGGTTTCTAATAGCTTTCAGAAGCTATATAAGGAGCTTATATGAGCTTATGAGTCCAATAACAACAACTAACAATAACATTCACAGTAACATGAGATTTTGAACAAGAAAATTACATAAACTGATATTGATGATTAACACTGTAATTGAGACTTACAAAAGATTGATTACAACTGATAATACTTAACAAAGGTTCTTGAAAGCTTAATTTAAGACTGGAAATTAAAATTTAACTAATTCGACACTAAGAAACTAAAATTACACTAGATACTCTATTACATTGCTTCCTTCTCTTTCTTTATAGACTTTAGAGACTCCCCACATGCTTCTGAACATTTCCCATCAATAATCTCAGCTGTTGGATGAGTCAAAGAGATCCTAGCCTTTAAATCAACTTTTGGCGCCAAAAGTGAAATAAGTAACTTGCAGCCGTATTTTTGCAATTAAAGAATTTTGGAGGGATGCATTGGTGGAGGGGACATGAAAGGAAGGGTTAGTAGCCAAAATTTGTACTTAGTGGCAAAACAGGGGAAGTGAGTGGTACAGAGTAAGGTTTAGTTGTGAGAAAGCATTAAATACAATGTGGGCTTGTGTTTAGGTGGAAGGAGGAGGTGGTAAGAGTAGGTAACAGCTGGGGGTTGAGGTGGAAAGGTGGTAGACAGGTGGTGGTGAAAACCATGGAGGTGGAAGGGTGGTTTCTGGTTTTGGCGGGGTTGGGAGGTAAGGGATAAAGGGTGGGTTTGACTGGGTTTTGACCCCGGTTTTATTAACTAAGGGTGGTTTGGGCTCGGGTCAAAGGTATAGTGGGCTGGGGTTTGTTAAATAAAGGGTTTGGGTTGGGTTAATTTAAATAAGGTCCGGTTGATTTGTTTAAATAAGCACAAGGACCAAAATTGTATTTTCTGAAATTTGAAGGGCTGAGTTGTAATTTCACCAAAGTTATCAAAAGGACCATTCATGCCAAGTTTCAATAGTACAAGGACCATAAAACATAATTTTCCATTTTAAAACACCCGGGGACCATAAATGCCATTTTTCAAACCACAGGGACTAATTTTGACAACTTTTGAAATTTGAGGGACTAGACTTGCCATTTATGCAAACTTTATTCGTTTTCACTTGTTTTCAATCATTTTGCATCTGAAACATATAAAAACACAATCCAATGATAATTTCTGAATTTTGAAGCATAATTGCATGTTTTTAAATGTTTTTGCAGTAAAAATGTGAAAGAAATGATGAGTATTTAGACACTCATCAATCTTAGCAAAAATCCAATCCAACATTCTAGAACCAAACATACAGAAATACGTCACCACTTCCTACGTGACAATGTTTAAAAGGGAAACATCTCAATTGAGAAAGGTTCCTCAGAGGACAACATTGCCGGTATCCTCACAAAACCTCTCAAGTTAGAACCCTTCAACTATCTTAGACTTGGTTTAGGATTAATGGAACCTAGTAAGTAGATTAAACAATAACTCAAACCTTAGGATAACCAAACAAAGGCAATTCCAAAATTGGTGTTCTGATCCTGCGGATCCAACCAACAACAAGGGCGGATCCCTTTTCTTGGATCCGCCGTATCCGTGGGTTACTAAGACAGTTTTTAATACATTAAAACAATCACTCTTTACTGTACACCATATTCCCTAAAAACACACATATCACTGGAACTCGATCCTTACCACACCAAACTCAAAAATTAGGTTATTTTCCACAACCAATTTGTGCTTAACTCATCACTATAAGTATCCTAATCTTATCTAATTTCTAATCCGGTCTAGGATTCTTATTTGTTGCACAAAATCAAAACTTGGGGTCTATACACTGTTCTTGTAAAATCATGTGGCATGCTAAAATTGCATAACAAATCATGTTTTTCATAGTTAGGAATTGCATCTTGTAGTACATTATCATTATTCATCAAAAACCCCATGAGAAATTTTTGCTAAAATCTTCTCACGACTAGGAAAAACGGTTTTTTGAACATTGTTCACACAAATACAAAAACGTTATGTTTTAAGCATCACTTGCATAATGTCTCTTGAATGCTAAAGGGAATACATAACTAATATGTATTTTCGGGTACATTCAAATGAAGCTACATTGAAGTAGGAGCGTTTGGGTTATCTCTCGTTTTATCATAAAACTTGCATTAAAAGAAGTCGAGATAACCGTACCTCCACGTTGTCCCCATGTAGGCACACACACTAGACATTTATACACATTTTCGATAATTTCAACTAAACCATATATTTTTCGTGTCTAGGATAACTATGCCTCCCGCAACTAATTACGATCACAAAAACACCATCAAATACCTACCTCAACACCACAAAACCAAAGGTCTCACCGAAGCTCAAGTAAATATCTTTAAAACCTTAGAAAAATGGTATGTTCACGAAGGTAGAACCGTAGACTCGTCATTTTTAGAAGAAACCAATATCCGTTAACAATTAACTGCTATCCAACTTGATTGTCTCCTCGACATAGATGAGCCTATCATTCCTAGGTTTATACTTGAATTTTATGCCTCCGTAAAACTTAGATCTGACGACTTTGGATCTTTAAGCATCCATTTCAAAGTAAACCACAATCAATTTAGTTTTCCTTTAAATCAATTCGGAGAAGTTTTAGGTATTCCAATTCAAGGAACTTGCTTTTATTCAGACAAATGGCCTTTGTCCTTTCTAGAATGCAACCTTGGTCGTACCCATCCATACGATACACCTCTCACTTCCAAAGAAATCATCCGAGACCATCTCTTCAATCCTAGAACCAACCAAACTAAGAAAATCTGAGATAAACAAGTAAATCGAGATCCATTTGCCATGCAGCTTAATGAACTCAAACCTGAATTTAAGAAACTAGAGGAGATTCTTAGAGCCAATGTCATTAGCACTGTTGGCAATAGGGACCATATGAATGCAAGCCTATGCTATATGCTTTACTGTGTGTCGACCCTCCAAAAATTCAACTTAGCCTACTATATCGCCAAAAGAATGGCCGATATACCTGTCTTAGGCACCACCGCCATGCCATACGGGATGCTTCTTACCCGTCTGTTTAGAGCTTCTATACCTATTCCTCGAAATGAGAGTGGTTTCCTTCCTATCTACACCGAAATCCAACACACCTTTGTTCATCTCAGTGATCATAGGGTAGCTGTAGCAAGAGGAAAACGTGCTCTTACTCCAACCTCATCTTCATCATCATCGGCTAGTGACGAAGATGGTTTGCCAAACTCTAGGATTCCTCCACCCGAATACTTGAATCAACTTCCTTCCATCAAAAATGAATCCGAGGAGCTTCGACAAACAAAGGGAATGATGAAAAATCTAGGACGGTGGATCATGAAACTTCACAAGAGTCACAAGAAATTGATCAAGATAATGAACAACAAGTGACATCTAAGGAGTGTTTGGTTTTAGAGCTTATTAGACAATGAGATGATGTACTTATGTGCTTCTTAAGATATTATGTTAGTACTTGACATGCATGTAAACTAACTCAAAATTACAGGTCGATAACACATGTTGTTATCAATTTTCCGAGATTAAGCCCCTGTTTGGCTTAACTCACTTTATGGTAAGATATTATGATTGGATTAATCTATGTCTATACGTGTGTTAGAATCTATATATTTAGCATATTTGTACTACATATTAGCTATTACATATGTTTTAGGAGATTTTTCGGGTTTTGACCGAGAAACGCGAAATATGAAATTCATTCTGTTAAGAAACTGAGTTTTCATATGGCAGATATGGCGGATCCCAAATCTTGGATCCGCCTAGTGTAACTTTTGGCTCCGCCATTCCTAAACCTGCGGATTCCACGGATCACAAAATTTGAATCCGTCTT
Source organism: Artemisia tridentata subsp. tridentata (assembly GCA_021014915.2). Classification (NCBI taxonomy): domain Eukaryota; kingdom Viridiplantae; phylum Streptophyta; class Magnoliopsida; order Asterales; family Asteraceae; genus Artemisia; species Artemisia tridentata. The sequence goes on along the minus strand of CP139501.1, from coordinate 150,816,506 downwards.
TGTTGTCGATTAGATCCGCAGGATTACACAGTAATGTTTTTCAAAACTTTCCCAATTAATCGACACTTAGATTCTTTATTTTAGGAGCATTCTACTGATCATTAGGATGTTTAGAAACCTTTAGAACAATTAGAAAACAACATAATCAATTTCCTACCAAAATTTGAATATTCAAAATTTTGTCTAGGTTACCCTTCTCTAACACATCAGGATTCGTTGGAATCCGTGAATCAATAACATCACATGCTTTTGAGTTATCTTCTGCATATCTTCATGTCAACTTCATTTCTATGGATTGACTTTGTTAATATGACAAACAACTTTATCTTGCTCCAAGTTTTTGGAAACCAACATCTCTTTAAACATCTAATCCAAACACCAATTTCCATAAACTTTAGAGTAGTATAAATTAGAAGCCTTAGGATGATTTCAACTCACATTCTCATATTCATACCTGCATAATCTCACAATGCACAAATCCAACAACTCACACACATCCAGACCACACAGAAGGACCGCTAGAATTAGTGTAAGACCATACTGGTTCATAAATCCCATCTCTAATGTGAACTTCCCTACCATATCCACTACTACTCCTGTGGTTAACACACCATCACCCGTTTTAACTCAGCCATCAAGATCACCTTCACCTATCATAACTCCACTAAGTACCACACCATCACGTACATCAAGATCACCATCACCTACCATAACTCCAATAGGCAATACACCATCACCAACTCCATCTCAACCAAGATCACCATCACCACCATTAGCTTCCTCACCACTACCCACATCATCTCAAGTGAGAAAATCATCATCACCTTCACAATCACCCAACTTGCAACCCCATGATTTACTTACCACACTTCAAAACATTGATGACTAAATGTGGCTAAATCAACCAAACATTCAAAACACTAAGGATCTTGATCCTCTCAACTCCTCTTCAAACATAATGGAATCTAACTTACATGATACAAAGGACTTAGAATCCATGTGGCTTGCTTCCATCATATCTTCATCAAACCCAACCAATCCTCCGCAATAGGCATTTTTAGGATTCATTCTAGTATTTTCTTTGTAGGATTTATTTTCCCTTTGTAACATCATGTTTAGTGACTTATATCATAAACAAATTTTCAATGAATGGATATTATGTTTTTATGCTTGTGGGTGATCAACATTAAGCATATTATCTCATTTTAGACTACTAACATCATAGTATGGTTGTTTTAACTTCACATATAGCTTTGATCAAATGTACATTAGGTACTAAATTTTGATCAGACACTTCATTTTGACTTTTTAAAGTCAAATGGGTTGACCTTTCTTGTTTGGTTGACTATTACATATGCATTTTGCTTCTTGATTGAAGTATTTCATTACTAACCTTTATTTTGTAGCTTTTCTCAACCTTGAATCATATACGTTGGTACCCTAGCAACGGGGAGTACAGATCAAGGGGGAGTATATCATATACTAACTCATCATCTTATAGCATTTTTCACTCTTGAAATGTATACGTTGGTACTCTAGCAATGGGGAGTATACATCAAGGGGGAGCATATCATAATCTAACCATTTGTTTTGTAGGATCATACATCATATCATACTCTTGAAATGTATACGTTGGTACTCTAGCAATGGGGAGTATACATCAAGGAGGAGCATATCATAGTCTAACCATTTGTTTTGTAGGATCATACATCATATCCTTGTTACTCCATTTAGGGGGAGTATAAATCAAGGGGGAGCTTTAAAGTTCTCAAAATTACATTCCGTTACGCATATCTTCTTTTTGTTTCAACAAAAAGGGGGAGAAATGATTAAGTTCTCATCACTGTGAAACATCACAGTACATACTTTATGCTTAAAAATAGATTTTAAAACTTGCATAAACTAACTTAATCTATATCTTTAAAAGACTCATCCTTTATTTAAGCTCTTTACTTAAAAATACACTTTATGTTTTGTCATCAACAAAAAGGGGGAGATTGTTAATACAAATATCGTCCTAAAAACGTTATTTATATTTTACGATCTTTGCTTAGTTTTGTTAATGACAATTACAAAGTTTATCTTTAAGCAAAGCATAAATAAGATTAAGTCTTTTACATTTATAATGATAAGTCTTTTTGGAACACATTTACACATTACAAAGTTTACTAGGAACAACATTACATACATTTTACAAGTTTATTTCTTAAATTAGAAACTTTATTATAAAGTATTAGGATGACATCATGGCATGCATCATGAACATATCTTGGAAAGATTTTGCGATATTTTGTTTAGATCTTCAAGCCAAAGAGTTGACATTTGAAGATATGAAAAGATTGTGCAAGATTTGGAAAGATATGAAGATCTCTTAGCTGGCCTGACATGGCGGATCCAAAGCCATACAAAGGCGGATCCAACTTTTGGGATCCGCCGGATCCGCCAACTGTTGATCAGTTTGCCTATAAATAGCAAGCTGATCATTTGGCCATTTTCATCACTTACATAGCATAAATTATATATTCTTTCATTTGCATATTACTAACCCATATCATTTCATTCCTAGTGATCTTTCCTTTTGTAGCAAAAGAGATCAAGCATTGACAAGCTTCAACATTCTGTTGCAAGACTTGATAGTTACCTACTGTGTAACTTATTAGAATTTAGGCATCATAGTTGCATCTTTTATTCAGTAGAATCCGGTTAGTGTTTTAGTCCTCAAAACATATAGAGTGAACGGGAGTGGTTGTACCCTTGTAAAGAACTCGACATCTAGCTTAGTGTCGGTAATCATTTAGGCGACGTCAGGTTGGTTCTTCCTTAAACAAGAACCCGGTATTTAGCTTTGTACCGGAAAAAGGTGTAAGCGACGTGTATTAAGGTTTTCTCCGCCGAGAAGGGAGTTTGTTTCTTAGTGAAGAAAAACTCTCGAGTTAGAGGCTCGAGGAGTGGAGTAGGGCAAGGAAGAGAGTCCTTGTAGCCGAACCACTATAAATATCCGTGTTGTGTGGTTTGATCTTTCCTTTCTCTACTTACTTATCTTATATTGTTTGTTTGTGTATATTACTCTGAAATCACGTTAAGTCACAAAGCGAATTAATTTTAAACGGTAAAACTATTCAAACCCCCTTCTAGTTTTCCACAGAAACAACAAATGAGGCAGGGTTAGACAAAGAAAATGATCAAGATTATGTATGGATGCCAATATGGACAAGTACAAGTGTGGCTTCAACTTCAACAAATGATGAATCTTCTTCAGATAAAACTAAAGAAGGGGTTGAAGATGAAAACAAGGAAGATGAACAAGAAGAACAAGGTAGAAGTACAATCATTATTCCTACTGCTGAGCCAAAAGTTCATACTGCTGAGACAGAGCAAGATACTGCCAGGCAAACAGTTCATACTGCTAGGCCAAATGTTTCTACTGCTGGCCCATCAGTCTCAACTGAAGCAGATTTCTCAGAAGAAGAGGTGGATTTCAATAATCTTCCACCTAACTATCATGTTCCTACAACATCACATACAAGGATTCACAAATTCCACTCCCTGGACAATGTGATTGGAGATGTACAATCAGGGGTGAAGACAAGGCAACAACTGATGTCTTCAGACCAACAAGGGCTTCTTGATGCCCTTTATGCTTCAAAGCAGCATGAGTTTTCAAACTCTTGCTTGTTTGTATGTTTTCTATCACAAGCAGAACCAAAGAATGTTCTTAAAGCCCTAGATGATTCAAGCTGGGTAGAAGCTATGCAAGAAGAGCTTCTTCAGTTCAAGATTCAGAAGGTATGGGTGCTAGTTGATTTACCCAAGGATGTAAGGGTAATTGGCACTAGATGGGTTTTCAGAAATAAAAGGGATGAAAGGGGCATAGTGATTAGGAATACGGCTAGATTAGTAGCCCAAGGGTACACACAAGAAGAAGGGATAGACTATGAAGAGGTTTTTGCTCCAGTAGCAAGGATTGAAGCCATTAGGTTATTTTTGGCTTATGCTTCATTTATGGGCTTCACAGTTTATCAAATGGATGTCAAGAGTGCTTTTCTATATGGTACTATTGAAGAAGAGGTATATGTCTCACAACCTCCAGGGTTTACTGACCCAGATCATCCAGAAAAAGTCTACAAAGTAGTTAAGGCTCTTTATGGCCTTCATCAGGCACCAAGAGCATGGTATGAACACTAGCTTCCTACTTAATAGAAAATGGATTTCAAAGAGAGAAGATTGATCAGACATTATTCATCAAGAAGCACAAGAATGATCTTTTGCTAGTTCAGGTGTATGTGGATGATATCATCTTTGGATCTACAAGGAAGGAGATGTGTTTAGAGTTTGAGAAGCTTATGCATGATAAGTTTCAGATGAGTTCCATGGGGGAACTTACATTCTTTTTGGGTCTGCAAGTTAAGCAATCATATGAAGGCATATTTATTAGTTAAGATAATTATGTTGCAGAGATTCTTAGAAAATTTCAATTTGCTTATTCAAAAGTGTCAAACACACCAATGGACTCTGAAAAGCCACTTCTTAAAGATTTAGATGGAGAAAATGTAGATGTACACACATATAGATCTATGATAGGCTCTTTGATGTATCTCACATCATCAAGACCTGATATCATGTTCTCTGTTTGTGCTTGTGCAAGATTTTAAGTAACTCCAAAGGTCTCTCATTTAACAGTTGTCAAGAGGATTTTTAGATATCTCAAGGGTCAACCTAGGTTGGGTCTATGGTATTCTAGAGAATCACCTTTTGACTTGGTTGCATTTTCAAATAGTGATTATACAGGTGCAAGCTTGGACAGAAAGTCAACAATTGAAGGATGTCAATTCCTTGGGTGTAGACTTATCTCATGGTAGTGTAAGAAGCAAACAATTGTGGCTACTTTAACAACTGAAGCTGAATATGTAGCTGCTGCAAGTTGTTGTGGTCAAGTTCTTTGGCTTCAAAATCAATTACTTGACTATGGGTACAATTTCTTAAACACTGTCATACATATTGATAATAAAGTACAATTTGCATAATTAAAAATCCAGTGCAACACTCTAAAACAAAACACATTGAAATTAGACATCATTTTATTAGAGACTGCAATGAGAAAAAGTTGATTCAAGTTCTTAAAATTGATTCTGATCACAACTTTGCAGATCTTCTTACAAAAGCTTTTGATGTTGGAAGGTTTCAATACTTGGTAGCAAGTATTGGAATGCTTAATCCTCAATGATTTTAAACTCTGTGTTTTTGTATATTAAATTTTTGTTTGTACTGCTAGCTTTGTTAATTACTACTGTTATTGAAAAGTTTGTACTGCTCGTACAAATTTTGATTGTTCAGTTCATACTGTTAGTCATATATTGATACTGCTATAAGACAAATGCTCTGCATTTTGTTTCTTGGTTTTGGACTAACAATTTCAGGTATGAACATTGAGCACAAAGGATGTTTCAAGTGAAATGGAAGCAGCAGAATGACTATACTAGTTGCATACATAATAGGTTTATGATGGAGTGAGTTTAGGAATTCATTAACAAAGCTTTACCCCTAAGTTAAGTGATTCTTTAAAATTTCTTTCTTGAAACCTGATTATGATATTTCACATTGACTTGATGGCTCAGTTGGTCAGATAGTAACTGACACAACTCACTTTCAATCATTCTATACTTTAATTAGTATAATGAGCAAGTCTAAAGACACCTGATAGAAAGAACAGCTAGCAAAAGTGAATCTAAAACTTGTGTTAGAGGTAACAATTGCTATGAGCTGGAAACCCTGTCAAGAAAGCCTTTTGAATAGGTTTATCTTTACACAGGCAGTTATTTATAACTGAAAACATTGGTTCTCACATAACCAGAGATTATTTTAAACCGAATTTTTGATTAAGTGTCTGTTACACACTTAATCCCTTCAAAATGATTGTTAAGCGGTATGATTTTTCATAATAAAATCATATTCATACGGCTAAGTCAAAAGTTTCTTCAAAAGGATTTTTAAAGTGGCTCAGAATAACCATCAAATGAAGGAAAATGAGTCAATGCCCCATGAATCACGTCTCATAGGAGTTAACACACCTAGAAGTAATGAGGGCAGCACATAAACTCTTAAGGAATTGATGGCTTCATGTACAACATTGTCTGAAAACATGTTCTTATTGGTAGATCAGATGATGGTGAGAGATCTTCCAAACAGGAGAGGAAATGATAAATCTCAGGGGAGGAAACTCAAATATTTTGGAACATGGTGAGAGATCTTCCAATATCAGGGGAGGAAGATCAACCAATAAGGGAAGAAAAGATTATGTATGCTCAGAATCAAGGGAGGAAACTTAAAATTGATCAAGTTAAAGAAAAGACAAGAGCATACAAGATGATGATGTCAGCTTTTTGAGAAGCTAACATGTCTTATTATTCAGCAAATAATAAGAACAACATTCAGTTGATGGATGCTGGGAATAAACTTTTTCAATTGATGGAAACTGGGAATAAGCTCTTCAAATGAAGAAAGTTCAAATGAAGATTCTGGAGTATTATATATATTCAGAAGGGATAAAGCATTCAAATGGAGAAAGTTCTATCTAGGAGCTTTCAGTTTCAATTTCAGTTCACTACGTTTGTTCATCACTTGTAAAGGCATGCTGAAAGATGATTTGACTTCTTGGAACAAGCATCCAAGATACACAGCACCATTGCCTCTTATAATTCCTCCATCCAAGGAAATTACACCAACTTTTATTCAAGATACTGCTATTGTTCAAGACAAAGAAGATGATGTTATTGCTGAAAGAGATTCACAGAAAGCAGATAAGTTAGACAAAATAATCTTGAAGAACAAAGGAAAGCTCAGATCAAGAGTCTGACTATGAAGTGTTTGAAAGATCCTCACAATCAAAATATAATTCAGAAGAAACATGTTGATTAGGGAATCACATGTTTAGGCGAGGATTGTTGGGAATTAAATGTTCTGAAAATTAGTATTGGGAAATTACAAGTTCACAAAGTTAGTACTGCTGAGAAGAATACACTAACAGTTCCTACTGCTAGTGTATATCTAAAGCCTCTCAAGTTATAACTAACAGTACTAACTGATGTTAGTACTGCTAGTACAAAGAAGGTACTGCTGGTTGATCCTACTGTTGGTATAACTTATACTACTGCTGGATGGATAAGTGTCGCGTTTACTACTGCTGGTTGGATAAGTATAAAAAGATATTTGTGTATAAAAGTCAAGTATATACGATAGATAATATCTTTGATTTGTAGTCAGTCAAACAAGTTGTAAACATATATACATGTGATGCGCGTGATGTGTCGTTGCGGTTTAGCAGTTTTAATGCCTACTCAAGTTTTAAATTTATATTTAGCCGACTTATCAATAACACACACACTTAACGAGCAGTGTACCCGGTCAGTATGAAGATAATGGTAAGTAGAGTGTCGATCACTAAGAGTGGAACGTATTATCTCGTTATTCTAATCAGTATTTTAATATCCTAACGCAAGGGGGGTTTCAGCCTGAGAGACTGGCACGGTTTGTTGCAATTAAAATAATAAAATAAACCAATAGGCACGAATCAGCAAGTAGCACACACGTACACAGATAGATACTCGAGACAATAAGAGGGTTGTCCTTATAATTAAGTAGATTGTCACTTGTTTTATTGATAGCTTTATATGAAGTGTATGTAGTTAATCCTTTCTCGTTGGTCCTATTCTTATCGGCGAGTAAACCCTTAATGATTACTTATGTCTAAAAGTTATTCCTAAGTGATCAATTTAGAAACAACCGTGGGAGCCACATTATGTCCCGCAGTCAAATGCCCGCAAGCCACTAATAAACACAGAGGTTATCAATGCACTAATAAGTAGTAACCAAAGACATCAACATATAAACTTTAATTGATGGGAAAGCAAGTATTAAAGGGAGTGCAATCTTTCCGTTGTCACATTACACAAGCCACCAATCCTGATGAATTAAAGTTTGCTAACACAATAAAACAAAACTACTTAATGAATTAAATGCATGCAGCACCTTCTTACAGCTCTTGTATCTTTGATTTGGGTGTGTCTTGTGCTGCCTCCTTGACTGAATTCGTCCTTTGTTCCTACTGTTCGGTCTTCGGTGTTAGGGTTTGGAACTTTTTAATTCGTCTGGTCTACGGGGTATTTATAGTTTCTGTCTGAGGGAAGATGCGGCGCATCTACTAAGTAGATGCGGCGCATGTACTTAACTTCGCGTGGGGTCCAAGATTATAATATTCAGGAATATTCGTACACCGCCAGAAGATGCGGCGTAACTCTTTATTAGATGCGGCGCATGCCCTCTTGTATCTTGGATCGTATCTGGTGATATCTTGATAGAGATGCGGCGCATGTTGAGAGTGAGATGCGGCGCATCTGGAGCAGAATTGACTTGATCTTGTCCATGTCAGTAGACTTTCACTTTATGCACGTTTTGCTCCTTAATTAGTCCAAAATAGCTAAGTTTCACCAAATGCTTGTTTTTACCTGAGAATTACAAAAGTAAACAATTAAGTATCAATCCTCATACATAATATAGTAAAACAAGTCAAATTAATAGGATAAATGATAGTAATAAAATGTACTTATTTGAGTTCATCAAATATCCCCCCACTTGAACTTTACTTGTCCCCAAGTAAACCTTAGAATTTCATTTATGAAAATGTATCCTAAAAGATGTTAGGATTTATTTTTATATTTAAGCATGTATTCGTTCATTTCATAATCACACAACTAAACACTTAACGAATTAGAAGTAAAATAAAATAAGTCGATAAAAGCAAATCTAATCGTTTAACTGTCCAGTCGCGACGAATATTCTATCATAAGCTTGGCAAGTATACACATCTCCACCACTAAAGCTAAGGAATAACAAGTCTAAAGCGGTAAAAAGGGTTTTTAGGCTTAAGGGTTAATTATTCTTAATCACTATCGATCTCAAATTCCAGAAAAGGCGACAAAATCACAAATACATGATCGAATCCACGAACACGATACTTGCAATTGCTCAAATCCTTAACTCGAATAGGCTAAAGATAGGTCCAAACTTCACCAATAATAATATATCAAAAAGGGCGACAAAATCATAAATACATAGCCGAATCCACGACTACGATACTTAAGATTGCTCAAATCCCTAATCTCAATAAATCAAAGGTTTGGTTGGATAAAGAATAATAAAGGGTATGGATAACATTTGGGATATAAATTGGTGTAAAAATAAAAATAAACAAAACAAATAAATTAAAATCCTAAGTGTGGTTAATCACTATCCCAACCATCCCATGAATAAGACTCATATCATTGAATAACTCACGCTTTAACACTTGAAACACACGCTTTAGGTAGACACGAATTATACTCAACAAAATCTTAATCAAAGAATAAACCTTAACTGGCGTTCCCATAACTGCCAATTCCCATTCAATCCATAGATATAATACAACAAATAGTGGTGATATCGACCACTTACATAACTTTACATAAGTTGGTTAAAATAAACATCCAACTTTTCTTTCTTTCTTTTTCTTTTCTTATTTTTTCGTTTTTTTTTTTTTTTTTTTTTTTTTTTTTTTTTTTTAAACTTTAAACATAAACATAGATGTGTAAAATTTCACCACATCACTACAACTTTCTTTCCGGATAATTTTTATTCATACTTTTCATACTTCAGAAATAATGGTAATAGTGAAAGTAGTAAACACACGAAAAATAAACTCAAAGATATATAATATTTACTTTCACTCCAATTTGCATTGTGCAATTTCCCGACCTAACCATAGATAATGAATTACGCACACGAACACAGGTAATGTAAGGAAACACACTCTGCCTATAGCAATTAACCAACCACGGATTCTAATCTACAGGGTAGGCTAAGGTGTAAGGGTGTAACGAAACATTTTAAACATAGGTGTAAGAAACGAAATGAATGGCTCTGAGTGTTTTTCTAGGGGTATCTTACTCTAAAAATGAGAGTAACAAAAGGGTTTATACGGGGGTTAACTAACCAGTGTAGTTAGCTAATAACACATAATATATAAAGGCTATTTGGTGTAATCCTAGAATTTTACCAATTTAGACAAGTCATTCCAATTATATAAATAATACTCATTATGGTGGTCTCGAATAGTATACAAGCCAAGTTCTAAAGTTTACAAGTCACCGGCACACTCATAGATTTGTGAATTTTGAAAAATCACAATTTTTGAAAATAACGTCATGTGTGCAGTTATGTAACTTAGATCTTAAACAAAAACATGCTAAAAAAAATTTAAGTTTGATATATTAAGCACATTTTAAGCATAATTTTTGAAAAAGTTTAGGACAAGTAATTGTTAAGTGTTCTAATTCTCCAATCCCCCCACTTAAGTTAAACAACGTCCTCGTTGTTTGTATAAAAGGTTAAAAACTGGAAAATAAAAGAATTAGAACAGAAAAACTCCCCTGAGATTTGCTCGGTATGATCCTCCATTAGTATAAAAGCAAAAATCATCTTTCTTGTGGATTAGAACGTTAAAGCTTCATACTTGATGTATCCACAGGAAATCCAGGAAACTATAATACCACCAACACTTTAAAACACACCTAAGATAAGAAAGGTTCAAACTTGCATAATACATTAGTAGTTAGGAAAAATAAAACTTAAAAATTAAAACTGAAAATCATCAGGTCAGTCGATGCGCCGTATCTTATTGAAGAAGATACGCCGTATCGAGCCTGGAATAATACGGATCAGAATAAAGATGCGCCGCATCCTTAACCAGGGATGCGCCGCATTAAAATAAACTGATAAATAGTTTTAAAGTCGAAAATAAAAATGCAGAAAAATAAAATAAGATATGACCATTGCAGGAGATGCGTCGCATCTCAGAGTTGAGATGCGCCGTATCCTCATGCGGCCTGGACTGACTCGACACAGAAAACAGAATAATAAAAGATAAATCCGGGTTGTCTCCCGGTAAGCACTTGTCTTTATTCCAGAGTCTTCAAGTTAGACTCACGTTCAGCTCCTTAATACCGTTCACATTTGAAAGGTTGAATTTCCGCCTCTAGTTGTAATCCCTTTCAAATCGTGTTTTACCAAAAGAACTTTGTTAAGCACTGTTGACAATTGGTGCACTCAATTGCCAATCCATTAATCATGTTGTTTTTGTTCCTTTAGTAAGATATCCGTTCATTGACATATCTTCCATAGCAAAACCTGTTATCATAGGTAAAATCGTCAGTAGCATCTGTTCGCTAGAAGATAAATTAATGAATTAAGAAACGAATATAAAGAATAAAAATGGCTGATATCTGCGGACGATGCGCCGTATCCAGAAAGTTGGATACGCCGTATCTTATAATCGTTAAAATTTAATCAGACTTTATTCAGAAAATAGATACGCCGCTTTAGAATTTAAGAATGCGCCGTATCGAATTAATCAATCAAAAATCAGCTTATCTAATTAAAATTAAATGCGTCGTATTAACGAAAGTTAATGCGCCGTATTTTCGTTACGTTTAAAAATAAAAGATTTTTGATTCAGTAAGATGCGCCGTATCGACAGAGATCGATACGCCGTATCTGTTTAATAATTCGCAAACTGTTTTTAATCAAAATAATAGATACGCCGTATCTGCTAAAGCAGATGCGTCGTATGGCGTGAATGTTTAAAAAAAATTTATCAAAAACAGATACGCCGTATCTGCAAATGCAGATGCGTCGTATTACTTTATCGCTTAGAAAAATTTTCTTATTAAAAACAGATACGCCGTATCTTGGGGAAAAGATGCGTCGTATCGAATTAATTAAACGCGTTGTATTAAAAAAATTAAACGCAATACGCCGTATCTGAGCGATCAGATGCGCCGTATCGTTTGATTTAGCACAGTACAACGATAGCAGAACAGAAAAATACGAAAAATAAAAACAAAAATTAAACACACAAACAAAAATAAACACACAAAAATAAAAGAAAACAATTAACACACAATACAACAAATATGCAGAATAGTACAATGATGCAATTAATCTAAAAAAGAAAAAAAAACTAATTAAAATACTAATCAAATTAACAGATAATAACAATTCACTCCCCGGCAGCGGCGCCAAAAACTTGATGCGCGTGATGTGTCGTTGCGGTTTAGCAGTTTTAATGCCTACTCAAGTTTTAAATTTATATTTAGCCGACTTATCAATAACACACACACTTAACGAGCAGTGTACCCGGTCAGTATGAAGATAATGGTAAGTAGAGTGTCGATCACTAAGAGTGGAACGTATTATCTCGTTATTCTAATCAGTATTTTAATATCCTAACGCAAGGGGGGTTTCAGCCTGAGAGACTGGCACGGTTTGTTGCAATTAAAATAATAAAATAAACCAATAGGCACGAATCAGCAAGTAGCACACACGTACACAGATAGATACTCGAGACAATAAGAGGGCTGTCCTTATAATTAAGTAGATTGTCACTTGTTTTATTGATAGCTTTATATGAAGTGTATGTAGTTAATCCTTTCTCGTTGGTCCTATTCTTATCGGCGAGTAAACCCTTAATGATTACTTATGTCTAAAAGTTATTCCTAAGTGATCAATTTAGAAACAACCGTGGGAGCCACATTATGTCCCGCAGTCAAATGCCCGCAAGCCACTAATAAACACAGAGGTTATCAATGCACTAATAAGTAGTAACCAAAGACATCAACATATAAACTTTAATTGATGGGAAAGCAAGTATTAAAGGGAGTGCAATCTTTCCGTTGTCACATTACACAAGCCACCAATCCTGATGAATTAAAGTTTGCTATGACAATAAAACAAAACTACTTAATGAATTAAATGCATGCAGCACCTTCTTACAGCTCTTGTATCTTTGATTTGGGTGTGTCTTGTGCTGCCTCCTTGACTGAATTCGTCCTTTGTTCCTACTGTTCGGTCTTCGGTGTTAGGGTTTGGAACTTTTTAATTCGTCTGGTCTACGGGGTATTTATAGTTTCTGTCTGAGGGAAGATGCGGCGCATCTACTAAGTAGATGCGGCGCATGTACTTAACTTCGCGTGGGGTCCAAGATTATAATATTCAGGAATATTCGTACACCGCCAGAAGATGCGGCGTAACTCTTTATTAGATGCGGCGCATGCCCTCTTGTATCTTGGATCGTATCTGGTGATATCTTGATAGAGATGCGGCGCATGTTGAGAGTGAGATGCGGCGCATCTGGAGCAGAATTGACTTGATCTTGTCCATGTCAGTAGACTTTCACTTTATGCACGTTTTGCTCCTTAATTAGTCCAAAATAGCTAAGTTTCACCAAATGCTTGTTTTTACCTGAGAATTACAAAAGTAAACAATTAAGTATCAATCCTCATACATAATATAGTAAAACAAGTCAAATTAATAGGATAAATGATAGTAATAAAATGTACTTATTTGAGTTCATCAACATGTTGTATCTTAACTACTGACACATTCAACATAAGCTAGCAAGTAGTTCGACAAGACTTGACATTATTGTAAAGATCTTCTTTGGACTATAAAAGAAGATCTTAGCTTAGAGATAAGTACTTGATGCATGAACTTAAAATACATATCTCTCAAGAACAAAGAACATAACTTATCATAGAAATCATAAGTCATAGAAAAATATAGATTCAAGGTTTGTAACCCTAGTGATAGTGAATATCGCTCGTATTATTATCTTAATAATATTGAATCGTTTGGTGTTAACATTGTGTGTTCATTGTTCATTACTCAAGCATTACTTTCCATTTCCAATAACCAAATAAACCTTCTAAGTGTGGTTAAGTAGATTCCGCATACTTAACCATATTAACTCAAAGTATCACATACACAAAGTTACAAAGGACTAACATCCTATTAGGTGTATCGTACATCCTCTTTAAACGTATGAAAACTTATGAAAACGAACGAAAACGACCAAAAACGTAAGAAAACAGACGAAAACGGATGTAAACGAGCGAAAACGTAAGAAAACGGACGAAAATGTATGAAAACGGACAAAAACGTATGAAAGCGGATGAAAATGGGCGAAAGCGTAAGAAAACGGATGAAAACGTACGAAAACGGACGAATATGTATGAAAACGGACGAAAATGTATGAAAGCGTAAAAACACGTCTAAAAACGAACGAAAGTGTATGAAAAATGGACGAAAATGAAAGAAAACGGATGAAAACATATTAAAACGTACGAAAACGGACGAAAACGTATGAAAGCGGACAAAAACGTAAGAAAACAGACGAAAACGTATGAAAACGGACGTAAACGGGCGAAAACGTAAGAAAACAGACGAAAACGTATGAAAACGGACAAAAACGTATGAAAACGGGCGAAAACGTATGAAAACTGACAAAAATGTATGAAAACGGGCGAAAACATAAGAAAACGGGAGAAAACGGGAGAAAACGTGCGAAAACGTATGAAAACGGACGAAAACTTATGAAAACGGACGGATACGTATGAAAAAGGAAAAAAATGAATTTAAAAAAAACGTGAATTAAAAAAAAAAACAAAAAAAAAAAAAAAAAAAAAAAAAAAAAAAAAAAAAAAAAAAAAAAACAACCAAACCACACACACATGGACTTAGGTTTTCATATTTAATCATAGGTTAATCCACACCATTAGATCAAACTAGATGGACGGTGGGGATTTGTCCCTTGGTAAGCACCCAAATAAGAGTATGCAAAATAAAGTGACTCTCTTTAGAAATCATACTAAAACATAGACAACTAAAAAGAATATGAGGAGAGTTATTTTACATACCAAACTTATCTATATAGCAAGGGACTCATCCCTACCATCCATTTAAAATGAAATCAATGGTTGAGATTAAAAGCATTTTAATATTTCACATATTTTTTATAATTTAAATATCTCTTAAACCGTTAATCGTTAGGCGAAATTAATTGCACCATCGCGACAAACATTTAAGTATCTTTCTATAGACGGGCACTTTGATATACTTTCCACACAAAAAAATTTTTCGTTTTTTTCACTTTTTTTTTCTCTCTTTTTTTCGTTTTTTTTTTCATATTAAAATTTGCATGAAATATCACATGTGATATTAGTGTTAAATCACATATGATATGTAATATCACATGTGATATTAGTTTTAAATCACATATGATTTTTTCTTGCAACTTTCAGTAACGAAAAAAACGTAAAAAAAAGGTGAAAAATACGAAAAAAAATAATTTTGTCGAAAGTATTTCGAAGTGCCTATCTATAGAAAGATAATTAAATGTTC
The DNA here is from genome assembly GCA_021014915.2 of Artemisia tridentata subsp. tridentata. Taxonomy (NCBI): domain Eukaryota; kingdom Viridiplantae; phylum Streptophyta; class Magnoliopsida; order Asterales; family Asteraceae; genus Artemisia; species Artemisia tridentata. The sequence goes on along the minus strand of CP139501.1, from coordinate 150,801,239 downwards.
GTCGTAGCGGTATATTTTTTTTCCGCTTAACGATTAACGGTTTGAAAGATATTAATATTTGAAAGAAAAAAAAATGAAAGTGGGTTTTTTAAATTGTTGTGATTAATTTTATTCATTAGATCAAATAAAGATGAAGGGTGAAGATTAATCCTGTAAAAAAAAAATGGTCATGAAATTATCTTAAATAAAAAAATATACACAATTTTATTTGCTGGAAAAAGAAAAAGACAAAAATAATCGTTAAGAACTACTCCGTATATTTAAATAAATCTAAGATAAAAAAGAAAAAGAAGACACAATCCACTCATTTGGATAAAAGTATTTATTGACATTCCATTTGTTGTTGAAAAAGTAAAAGCCCTCTTTAGATATTGTTTGTTGACATTCCTTTTTTTTTTTCCTTAAAATTTTAATTTTGAATATTTTATGTTACTTTGGTCCCTTTTATTCCCTTCGCATTTCCAACGTCTAATTACCGATATGCTAAATACAATAAGGCGTGACGTGATGATATGCTCAAGTCTCACGCTAACGATATGGTCAAACTTCACGCTTTAAGAGCTATGACAAAATTGTGGCGTTTTTTAAGACATGACTAAAAGTGGCATAAAATATTTATAAGTTTATATATTTTTTCAGATTTCATATATATCGAATTTACAAAAGTGTTGTAAACATTGTAACAAGATTACTTAAGAACGTCTAAAAAAGACGTCACGCCTCGCGTCTTATCAAGTCTTTTTACACCTCATCTTACGTCCTGCCTAAAACCATGCATTGGTCTATTTTGTAATGTAAAGGTGACGCCTCGCTTATTAACAGCATCATGACGCATCTTTTAAAACCATGATACTCACTTGAAACTTTATCTTACCATACAAAATTTTGAGAATATGGTACTTTTACAGGAAAATATGGTAATTCAATATGGGTTTAAACCTGATAATCAATGGCTCCCATTCATATATCCTTATCACTCGCTCAAATAGATTCTCACGTTTCATAAAATAAGAGTTACAAGTAATTTTTTTTTCTATTTTACCATTAAGTGGTTATTTAAATATTTGAAAGCCTTTTTTAATACAAGACTTAATTTTATATATTAGGCCATCCCTAAGAGTATCACGTCTCAATCTGTGTCATTTGTGTCATCTCAGCGCCACATCAACACTTCTCAAACTGACACACCTCTGTCAATGGTGGGGTGTCTCTTTCGGTGTCACTTATACACTAATATACCTCACAAAACACTCACACACACACAAAACACTCAAATAGGATCCACTCCCGTCCCTTTCCATGTCGCCAAACCGAAGAAGACCAAATCGATGCACGACTGACGAGGTGGTGCCATCTGTGTCACAAAACCGGCGCTCGTCGGTTTGTAAGCCAACGAGGGCGTTGGGAGTGGCCTGAGGGCAAAAGGACATTTCAATAGGTATAGCTAGATAGCCAGTGAGGATTAGTGTACCATAGATTATACCTCTCCCGTCTCTTAGATCAATCCGTCATATTTTACGAGCCTATCTCACTACTCCCCTAATCAATCCCCATGTCTTACTTTTACTACACTATAACTATCAGGTACATTTCCTAGGGGGTTGTAAAGCTTGTTTTGCCACCCGCGCATTAAGCTTCTAAGAATAAAATGTACTTATTTAGAAATTCAAATATTATGAGTGATATATGGTTGTAAATCTAATGATGTATATTTTCAATGAAAAAAACTGTGAATCTTTTGGAGTTATATACAAATAGTTATGCATGTTTTACTACATTTGTTTAGTTTTCGAACTTACGTATTAGTGTTACATTACATGTGAGATATCAAGCGAATTTCAATATCAAATTTTTTCTTCTATTTTCTCGGACTTCAATGAATAAACTATATTGATATAGAGGTTCAAAGATTATATGTGATATATGGTTAGAAAGCTAAGGATGTGTATTTTCCGATGCAAAAAAAGTGAATATTTTGGAGTTATATACAAATATTTATTCACAATTTACGACAGTTAGTTGAGTATTCGAACTAACAGAATAATGTAATATCATATGTGATATATAATGCAAATTATTGCACCAAAAGAAACCAAAAGAAAACCCAAAAAATAAAGTTTGTCAAAATATGATAAGGCCGCTTTATTAAAAGATAATTAAATTCTCGTCGCGATAATGTAATTTATGTCGTTTAAAGATTAACCGTTCTTTTGATATGCATTTTTTTTTTAGTTACAAATAAGGGTGGAAGTGAGTTTTAATAAACAATAAGAATTACTTTGATTTCTTTTATCAAAAGATTGGGTGAGATTTATCGTTTGATATATAGAAAAAAAATTAAGCATGCGTTTGATTTATGGGTGTGGGGTGGGTTTTGAGAAATCATTATGCTAAACTATTGTTTGGTAGTTTTGTTGTAGTTTTGTTGTAGCCAATGAGAATAGTGTTAAAAGTAAATCTTCTTAATTTGGCTCGAATTTGTAAAAAGTGGTGGGGCCATTTTTTTCTCTACATCTCTTTATATTTCACAAAATAATGTATAGAGTAAATTACACCGTTGGTCCCTAAACTTATGCCGGATTTCATACGACATGCAAAAACGTTAATTGTTGCCTTTTTTATCCATGATCGAGAAAATATTACGCGCGAGTCCAATTTTTTAACGATCGTTAGTTTTGCTCGTTATCTCGGTCACATGCCAGGCACATGAGGATGTACATGAGGGTAGGTTTGTCTTTTCATTATTTTTGTCCTTTAATGTATTTATTTTTTATTTTTACTTTTTTGACTTTTTATTCATTTGTTTTTAATTTTTTTGTTTTCCCTTTTTATAAGTGGGTCCCACCATCACCACCAACACACAATATCTAACCCAACCACCTCCTTCTTCTACCTCACCACTCTTCTTCAACCCCCATCCCTCCTCACCACTGTCAGCACCGTCACCCACCACCACCATCTCTATCACCAAGAAAGCAAGATTTTACTGATAATATTGGCCCTTATTTTCCTTTTCATTTTTACTTTCTGTCATATTTTATGATTTCTGTAGAAAACTAGAAGGGGGCGTTGATTAGTTTTACCGATTAAAACTTCTTTTTAAAACTTATAGATCGACTTATGTCAATCTAGTTTTAACGTGTTGGATATTGACAGTAGTAAAGCATATAAAAACTATACTACGAGAGAGAAAGAGATAGAGAGACACAACCATAACACAAATATTTATAGTGGTTCGGCTACAAGGTCACCTTCCTTGCCCTACTTGACTCCCCGAGTCACCTACTCGAGAGTTCGTAAACACTTTACAGCACAAACTCCTTTCACTTGGCAGAGAAGCCTTCATAACGTCGCTTACACTTTATCCGGTACAAAGCTAGATACCAGGCTTTTCCACGAGGCAAAGCCAAACCTTCGTCGCCTACACTTTATCTGGTACAAGGCTAGATACCGGGTCCTTAGCACGGCGGACCAAACCAACACAACTATCACAACAAGACTAAAGGAACCAACGTCCATTTACACCTAACGACTCAACATATCTACAACACCCTTTTGAGAAGAAGAAAGAACAAGATGCACTTCTGTGATCTTGGAGGAGAAGAATCCTAGCAACTCATATCACGAGCTTGCAGTCTTCGAGAGGTCGTGATCTCGCCTTTTAGAAGGAACCTAGAGAATCACAAAGAAAGACTACATAGAAAGATCCTTGGATCTGTGGTTAGAGAGTTTAGAACATAGAGAGAATATATGTCTAAAAGGGGTGAGGAGCAAGAGAGAAATTGCTCACTATTTATAGGCAAACTATCCACTGTTCACCCGGATCCGGCGGATCCCTTCCCAAAGGGATCCGACCATCTGGTATCAACAGTTCGGATTTTAGGTTACATTTCCGGGTTTTGGGTTATGGGTTATGATCCATGGATAGATGATGCCATGCCTGATGTCAAAGACATCTCTGGGTCATGGACTTTGAGTTATGGGTTATGGACTTTGGTTCATGGGTCATGGGTTTTACCCATTTTGGATGTCATGCAATGGGTCATGGGTTATGGGTCAATCTCCATTGGTTATGGTTTATGGGCTTGGTTTTTGGGTCATGGATAGTCCAAGTCTTTCCTAGTTAATTTACAAGAAACATATATTTTATAAAATGTAAGTAACTAGTTTACTTAAGTGTTTTTATAAAATGGTTTTGGTTTTATGTAAACTGTAACACCCCCAAAAATGGATTGCAGCGGAAGGTAATGTTACTGGGGTGCTACTCAATTGGTATCACAACACAAAGTACAAAGAACGGTTTTTACCGCAACTGTTTAGAAGAAATTTCATAATTCCATGTAATTACGATTACATTATTATGACCGTGCCAATGGCAAGCGCCTCCAAATATGAGCCTGAGATAAACATGCTAAAAAGTCAACACAAAGGTTGAGTGAATCCATAGAGTTTAGTGGCAAATCAGTTGATTACAAGATTTCAAGTTTAAAAGCCAGTGGGTTACGTTGTTATACACCCAATATGAAAGTAACTATTATTGCACTAATCTCATGACACCAAGACGTTAACTGAGTATCAACAGTAATTGATATAAGTGACAATGCCCCCGAGTAGTTAATTGCCAGTTACCTAAATGTATTCAAATATAGTGCGTCTGGTTACCATTTCGGCTAACACAAACGGGGTCGTCAACCCCGATAGATCTATCCACAATATTCACGTTCACTCGTAAGTGATTAATCGTTCATGATGATGAGGGACTTGTGGCAAGGTACTTAGGCAATAATACTGTAACACCCCCAAAATCGGGTCCAGCGGAAGCATACATGTCACTGGGGTGCTACTCAATTGGTATCATAACACTAGTACAAAGAACGGTTTTTACCTCATTCATTTAGAATAAAATTGTTTAACAAAAGTGTTAAATTTACATTGTTAAAAGTAGTGCGGAAATAGGCCCATGAAATAAGTGAAGCGGTCCCCAAATGAATATCAGAGTGTCTCGATCCTATAACCATGCCATGCCATGCCAACTGCCGCCAAATGTGAGCTAACAAACTTAAGAACCTGAAAATACATGCTAAAAATGGTCAACACAAAGGTTGGTGAGTTCATAGAGTTTGTATTAAAATAGTTGAAAAAGCCTTCAAAGAATGTTTCCACAGCAAAGGCATTGTAAATCCACTCAGTTCCAAGCCCCGGCCATACAAGACTCGTAACCTGTGTGTTTACAACCCACTGCTAACATATAGTATGATTAAGTCAAATGTGTATACGATATATGCACGCTTAATGTAAAGTTTAATAGCCTACTGAACCTCACGACAAGAATAAGCAAGAATGCTTCATAGCTGGATTATATTCACCCAAGGCCATGAATCGCGGGCCAAGGGTGGGGGTGTCAACCCGATAGTACTATCAATACCTCTCCGTCGGCTCCATCCAGGAGTTAAACAGTGGTGAAAGAATATAGCGTATAGAATAGTTTTCCACATTAAGTCATATATCGCAATAAAACTACACATCATGTTTAAGTGTATAAAAGTATAGCATAGCATATGAGTAAAATCGTCTTGAGTAAAAGCAAATAGTTTAAGCATGTATCTCCCCCAAAGAGTTTAAAACAAGTATTAAAGAGTAAAAGTGGGGCTATGACTCACCTGATATGATAGCAACAATGACAATAGTGAATATGATGGAATGAGGCTCGGTCTCTAACCGCAACCTAATATGATTAATATGTTCTAATGTAAGCAATGGAATGATGCTACGCATGCAAATACGTATGTTATCGATACCACTCGTGAATTTGAAAATAAGAGTTATCGTTGAATTATAGTGTTTCCATAACTTAGGAAAATATGTCCATACTAGACTTGCAAAACTAGTCGTGTAATTTAGTACGTAAAGTGTTAATGTTTAGACTTGGCGTTTCGAAAACCTTGAAATGACGTTTAGTAGTCGTGTAAATAAACTTGTGGACATTCGTGCTTCAATGGTTAGGAAATACGGCGCTCCAATGTCGTTACTTGAAAATATAGAGTTTAGTACGTACTATATTTCTTTATAAAAAGCTGTCAAAATAATAATATAGTTGTCGGGTTTTAAACGTGAATATCTTGGTCGTTATAAGCTCGTTTTCTATGTTCTTTACATCCCCGGAATCGTGGGACAACGTATTAACATATTTTTGATAAGTCGGGACGGCTAGATCAAGTTTTATGCCCAAAACAGCCCGTGACAACTGTTCATCAGCAAAGGATTTTCAGAAAAATAGTTTTCGTCGCGTAACTTCAATAATTCATAACTTCTTCGTTATAAGTCGGATTTTTGTGATTCCAGCGCCCACGTTTTTGTTTTTGAATGTATTTTCTAAATATTGAGACCAAAATGGTTCACAAAATTCTGAGTTTTCCAGAAAATCATTTTCGTGACAGTAGGCATATAGATAGTTTAAAAATACATTTTTCTAGTCCAAAACATAATCAAACCACTTCCACACAACTCCACAAATACTCTTGATCTACCATACACCTTCTCCAAGGGTCATGGGATCCTAAACATCACTAAATATAGTGGGATTCATGAGGATGTTAATAAAATGTATAGATCAAGTATTTATGATGAAAAATAAATAAAGTGGTATAGATAACTTGTATATTTGCATGATCAACTACTAATATAACTTGAAAAACAATAAAATGAAAGTATGAAAAGATTAGTAAGATGATCTTGAAGCTTACTTGATGACATGATGAGTTTTGGTAAGAAATGAGTAATAAACTTGAGGTTTGATCACAAATCCATAACTAGGAAGGTAAATTGAGTATGATTATCACTTGATCTTCAAAAAAGAGTTGGATCTTCTCTTGGATCTCTTGTGAGCCGTGGGTTAAAGAGAGAAGAAGAAGAGATAGTTTTGATCTTGGAGAAACTAGTGAAATGTTATGTCTACATGTTATGGAAATTAATTTATAAAACAAGAAAACACATTCAATTAATGTGGTATGGCATGGTATGACAATGAAAGAAATATAATAGGGGTAGGCGTCCCTTTTTGGTTGAATTTGTGGTAAAGTGAAGATATTTTGCATATATGTAAGTATTAGTTGATTTGGTGTACACTTCGGGTGTTATCGGGTACCGGGTTGTCTTGAAACAAATATTAACGAGGTGAAATAAAATACGACGAAGTTGTAAAAATTATAAAATCATGTTACTGATAAGAATCGGGTGTTAAAATAATCGTCGTGTTGAGATATCGTGATCCGACGAAATTTTCAGCGTATACCGGGAAATATAGCAACAGGTCTCAAAACACCGGGTAAATTAATAATATAATTTTTATATCATTATAATGAGTATGAAAATATATTAGGATCATAGACGAGAGTATCGGGTATATTGTTAGTAGTAAAACTGAGTGGTAATCGTTAATTACAAATTAAGCATACGTAATTTGAAATGATGCATGATGAACATGAATAGTGTTTTTCTCTCGGGATGAATAGTGTCATGTGAATAGTGACGCTTCTCGGAATCACAAACGGACTCCGAAAACGATGAATAGTAAAATGATGAATAGTGGTCGGTGAATAGTAAACGATGAATAGTAACCAATGAATAGTAAATTGTCGAGGTTTGAAAAATGACCTGAAATTGTGAATTGTGACAAATACATTCGGATAAGTAACAGTTTTCAAGCAATTGTGATCATAAAAAGTAGTAGCATGTATCTCCCTCAAGGAGTTTATAAAACAGTTAAACAAGCAAAAGTTGGGCTATGAACTCACCTCGGTGGTACAGTAGTCCAGATATAGAAATATCAAGTGTAAAAGGGAACAACTCAAATCACGCGACCTAAATTAATATGGTAAACCTTAGATTTCGATGGTTTATGTTCAAGACATTAATGTTCAAAATGCAACGTTTGAAAAGTATTTGTATCATCGTTACTTGTGTGGCAAATGCTTAAAGTTCAAAAATAAAGTTATATATTTATATAACTTATGTGTACGTAGTTTAAAATGACATCGTCTAAGACTTAACAAAAGTTAGTGGATGATAAGTTAAAATACTTATTTTAACTATTTTATGTTGGTGAATAATTGAGCCACTAAGATGTTGTATTATTTATTTTTAAATTATTCAATTTGTTATTCGTTTAAAAATTAACGTCGTTATTTATATTTCGATGATGTCGTTTCTAAATCTTATATGAAAGTTTTTATAAAACTTTGACTAAATAAGTTTGTAAATCTAAGTATTTCAAAAATATTATAAAGTTACAAAGTTAACCCTTAAGTTATAAAAAGTTACACTTTTTACCCAAAACTTAAAAGTTTTACATTTTTAGTCCAAAAGTATAAATTTATACCTTTTATCAACACTTTCTGAAAATGGCAGTTTATACCCTGAAATTAATTATTTTAGTTTTTAATTTAAAAAGTCTCAATTTACAGTTTTACCCCTATTCTTTCCAAAAGTTACCTTTTGTACCCAAGTTTCGTAAAATTTTATTTTTAGTCCAAAAATTTATAAGTTGCAAAATTTTCTTTTCTATCAAAGTGACAAGTTACTATGGCCTATATTTAGCTTATTGGAACTGCTTATTTCTAAATGGGTCACACGAAAAGGTCAATGGGCCTTAAGGCCCAATTATGGTGCGTTTGGTCTTAAAAGAATGAGGCAACCATTGTAAAAAAATATACAGTTCCACAAGTGACCACGCCTGGATTCGAACCCAGGGTGGGTTGCTTAGGGGCTGAGCGACACTCCCATCTGAGCCAAGGGTCTTTCTTGGTTTATTTATAGTTTAATTGTATATAAAGGAGTTTTTGAACTGTGCTATAATTTGTTATATATATCTCAGTTTTCGAACGTGCATGAGTATGCATTGTGTATCTATATTTTGTGTTTCTAAAACAGTTTTTGGTGCTTGCATAGAAGCTCAGATCTTTCAAATAAGTTTTTAATTAAACGGTTTTCAAAATAAGCAAACCCGACCCGACTTGTCGACACATAACTACACACCACTTTGGTTTGCCCAATACTTATCGTGACATCTCACTGTGGTTCGACCACAGTGAGTCTTCGAAATGAATGACACTCGAGTAGGTTCGAAACGAATGATATTTGACAAGGCTCATCGTGACATCTCACTGTGGTTCGACCAAAGTGAGTCTTCGATCCAAAACACTCGACCAAGATAAAAGTAGTTGATCCAACATAAGTGTTGTATATGTTATTGGCAGTTAGTGAGTATGTAAGGTAAGCTAATATATACTTTTCCAAGAATGAGCCAACTTACGTTTTACGTATTATTTAGTCATTTTGTGTCCAAAGATTCACATATCTTTAGCTGTTTCGTATGAGTCGAAAGTGATAAGCTCAAGCTTATTTTAGATGCTTACGAGTTTAAACCAACTAGTCATTTCCACACAAGGTGTAACACCCCAACCCGAAAAGGGCCTAAGTGTAACATTATGGTATCAATCAGAACAAAATAAACGCAAGCGGAAGACTTCTTATTAAATACTAAGTCGAGAATTACAAGGACTTACGAAATATAATCCAAACAATAATCTAAATACAATGCATAACCAAGGCATAATGTCTACAATCATAACTCCAATAATGGAATCTAATCAAGGGTAGGTCTTCTATCTTCAACTCTCAACACTCATGCCCAGCATCCCACTTATAACCTGCCGCAGAGAAAAGAAAATGCGGCTGAGCTAACTCTCGGTGAACAGATATAAACAAATGAAAGGTAATAAGCGTATACGAAATGAATAATCGAATGAATCCAAGAGAACCTGCTAAACAAGATGTCAAACAGAATATGGAACATGTGAAAGGGATCAAAGCATAATAACGAACATAAAGTGGATAACAATATCAAAGGGAATGCCCAACAAAACATATAGCAAATTGTACATGGAGTAGCTAGCTCGATGTACCAAAAGTGAAATGGGGTGTATTGCACACACTCAAGTCCATTCACAAGTATATATCAAAACTGAACTAAGTACCTAGGATGCATCCATACGCTCCCTTCAAAACAGATATACATATGCCAGTTCTAGACTAAACATACATATAATAAACACGGGCCAGGTGCACTATATATAGCAATATAATCAAATGGGAACGCTGTGGACAAAAACCAACCTCCACAGATAGTGTCAATACCATTGGTGCATCAATGGCAAGGCCATGGACTCCCCATGACTGGCTACAAATATGGGCAACATAATAGGCATAATACATGCAATCTAATGATATGGGATAATTATAAACTATCCAACTCAGATAATAGCTATATGAATGGAAGATAGCATGAAATGAATAATCAAACGAATAACTAAACAAATACGGATCAAAGCATAATAAATATCAGGAAACAATGAGTCACGAGAAATCCCTAAGGATAAAGTAAAACCAAATTATGTAATTATGAAAATCATTTAAATGTTGTTTTCATGAAAGTATTCTTTTAAAAGCCGTTTTTATGAGAGTCATTAAACCTTTATATAAAAAGTGGTAACCTCGTATTCATAGAAATCATTTTAAAAATAGAATTTCTCAAAACCATCATTAAGATATATATTCAAAAAGGTTTTTAATACAAGTCATAATATCTAATGGATTACAAAATATCAAAGGATTCAAATGCGAATATTGAAGTCACGAACGAATCAAACCATATCATAACAAAACGAGTCATGAGAAAAACCCTTACTAAAAAAGGGCAGAATATTTGTACCTTATGAAACGCAAGCAAAAGGGTAAAAGAACACAAGAAAGAGGATCACTCCGACTTCACCGGATCTACATGAATTATAATCATATATTACTTATACGCTCATTTAATTTCATAACGGGTTTTTAATGCTTGTTATCAATCACATCTTCATATTTAGGGTTTACTTAAGTTAAGTGATTAATACATAGGTTTAAGGTTTCATAATTTAGGCATAACTTAATTAGGTTATAAATGTATGATGTGCTCTACCGTGTACAAGTTTTAAAATTTATAAACACGATTTATCCGATTATCTATTCAACACATACGAGCAAGCATACTCATCCGTGATAGTAAAGGTGGCTAAGTTGAGATCGTCCCAAGGGATTTAGTGATTATTGTATTTAGTATAACAAGCTTTTGAAAAAAGGGTTGTCAATCCAATTTGGTGAAAATTCAAAATGTAAATAGAATCCAATCATTCAAAAACATATACTTGTGTGTAATTCCTTAACCAATTGCATAGAGTATTCTACAAAGTTTGGTGTAACTTGTAATGATGCACAATTTTATATGAATGATTAACAATCAATGGTTTATATCATGAAGAATCATTACTAAGAATTCAATCTCCTAGTTAACTCCTTTCGGCCTTATTAACTATTATGAAAATTCTATTAAACACTAGTTGTTTGAAAAGCAATTCTTATCTCATAAATTCCTACGAATCCTTTCGGCCTTTTCTCGTGATGAAATCGTTTCAAATCCATTTTAATGAGTAAATATGATGCTTGTCACACACAATATTCCATACTAATTCGTGTACTAATGTTTTGGAATAAAAACATAAAGAAAATCCTTTCGGCCTTTTTATTCTTTAAAATGTTTTTACCAACAAATTAAGCAAGATTAGATATTATTCCAACAAACTCATAAAATAAGAAATGTTTTCATACATCACTTTTTAAGATAAGAATACTCCAAAATTAGTTACATCATACACACAAGTATACCACAAATTACTCCATAGCAATCAACAAAATCACACGCAAGTAACAAACAAAACTTTCATTAAAATCAAAGTAAAAATAGTTCATTGAAAATAAACAAGATATACCTAGCTTAGGATTACAAGAACAAGAATCGTGGAACTATAGCAACCGCACTCCTCCAATCGCCTACTATGACAAGTAAACAACTCCAAACTCAAACCAAACTATTGAGACTCAAACTCAATATCTCCTGGACGTTTCTACAGCAATACTAGGCATTTGGGCAATAATAATAAGATAGTAAGGACTTTGGTGTAAGCCTTTTACTAATTTGGGGTGTCACCCTAAGCATACATGCATAGGGTCCAATATATAGTGTAAGAACACTTATTCTTCAAGCCAAAACGTCCCTCCAGAGTTAATATCAAGAAATGATCAGACTCCAATGACTAATGGGAAGTAAAACCTTCATTTAATGCGAAATGGTAACTGTAGATCTGTCCAACCGATCAGTTTTTGGACCAACCGATCGGTTCCTCGCCTTGGTAAATTCCAACCGAATCGGATGCAGGTTGCATCCGATCGGTTGGATGCTTCATGCACTCACAACTTTAACTTTTTCTTGCCATTTCTTGTCGCTGCTTTATCCTTCATTTAGGTGCTGATTTCTTCCATAGAATTGATATTTCCTTGATATATGAACATGGAAATCCTAACACTATAAAATCCTTGAGTCCTTGTGTGGTTTCTCACTTGTCTCCATCTCGAGAATCTTCCAAATGTGCATAATCACTCCAATTCTTCGTCTTTTCATCATCTCTTCCTGTACTTGGCTATATTTACTTGCATATACACTTTTTCATGATTAAGTAACAAATACATACAAATATAACCAAATATGATGCACAAAACTAATGATAACGCAACTAAAAACATGCTCATTCTGAGCGTTATCAATGTAATATCAAAATAGTTCTAGTTGAATATGGAATTTGGTTAGACTGAGTTAACGATCAAGACATAGGTTTTATATGAGTTTCAAATCTATAATTAATCTAGTTAAGGTTTAAGTGTGTCAAAACAGATTTTAGGTTTAGAATGCAAATCTGACACAGTTTCTTATGAATTTATATAACTAATAGCTGAGCTCCTGAGGCTCTAAATTTTTTATTTGTGACTCCTACATATGTCTATTACTTCCCCTAATTTTTGCAGATTTTATTACTAAGTGCAAGTACCCTTTCAAAAATCATTTTTCCAAACCTGCCCAGAAAGATAACAGCACAGACACCCAGAAAGTTTGCCCTTAACGAACCCATTTTGACACTTCATAAAAATCCACCAAAATTACAGTAAGCCACATACATCTTAAAAATTATCCCTATCGAATGAGACATCTTAATTCCTTATGCTTTTAAAACTAAAAATCAAAAACACCAACTGATTTTCAGACATCCAAAATACAGTTTTGACACTTGAACTCCCAAAAATCAAAAGACTACTCTCCCGACCTCCAAAAATTATGAAATTTGATATCCAGATAGAACACATCCTGAATTTAGTATTAGCATTAAAAATATTGCAAAAACACGTTTGTATCATTAACTTATGACCCTTGCAACACGACCCAAAATCCTGGACAGCATGTAGTTGAGACAGAAACAACTGTAACTTAAACCCTTTTTAAACCATTCGACCCATCATAAATTCCTAGGGTTTTCCAGGTTTTATTTAACCATAATTAATGTCTTATTAATGAGCTTATTAAGGTTTCCATATTAGATCTAGGGTTGAATGTTTAGGTCGAACAAAACAGAAAATCATGGGTCGATGCATACCATTTTAGCCAAGTTATACTCATGATTTCATGTGATGTTATTACCCATGTTTAAGGACGGACAAAACAGCACACAAAGCAATTATACGAGTAGATTAGCAGGTTATTTTTATGATTTCATATGGCATATTCAAGTGTGATAATGGGTTAATGGACAGCAACATTAAAACAAATCATATGAATAGATTGACATGTTAACTGGTTAGGTTTTAGGTTTTATTAAATTCAGATTAACATACATATGTGTGTGTCGAATTGAATAAGAAACAAGAGTGATTATGTGGTACCTTCTTATGTTAACAAGACAAAGAGAACAAAAGAACAAGAATAGGAACACTACAAATCAAAACCCTAATACTACGAATTTACACCAACAGCAGCCATCTTGCACACCACGAATTTACGCCAACTGTAAAACCTTTCTGAGGGGATTATAAAACACTTAGGATGCTACTCCCTTATAATGTGTTTGAGATACTTTGAGTGTATGTAGTTAAGTATGCGGAATCTACTTAACCACACTTAGAAGAATTTTGGTTTGTTTAATGAAACAGTAATACTTGAATGATCAATGAACACAGTAAGATTAACACCAAATGATTCAATATTATTTCAAGAATAATACGGGTGATCTTGCTATCACTAGGGTTACAATGACCTTGAATCTTAACAAAACTCTATGACTGATCTATATCAAAACGTATAACCTAGGATCTCCTTTTATAGACATAAGGAGTCCTTTAAAAGATAAGTATTCTACCGTATATTTCTAACTAATTATGATATATAAAGAATCCATTCCATACTTATCCTCTACAATATCGTATAAAGCAGTTATCCATGCAGCAGTACCTTTTTTATAGCTACCAGTAGAAACTTAGCGGTTTGTACTATTCATTGTTTCTTCAGCAGTCTTAAGTGATACACAAACAGTTTGTATTGTTAGTGTAATTCTCCTTGGCAGTACTAAGTCAGAATATTTAATTCCCAACAATCCTCCCCTAAACTTGTGATTTACCCAAAATCATCAAGTTTCTCTTAATTAAATGAGGATGTGAGGATTCTTCCAAACACTATCTTCTGACCTTAGTGTCTTCAAATTGCTGATAGATTTTTCTTATCAATTCTCTAGCCATTTCTGAGTATTCAGCTACTTCAAGTCTAGTACCTATCAATACCCATATAATTCCTGCTTTCAGTGGATAATTTTTCTCTACTAGCATGTAGACTTGTACTCCTGCTTTTGTAGCAACCTGATGAACACCACATCTATCAAATAACCTCCAAGTAGTAGCCAAATCATAAGCTTGAAATCTCCATAGTGTATCAGTAACATCTGGTTCATATAATCTTTTCAGCTCTACCCATAACTCCTTATCCTTGTCATCTGTAGGATCAGCAGATCTAAACCTTTCCTGAACTAAGCTCCACAGCTTATCCAATTCTTCTCTGTCAAAGGCTCTTATCATATCTTCAAAGAACTTATAAACTTCAGTCTGATCTCCAACCCTGATGATCTTCCACCCCTTGATTCTTCCATCTTAATATACTTTCCAATCAATAATAGGATGCTTGGCTTGAAGGGGATCAATGTTAAGAGTTTCTGGTACTACTACCATCATTCCATATACCTGTTCATCATTCAATAACTCCTTTTCTTTCTCAGCTGATTCTTCCTAAACTGATTCATCATGTTTTTCTTCTTCTATTCTCTGCTTCTTGGATCCTTCTGATTTCAATAGCTCTGCTCCTCTTTTCTCACCTTTACTAGGCTCAGTCTCAATAATTTCACTTTCATCTTTTAAGTGTCTCTGAATTCTTGTATAAGCTTCAATGTATGCCTTCTCCATTTCTTCATTAGACATTCCTTTGAAGTAACTTTCCTTCCAGTAATCATGATGCTTCAAGAAACTCTTCATTTACCTTAACTGTTCACTTCTTGAAGGAGTCTTCTTCTTATAAGCTTTCTTTTTACTTTGCTTATTTCTAATCTCTTGCAACAAGTCATTAAGAGCTGAATCTTGTTCTTCTCTGGTATACTTAGATCTTTCTACTTCTTGAAGTTTTGCAGCTAATTCCTTATCAGCAAGAATCTGAGCAGCTCTCTCTTCCTCTTCAGTTTGAAACTTTCTTTCAACCTTAAATGCTGCCAATCTTTCTTCTTCGGCTAATCTTTCTTCTTCAGCTACCCTTTCTAACTCTTCCTCATTGAATTTCTGAGCTAATTCTTCATCAAGGGCCAACTGAGCTTGTTCTTTCTTGGATAGCTTCTTAGAAGATGGTTCTTCTTCTGTCATAATTCCCTTGCCCTTTTCTGCTCTTGAAATCTTTGGTCTTCTGGTATATACTGCTCTAGCAGTACCTTGTGAAGTAGCAGTACCTTCTTTAGGTACACTAGCAGTACCTTTTTCTGCACTACCAGTATCATCTGCAAAACCACCAGTACCTTCTTCCATCTACTCTGTTTTCCTCCCCTGAGTATCATATTCTTCTTCAACAAAAGTAACATTAGGATCATCATCCAACTGGGCAATCTTCCTCCCCTATTTGGAAGATTCCTCACCATCATCTGTACCCTGATCATCTGATGAGCTTGATGAAGAAGATGAACTTACTGAAGCCACCAACTGTGCTGATCTTTTCCTTTTAAAGGACTTGACTATATTCTTCAACTTCTTCACTTTTAAAACCAGCTTGGTGTAGACAATTCCAAAGTTCATTTTGTGGCTTTTGAGCCCAACTTCCAAACTTTTACTTTCTGAGACAATTTTGTACAAGTGACCATCAATTCCTTAAGTGTATGACCGCCCTCAACACTTCCTAATGTGTTACCTTCAAGGAGAGGTGCATCATGGGTCAAAGACTCATAATCCACCATATGGTGAGTTTCTGAGCCACCCATAGTTTCCATTTGGCTAGGGATTCCACCAAGAGTACTAGGTACTGTTGGTGTTGCCATGGATTGGGTCTTAGCTATGTTACTTCTGTCTTGCCTAGCTTCTAAGCCTGAGACAGTAGAAGTAGCCCTTTCCACACTGACATAGTCAGCCTCATCTGCTACATTAAGAGGTGTAGGAACTCTGTGCTGAGGTACATCAGAGTCCTGTCTGGATGTAGTCCTATGTGTTGATGAAGATGGTTGTGAATGTTCTGATGGTGTGGTGTGTGATGGGAGACAACTGGGCTTGTTGCTCCTTCACCCTGAGCTTGCAGCATTGAATCAAAAAGAGGAACTTCTTCCCCACTATACCCTCTTGAAGCAATTTTCATGTTACTAAACAGTTTGTGGGTAAGTTTAGGTGTTTGATAAACAGTTTTGTGTGGAAGAAGTTTATGTTTCCTCGTGTTCAAAATTGTTTGAATGAACCTGGGATACATCAAAAAATTTGTCTTGCTATCAACATTTTTAACCATACCTTCAAAAATAAGTTTAGAAAAACTGAATGTTCTGTCAGTAGCCAAGAAAATGAGAGCAGTTGCAATATTACTACTGAATTGTTCCCATGAGATTTTCTTTGGGCTAAGACAGTGAAGGATGGTGTGAATTAAAAACCTCTATTGAGGGGCAAAATGACTCTTTTGAAAAGTTAAAGCTTGGGATTGAGTGTTGTACCCCATCCTGGTTAAGTTTTCAAAGATTTCAATGTTTGGCATAGCACTAATACCATTGTCATCATGCAATTGGAGATGCCTCCTGAGTGATGATTCAGTAATAGTGATAGATTTACCATCCACTTTAGCTTTTAACTCTTTGTCACCATTTTCAAATGTTTGACAGTGACAGTCTGCCAAAACTGCTTGATATGAAGTGACATAGATAGTGGGAATTTAAGAGTAAAGAATACCTTATGTGAGAGTTATTTAAAAAATACACTATCTGATGAAAAGTAGCATCATCCTCTGCTTTTTCCAAGAAAGCGACCTCATTGTGTTTGTCAACAAAGGATAAAGAAGCCATTTATTTTTCAGTAAAAAGTGATTTGACTGCTGTGAATAGTGTAAATTTAGAGTAGAAAGTAGAAGAAGAAAGTGAATTGAGATATTATGAGTGGCTTGTTAGGGTTTCAATTGGACCGACTTTAATCAAAAGATAACTTTTAATTGAAGATAAGGTTAAGATAATAATATAAAAGTAAAAATATCCAAAAAGGAAACCCTTAAAACAAGGAAACTATCAGTAAAAATCCTAACAAACTCTCAACGGCTATTTTCAAAAAGTTGTTATTTCACACAAGTACTAACGACTATCCAGCAGTAGAAACTAAGCCTACCAGTGCTAACATTAAGCCTGGCAGTACAAACTTTTTGGAAAAATTTGACTCAGCAATATGAACTTAATTTTGATGAAAAACCAGACTGCTAACAACCATTTTGAAGGGATTAAGTGTAAAGACAGACACTTAATCAAGATTTCGGTTTAATGCAACCTCTGGTTGTGTGACAACCAATGTTTTCAGTTATAAATAACTGCCTGTGATCAGATAAACTCATTCAAAGAGCTTTCTTGACAGGGTTTCTAGCTCGTGGCAGTTGTTGCCTCTAACACAAGTGTTAGATTCACGTTTGCTCGTTGTTCTTTCTACCAGATGTCCTTAGACTTACTCATTATACAAAAGTATAAAATGGTAGAAAGTGAGTTATGTCAGTTATTGTCTGACTAACTAAGCCATCAATTCAATACAAAACATCATAATAAGATCTCAAGAAAGAAGTTTTAAAGAAGTAATTAACTTTGGTATAAACCTTTGTTAATGAATTCCCAAACTCTGTCCATCATTGACCTATTATGTCAGCAACTGATCGACCATCTGCTGCTCACACAATGCACTTGTAATTTCTTTGTGCTTAATCTCCATATCTTCAATTGTTAGTCCAAAACCAAGTAAACAAAGTGCAAAGCACTTGCTTCATAACAGTATAAACATATGATTAACAATATAAATAAAACAGTCCAAACTTTGTACTAGCAGTACAAAAATATACTTAACAGTACTAATGACAAACCTAGCAGTACAAATCCAATTTATGTACAAAAACACACAGTTTGAAAACTTTAAGGGTTAAGCATTCCAATACTTGCTACCAGTATTGAAACCTTCCTACATCAAAGGCTTTTGTGAGAAGATCTGCAAAGTTTTGATCAGAATCAATTTTAACCACCTGAATCAACTTCTTTTCATTGCAGTCTCTTATAAAATGATGCCTAATTTCTATGTGTTTTGTTTTAGAATGTTGCACAGGATTTTTAATTATACAAATTGTACTGCTATTGTCAATATATATCATGGTGTTCATAAAATTATACCCATAGTCAAGCAGTTGATTTTGAATCCAAAGCACTTGACCACAACAACTTGCAGCAGCTACATACTCAGCTTCAGTTGTAGAAGTTGCCACAATTGTCTACTTCTTACATTGCCATGATATAAGTCTGCAACCAAGGAATTGACATCCACCAGTTGTTGATTTCCTGTCCAGGCTTGCACCAGCATAGTCACTTTCTGAATATGCCACCAAGTCAAAAGGTGATTCTCTAGGATACCACAGACCCAACCTAGGTTGACCCTTAAGATATCTGAAGATCCTTTTGACAGCAGTTAAATGAGAAACCTTAGGAGTCACTTGGAACCTTGCACAAGCACAAACAACAAACATGATATCTGGTCTTGAGGAAGTAAGATACATCAAGGACCCTATCATTGATCTGTATGTGTGTACATCAACACTTTCTCCATCAGCATCTTTAAGGAGAGGTTTCTCAGGATCAATTGGTGTGCTTGCCACTTTAGAATCAACAAACTGAAACTTCCTTAGTATCTCTGCCACATATTTTTCTTGGCTGATAAATATGCCTTCATTTGATTGTTTTACTTGAAGAACCAAAAAGAAAGTAAGTTCCCCCATGGAACTCATCTGAAACTTATCATGTATAAGTTTCTCAAATTCAACACACATTTCCTTCCTTGTGGATCCAAAAATAATGTCATCCATATACACCTGTACCAGCAAGATATCCTTCTTGTTCTTCTTAATGAATAAAGTCTGTTCAATCTTGCCCCTTTGGAATCCATTCTCTAGCAAATAGGAAGCCAAAGTCTCATAACATGCCCTTGGTGCCTGATGTAGTCCATAAAGAGCCTTTACAACCTTGTACACTTTATCAGGATGTTCTAGATCAACAAAACCTGGAGGTTGAGAGACATATACCTCCTCTTGAATAGTACCATACAAGAAGGCACTCTTAACATCCATCTGATAAACTATGAAGCCCATGAAAGAAGCATAGGCCAAAAATAGTCTGATTGCTTCAATCCTTGCTACTGGTGCAAAAACTTCTTCATAGTCTATTCCTTCTTCTTGTGTATACCCCTGGGCTACAAGTCTATCCTTGTTTTTTATCACAATACCCCTTTCATCCCTTTTATTTCTGAAAACCCATTTGATGCCAATTACCCTCATACCCTTGGGTAAGTCTACTAGTACCCAAACCTTCTGAATCTTGAATTGGAGAAGCTCCTCTTGCATTGCTTCTACCCAGCTTGAATATTCTAAGGCTTTGAGAACATTTTTGGGTTCAGATTGTGAGAGGAAACACACAAATAAACAAGTGTTGGCATCTTCATGCTGCTTTTCTTCATAAATAGTACTAAGAAACCCTTGTTGGTCTGAAGTCATGAGTTGCTTTCTTGTCTTTACTCTAGATTGCATGTTACCAATCACATTGTCCAGGGAGTGATCTTTGTGTGTGGTGTAGTAAGAACTTGATAGGTAGGTGGTAGATTGTTGAAATCCACCTCATCTTCTGAGAAATCAGCAGTATTAGTATCTGATGGGCCAGCAGTATGAACATTTTGTCCAGCAGTACTAACTTGGGGCTCAACAGTACAATCACCATTAGTACTGTTATCTTGATTCTCTTGTTCCTCAGCTTCAACTACACTGTTTTCATCTTCAATACCTTCCTTGGCTTCATCAGAAGAAGGTTCACCATTCTTTGAAGATGTATCCACACTGTTCCATATTGGCATCAGTAAGTGATCTTGATCTTTCTCCTTTCCCAAGCCTGTTTCATTTGTTGCATCATCAACATCTGAACATGCAAAATCATTAGAAAAGGTTCCTGCAACAACTGGCACATAGTTCATTGATTGGGTTAGAGTATCAAGGTCAAATAGCCATTTTGGACCTTCACCTGCAACATTAGATTTATTTTCTAAAAACAGTACATGCAGGTTCTCCTCAACTTTCCTAGTTCTTGTGTTGTATACTCTAAAGGCTTTACTATTTAGTGAGTACCCAACAAAGAATCCTTCATCTGATTTACCATCAAATTTGCCTAGATGGTCTAAGGTATTCAGAATAGTTACATGACACCCAAAAGGTCTTCGAAATCCTAATGCATGAGTTCTACCTCTAAAAAGTTCATATGGTGTCTTGTTATGAGGTTTAACTACCAAAACCTTGTTCTGTACATAGCAAGCAGTATTAACTGCTTCAGCCTAAAAAGTGATGGGCAACTTAGAGTCAGCTAACATGGTTCTAGCAGCTTCTATCAGTGTCTTATTTCTTCTCTCAGCAACTCCATTTTGCTGAGGAGTTCTAGCAACACTAAACTTTTTCTAATACATTTCTCCTTACAAAAATCATCCGTAACTCTATTTTTGAACTCTGTCCCATTGTTACACCTAATGACTTTTACTTTTCTATCCACTAGGTTTTCTATCTCAGTAATGAATGTTGTAAGAATGCTAGGCGTCTCATCCTTAGATCCTAAAAAGAAAACCCATGTGAACCTACTATAGTCATCAGTGGCAACAAGACAGTACCTCTTATGCATAATACTACTCACAGCTATTGGGCCAAATAAATCCATATGTAGCATAAAAAAAGGCTGATCAATAGAGTTAAAAATCTTGGGCTTACAAGAAGCCTTGTGTTGTTTGCCTTTAAGATAGGCAACACAAGTTTGGTCACTTTCAAATCTTTTCTGAGACAAGCCTCTTACCAAACCATCCTTAACAATTTTATTAATGGTTTTAAAATTTATGTGAACAAGTCTTCTATGCCATAACATAGACTCATCCAATGTGGCCTTTGCAACAAGACAAGTAAGGGCCTCTTTATGAACAATCTTCTTCATGTCAACACTGTACATGTTGCCCTTTCTTGGAACTTTAAGTAGAACCTGACTTTCATCAGGAAGCTTAAAGTCTGGGGAAAGCACAAGACATTCAGTGTCAGTAAAAAGAACCTTGTTCTTTTTTTTACACATTTGTGAGACACTAAACAGGTTATACTTAAGCTCTTGCACAAAGTACACATCCTCAAAGTCCAATTTACCGGTTTTAAGAGTACCTTTACCAGTAATTCTACCTCCTATTACTCCCCCAAAGGTAACATATCCTCCATCCATTGGTTGAAAGTTTGAAAGATAGGACATGTTGCCTGTCATGTGCCTGGAACATCCACTGTTTGCATAACCTTGATCTTCATCATTGCCCTGTAAATGTTCCTGCACATGAAATAAGGAAATTAGTTTCCTTGGGGTACCCAAGCCATCACTGACTTGGGTTTGCCTCGTGCATCAATATAGTCAAATCTTTTCAAAACAATTGATGCACCATTGGGTTTGATTGGTCTCCATACCCAACATGCTGAGGCCTTAACAGCATTTGCCCTTTGATCCCTAGTAGTGTTTTAAGAGTTACCAGTACTAACTGTTTGGCTAGCAGTACTAACTGCTGGCTTTGCAGTTTTAGCCTTTGGTTTCCAAAATTGTTTTTGTATCACTGCTTTCTTATGAAAAGGCCTTTTAGCAGTTTGTGGTGCATATTTGAAAATTGGTTTTGCACTTTTAACTGCTGGTCTAGGGTAAACAGTCTTAAAAGGTCTGGCAGTACTAACTGCTGGTCTAGCAGTATGAATAGGTTTTGGGCCAGACTTCATTAAACTTGTCCTGGGAGTCATTCTATCAGTAGTAGGGTGAGATCTGTTAGAGTTCACCCTTTGGTTAGTATTCCCAGTTACCCTGTTGTTACAAAAAGCCTCAAGATGGTCAGAACTACAACAAGCAAAACAAGCCTTTTTGTACAAGACAAAGTCACTTCCTAGTTGATGTGACTTGAGATCATTCCAGTTCCTCTGGTTGCCTCTTAGCTTATCTGTGGACCTATACATCTCACAGTACTTAACTGTTTTCCTAACTGGTTTAACATTTGATTTAGGCCTAACAGTTTCATTATTAACCACCTTAGGAATACTTGTTCCTTCTACCTTTCCTACTTCAGTTTTAACCACAACCCGATCTTCCTCATCATCAGATGTCCAGTCCTCCATGGTTGGAGCATCTGAATTCCTATCAGTGGATACCTTGTCCTCAGTGAGTGAAGCATCACTTGCACTCTCAAAAGGTTCACTGATTTCTACAGGTTTATTGGCATTTGTGTCTTCTTTAGGTTTACAACCATACTCTAACTTAGGTTGTTGAAACTCTAGTAAACCTGTATGCTCTAGGTCTATTCCTGGGGGTGCAGGCACTCCTCTGTGAAGAGGTGCACATGTTTTATATCCCAACCCAGACTTAGCTTTGTTGATCAACTGACATTCAATTATTTTGTTTACACCCTTAGAGGCATATTCTAAGGTTTCTACACTTAATTGAATATTTTCATTAGCCTTTTTAATTCTATCCAACTCAGCTTTCAACAGACTAACCTCAGCATTCTTAATTGACAAATCCCTTTTAAGAACTGCTATATCATCAGCAAAAACAGACTCATTATTCTTATAATGCACTATTTGATCTTTTAGGACTGCTAAACCTCTCTTATGATTAGACAAATTGTAATTAGTTTTGTTTAGTTCAATCCGTTGTTTATCATAGTGTTTCCTTAAAGTTTCTAATTATTTAAGAGCAGTGCATGTTTTAGAACAAAATTTAGCAGATTGTACCTCAGAGTCAGAGAAGGCCATAAGTGCCATCTCAGAAGGTGCTTCCTCATCATCTGCCATAAAACTCCAATCAAAGCCTAGTCCATCAATAGCCACCATGGCCTTTGAGATTGGCTTCGCTTCTTCCACAGCCTTGGGCTTACTCCCATAACCTTTGCTCCTGCCATCCTATTGCCTAGGTGTTGTTACTTAGATTTATCACACAAGCTACCTTAATTCTAGAAAGAGAAAGTTAGAGAGAGAAAGAGAGGATGGTTAAGCATAAGACTAATGACAAATGAAATCACATTAACCAACACCCCTTTCCTTCAATGGGAGGGGTATTTATAGTAGCATACAATAAGGTTGGGCTTTTGCCCTAAATGATAATTAATTACAATAAATAAAAGGCCACGGCCCGTAGGCCTTCTACACAGGCCGAAGCATAAAACTAACCTAAAGGCCTGAGCAACCTATTATATAATATGATCAATACTTGAAAACTAATAACGTGTTCCCAATAATCTCCCCCTAAGTATTGGTCATTGTTGGGAACACGTTTTTATTAGAATTCAAGTCTTAGTCATTTTATTTTATTGCTAAACAATATGGGTTATACGTATGTATGAAGCACATGGTCCATTAGTAGCCCATGGACCATGTGGCCTTGCAAAATCCTTCTAGAACGTTTAAAGGAAATGATGCCCTAATTGTTTGCCTATAAATAGAAGGCTTGGGTGCTCATTTTTCTAGTTGGTTTTGTCTCACTTGTGCGGAAGCTTTGTCAGTTTATCGTGTGAATAAAATCATCCTTCTATTCTCTTCATCTTTATTCTCTAATCTCTCGTTAGTGTTTAAGCTGTTTATTAGTTTTCATTCGTAGCTTAGTTAGTAGTTGTTAGCGTGGTTATTAGTAGATTAGATCTTGTGTTACGTTATTCATAGGGACCATCAAGTGGTATCATACGCCAAAGGATAGTTAGTTGTGTGTTATCGAGTAGATTTTCATCGTTTACAATCTGTTATTCGTTTGGTTTTAAAGATTACGTGTGGTTTTTTGGTAAAACGATCAAAAATCTTATTTCGTTCACTAGATCTTCAAGCTTGTAAAGTGAAAAGATCAAATCGTGACTTGGGATTAGATTTACCGTCGATAGTTAAGTTTTTTGTTCAAGTTTGAGCTCTTATAACGCTAGTTTAATTCGTTGGTAATCGTAGAATTTCACCACATCTTTGGCTTTTCACGTTAAAAGTACTAAATCTCTTCATAATTTACCTATTATTACACGTTTGAAACCAAAAACAATTGGTTTATTCATCGTTTTCTAAGTATTAACGTAATTCGAAAAAGTTGGTGGAAAAAGAGGGTTTATCGAATTTGTGAAAAAGAGGGTTTATCGAAATTGTGAAAAAGAGGGTTATCGCAATTGTCTACAAGGGTTTATCTCAATTACAGCAGCCTTCGGATTTATCGAAATTGGAGTTCAGTATTTTCCTTGCTTGTATAAGTTCGTGAAAATACTTCGACTTGGCGGTTATTCTCGTATCTTGTATAAGATTTTGAGAAAGTGATCAAAATTGTAATTTAGATAAATCTATCGTAATTGCAATATCTATCGCAATTCTGTTAATTTATCGAAATTGCCTTTTCTATCACAATTAAGATAACTTATCGCAATTGTAAGATTTATTGCAATTAGAAAGTTTATCGCAATTATCAATTTTATCGCAATTGCTGGAGTTATCGCAAATCAGACTCTTATCGCAACTGGACTTCTTATCGCAATTGGACTTCTTATCGCAATTGGACTCTTATCGCAATTGGATTTCTATCGAAATTGAGCAACGTGAACAGTGTTATCAAAATTGTAGTGAACAGTAACCTTTATCGAAATTGAACAAAAACACCACTTAACCAAAACCAAACCTCATAACTCATAACACACATCTTAATTATCTACACGATCAACCAAAACACAAGGATGTCTCAACCACCATACAATTACTACTTCTACAATCAACAACAGCAACAGTATCGTCAACAACCATTCCAGCAGCAGTATCCTCAACAACAGTATCAACCACAATACCAACCACAGTTTCAACAACATCAAATGTTCATGCATCAACATCAATTCCCTCAGCAGCAACAACTTCCTCCTCCACCAATGCAAAACTACCAACCTTCTTCCAGAGAACCACACCAGAAAACTATGTGAAGTGGTCCAGTCGTTTTCTACGATTCATCGAACTAAGGAAACCTCACGGGAAATATCTGAAAAAAGTCATCATTGATGGACCATATCCAACACCTACAACAACCATTCCTGCTGATCCAACTCAAGTTCCTCCAAGAGAAGCGACAACAACCCCCATTCCTCTAGCTCAACAAACTGCTGAACAAGTCCTACAACAAGAGGCCAATGAGCTAGCTATGTCTTATATACTCCAAGGGATTCCCAATCCCATCTTCAGGAGTATTGATGCCCAAAAGACAGCCAAGGATATGTGGGAGCACGTACATCTGCTTATGGAAGGCACTGAACTCAATCAAGAGGATTTGGAATCAAAGTTGTATATGGAATACACACATTTCATGATCGAACCTGAGGAATCCTTGGAATCATACTATCATCATTTCACCAACATCATTAATGATTTGGATCGCCACAATATCATCTTACCAAAGATTGCTATCAACTCCAAGTTTTTGGGATGTCTCGGACCAGATTGGCAGAAGTACGTCACATTTGTTCGACAAGCCAAAAAGATCAATGACGTGTCTTATGGGTTATTGTATGATTACCTAAAACAACACCAATCTGAAGTTGATAAGGACCGTGCCGCACGTGGAGGATTCTCATCAGCACCTAATCCAAATTCACTGGCATTAATGGCTCAATCGCATTGTGCACCAAATCAGGAGTTTGTTCCACCACCACCACCTCATTCAGGTTTTGTACCACAACCGTCAAACCAAATTGTCCCTTATGAAGCACCGTCACAATACCCTGATACTCAACTTGTTCCATACGACAACTCTGATTATAACAAGTACTCCAATGTTGACACTGATGAAGATGATGCTTTTAACTCTCTGAATGAAGGATTTGCATTAATTGCTCGTGCATTTAGCAAATTTTCCAACAAGTCGAACAATCATTTGAGATCTTCATCGAATACAAGAAATCATGCAGTGGTCAATGATGGAAGAGTTGAGATTCAAAATCGGTCTTCAGGAAGGTCTGGTTCAGGAAATATGGGGAATTCTGGTGGTTAACGTTTCGGTTCTGGAGGAGGTAGTAGAAACATCATGGGAAACACTCAGAGAAGGACTCAGTTTGCTGATAAAGGGAAAGGGATTGCTAATACATCCATCACTTGCTACAATTGTGGGGGAATTGGTCATATGGGTAATGCATGCCCCAAGCCGAGGACAATGGGTAGTGCATACCATAAAGAAGCTCTTCTCATGGCATTGAAGGATGAAAAGGCCAGTGGTATTTTAACAGAGAAGGAGCAGAGTTTTATGGCCAATGCATACTCTGATGACGAAATGGAGGATCTGTAGGCTAATGTTGCAGTCATGTTAATGGCCAACATGCAGGAGATGAGCATGAGTAAGACAGGCCCGGTATATGACACCGATGGCTTATCTCAGGTATCTGATGCAGATTGTCTTATTCATGAAATTGCCTCACCATCTGCATCTTCATCTGCACAAGAAAATTTTGTTCAAAATGACATATCATTTTCATCTCAAGAAAATGATCAAATAAACACAGTGGTTACCTTTGATGATGATCAAATTAACCTAGTGGTTTCATTTGATGATTCTTTTGATGATGACAATCATGATCATCTTGAACAAAATGATCTTATGCAAGATTCGGATCCAGAGCTCATGACCTTATTGCTTGCCACCCAATCACAATTAAATGCACATAAATCCCAGATGGACAAATGCAATGACATAAACAAAAACTTAAAAGCAAAAATTGCACTGTTAACAAAGGATCTTGAGTGCTACAAAATGCAACTTTCAAATTATGAAAATCAAGAAAAACGTGGGAAAAGATTTGAGGTTGCATTCCAACAATCACACGTTCAGGTAAAAGATTTAGAACATCAAGTTTATGAGTTAACTGTTTCTAAAAATGATTTGATTTCTCAAAAAGAACAAGAGCAATTCGAATTTCAAAAACAAATTGACATATTAAACTCTGAGCTTTCCAAAACTAAAACAGAGTTTTCAAACTGTCAAAATGATCTTATTGAAGAAAAACAAACCACAAGGAAACGTGTTAACTCATATCTTGAGGAGATTATTGCATTGGAATCCAAGCTCAAAGAATTTCAAAACATTGTGTATAAAACGGGTGGTTCTGTAACTACAATTCAAAAACTAACTGTGAAACCAAATCCTAACGGATACGGATTTGCAATTGGAAATGATCAACCAAGTTTTTTACAAAAGGCACTCAGGGAAAATCCTAAGTTGTACAGTGCAGAATACTTGTTTGATGAAACTTTCCAGCGTGTTGTTGTTTATAATACTGAAGAGGAACTAGAACAAGCGGACGAGAGTCGATCCAAATTGAGTTGTGTTTATTATAACAAACCATACGATTACTCAAACGCACCTCACATTAGTAAATCATTTGTACCACAAAAAGATAGATCTAATCAAATGTGGTCTTTAAATGAAATAAATGTTTCGTCTGACGTTGGTCCAGTAACTACTGTCGCATAAGTCAATGGTCCATTACCAAATCAAGGTGAGAAGGAACAAAGGCCAAAAGAATATCGCATTCAAAAATATTTTAACACATTTATGGACGACATTCAACTTTTGGAAAATGCAATTGAAAGAAATTCTGAAATCAAAATCTCCACTTTTCTATCTCCTTATAAGAAAGAAAAGCGAGAAATTTTTCATAAACAATTCTTGCCACTTGTCAACCACTTGCGACTTTGTGCCACACAGTGGGAACAAGAACTCCAGTCAGAAGTTGCATCAATGATGAGTATTTTCAGAGCAAAAGATAACAAAATTGCAAAACAAAAAGGTCAAAAGAAAGCTTTGGAAAAAGATGTCGATCGACTCTTGACGAATGTTCTCAGTTCTGATGTGATATCTGTGATTATGAATTCTATCTATTTGTCATGCCATGAATTGCTTGTTGATAATCACTGTGTTGAACTTGAGATAATGAGAATTGAGAATGAAAATCAGAAAAAAGAAAATGAGAGACTCAGACAAATTAATGATGATGTGGAAACCAAATGTGCAAAAGAAATTTTCAAACTTAACCATAGACTGCAATGGTGTCAGACTCAAAGTATTAACTTTGAGTTAGCACTACAAAGTCAAAAAGAATCTTTATCTTCTCAAAACATTCATGTTTCAAAACATCAAACTCTTGAAAAACATGTTTTGTTCGAGATCTTCAAGGAAATGATCTGATGAAAGGAAAGCGCGGAACCAATCTTTATACTATTTCCTTCTCGGACATGACAGCTTCCTCACCAATTTGTCTACTTTCCAAGGCTCATCCCACCAAAGCATGGTTATGGCACAAGCGTATGTCTCACCTGAACTTCAAAACAACGACCGAGCTCGCTCGTAGAAAGTTGGTCGATGGTCTTCCAAAATTCAGATACGCCAAAGATCATCTATGTCCCGCTTGTGAACAAGGAAAAAGTACTCGTGCTCACTTTCCTCTTAAACCCAAGCACAATACTGATCACGTACTTCAACTGTTACATATGGATCTGTGTGGCCCTATGGGTGTTCAAACTATTAATGGGAAGCGATACATACTGGTAATAGTCGATGATTATTCAAGATGGACTTGGACTTATTTTCTTCGCAGTAAAGATCAAGCACCATCAATGATCATCATGTTTCTCACAAAGATTCAAGTTCAGCTCCAGAACGCAGTCAGAAAAATTCGAACAGATAATGGAACTGAATTCAAGAATCAGACTCTTAGGGAGTATTATGAGAAAGTGGGTATTGAACATCAAACATCCATTGCTCGCAGCCCCGAACAGAACAGTGTGGTCGAAAGACGAAACCGAACTCTAGTGGAAGCAGCACGAACAATGTTAATCAATGCTCAGTTAACGGATTACCAATGGGCCGAAGCCGTTTCAACTGCCTGCTACACCCAAAATAGACGCATGATCACCAAGACACCATATGAAATTGTTCACCGCAGAAAACCAAACATCAATTACTTTCATGTCTTTGGAGCTCTTTGCTATCCAATAAATGATCGTGATGACCTCAGAAAACTGAAGGCCAAAGCAGATATAGGGATTTTTGTTGGATATTGTGAAAATTCAAAGGGATTCAGAATTTGGAACCGTCGCACCCGGGAGATTCAGGAGACTATACATGCTAATTTCAATGAGCTTACCGATATGGCTTCTGAGAAAAACAGCTTAGGACCCGAAACCAACCATCTCAACTTCCCTGATCCTTCAGCTGCATCTTTCTCTCTAAACCGCAAAGATCTAGAAGACTTGTTTGCTCCATTATTTGATGATAATATGGTTAATCGTGCTCCTGATGTATCCACAAGCTCCGCTGCACAACCACTCGTCGATTATCAAGTACCTGATACACCAGTGACTACAACTATGGCAGTTACTGAAATGCACCTCAACCAGACACCTCATCATCAATAGATCAAACACCTTCTACTTACGCATCTGCAGCTGAAGGTCCCCCCAACATTCTTCTGAAGTACCCACTCCAGCAGGTTATGACGGCAATGCATTCTTTAATCCATTTGCGCCGGCTCCCACCATTCCTGATATCACAGAGTCGTCTACACGCAATTTGGAACCGTCAAATCTGCACCATACCTATCAACATTACCCATCAACACGCAAATCGACAAAGGATCATCCCCTTGTAAATGTAATTGGCAACACAGAAAACCCTGTAATGACATGACAACGACTCCATACAGACAGTGAAACCTGCATTTATGCACTCACCGTTTGTCAGTCCGAACCCAAAAACATTAATGAAGCCCTTACCTACGACAATTGGATTGAGTCTATGCAAGAGGAATTGGATCAATTCAAGAGGTTGGATGTTTAGGAATTTGTAGAGAGACCAGATGGGGTTTACGTCGTCGGCTTAAAGTGGATCTGGAAAAATAAGCTAGATGTGGATGGTACAGTTATTCGTAACAAGTCCCGCTTGGTCGCCAAAGGGTTCAGTCAGGAAGAAGGGATTGACTTCGAAGAATCGTTTACACCAGTGGCACGTCTTGAGGCTATAAGAATGTTCCTGGCATACGCTGCTCACAAGGACATCACAGTATACCAGATGGACGTGAAGACGGCATTTCTCAATGGACAACTCCGGGAAGAAGTGTACGTTTCACAACCAGAGGGCTTCGTCGATCCAGAGCATCCAAACCACATCTACTTGCTCAAGAAAGCCCTCTATGGCCTTAAACAAGCCCCGAGGGCATGGTACGACAAAATGTCTGCATTCTTACTTGCCAATCATTTTACTAAAGGATCAGTTGACCCGACTTTATTTATACAAAAACACGGGGAGGATATTCTCATTGTTCAAATTTATGTAGATGATATCATTTTTGGATCAACTCATAAAAAATATTCAAATGCTTTTGCAAGACTTATGAAACAAAACTTTGAGATGTCCATGATGGGTGAACTCAAGTTCTTTCTAGGACTGCAAGTTCATCAATCACCCTGTGGTATATTTTTAAGTCAGTCCAAATATGCACAGAAAATATTGAAAAAGCATGGTATGAATAGTTGTGACACCTATAACACCCTTATGTCCTCCTCATCCCCAAAGCTAGATGTTGATCTACATGGCACACGCATTGATCCTACGAAATATCGTATTATGATTGGGTCTCTCATGTATCTCACCGCTAGCCGGCCGGATGTTGTATTTGCCACGTACCTATGTTCCCGTTACCAGTCACGACCTACTGAACGTCATTTGTCTGCTGTTAAGCGGATCCTTCGATACATAAAGGGAACCATTTATTTGGGGATTTGGTATCCGAAGGATTATGGGTTTGAACTTGTTGCTTTTTCAGACGCTGACCATGCAGGTTGTTTAGACACGAGAAAAAGTACGTCTGGGGGAGTACAATTTTTAGGTGACAAGCTCGTCTCTTGGCAGTCAAAGAAACAAGACTGTACATCACTGTCGTCTACAGAATCAGAATACGTCGCCATGTCTGCTTGCTGCACTCAAGTCATATGGATGCGATCTCAGCTAATAGACTACGGATATGTGTTTAACAGGATTCCGATGTACTGCGACTCCAAGAGTGCCATCGCTATTTCATGCAACACGGTTCAACATTGCAAATCGAAGCATATTGCTCTCCGATATCACTTTATCAAAGAGCATGTGGAAATGGGTACAGTTGAATTATACTTTGTGGGTACTGAACACCAATTGGCGGATTTGTTCACCAAAGCCTTGCCTCATGCAAGATTTGTGGAACTGGTTCACCAAATTGGCATGCGATGTTTGACTCCTGATGATTTGGAAAATTTTCTCAAAAACAATTAATCAGAGTCAAATATCAAAACTATCTTTGTAAATATTTTTTTTGATAAAATCACAAAAAGATTTTCCATTATTTCAAAAAAAAATGCAAGTACAAATCCTTTCTTCAACACTTTGTTCATTTTAAACCGTCAACAATTATTTTTGAACAAGTGTTGAGGGGGAGACAGATATTAAATTTTTCAAAAATTTGTACTTGCATGGTTTCTTCAAAGTTGTTGCTTCATAAGAAATGGTGATAATATCATAGGATCAAAAGTTGTGTGCCAAATGTGCTAAGTTGAATACTTAAAATTAGCATGGTAGGACCTTAAGGGCAAAATCACAAGGTTTAGGGACTAAAAGCGGCAAGTTTGAAAAATTTAAAACAAAATTAACAAAAAAAAGGGAAAAGATAAAAACTGCGGTACATTCAATTAATCTGACATTCACACCCACCGCAGTAAATACACTCAACCACCTCATCCACGGCTAGAATCAAATATGTAGATCCGACCAAGATTTTTCAAATTTGTGAGTGAATTTATGCTTAATATAGGATTATAAACAATGGTTTTAACTGTTTTTACAATCCAACGGTTAAATTTGCCACAATTGCTTATTTTAGATCTAGAGTTTATGCGAAAATTTTGTTTATTGATTCTGAGCGTTTACGATGATGTTTGTTAGTGGGATTTACTTAGAATAATGTCCTGAACATAATGTGTATGCTTATTTGAACCCAGAAACATGAATCTTGAATGTTCTAACTGTTAGGGTTTAAGCTTGAAATTTGGGGAAAACTGATTGTGGATGTTGTAGTGTAATTAAACCATTGCTATGTTGTTCTTATGCATCGAATTGAATGTTTGTTTCCTTGAATTGAACCCAGAAACATCACAGATGTAATTTTGATTGTTAGGGTTTAAGAAGAACATGAACAAATTGATTTTTGAGTTTTTGTGGTTAAAAATTGTTATAACTTGAACACAAGACTCAGATACATCATTAAATGATATTGGAACAAATGTGTGATCAAAAGTTAACAAGTTTTTTATGTAATCTGATGAACAGTTCGACTACATTTGTTATCGAAAACACTTGTATAAGGGTTTATCGAAATTGCCGATAATTATCGCAAATGTGATTTTATCGCAAATGTGATTTTTATCGCAAATGTGATTCTTATCGCAAATGTGATTCTTATCGCAAATGTGATTCTTGTCGCAAATGTGATTCTTATCGCAAATGTGATTCTTATCGCAAATGAGATACTTATCGCAAATGTGATTTCTATCGGAATTGAACAAATTCCTTAGACATTTTCAAGTCTATCGAAATTGGACAAATTCTATAGAAATTGGCAAAATTGATATAATTTGATAGCTGCTATAGTTAAACATGTAATCTAAGCAACAAAAGGATGACATGTGTAACATCAAGTTTAAATATTTGCTAACTGTCATGTATCCTGCATATTTGTGCTTGATTGATATTTCAGCATTCTCCAATGGCTGCACCTAAACAACAACCACTCCCAATGCTCACAAAAGCTGAAGTTCTTCCATGTGGATACAAGGCAGATTTTGGGAACAACAACGCGAGGGTAGATTTTGAGAAGATAAAATGTCCTGAACCAAGCTGTCAGATTGCTGTGGAAGTACTCAAAGAACACAAATGTAGGAGCTTACTGGACAGTTCTGATAACATCCCTGAATTGTATATTCATCAATTGTGGAATACTTTGTAGCTGGACTCAAAACAGAGATACTTCACATGCACACTTGACCGCAAAAGGGTCAAAATCACACCAAATCACCTTCGCAAAGCATTGAACTTACCCGAACCACCAGAACCTGCTAACAGATATTGGCCCACACCATCCGAAGATGAAGTCCTTAAATTCCTCATCAACATTGGATACGATGTCCAACCGGATACTCCACTAACCAAAATTTCAAAAGTCAATGCAAAACACATCCCACAACCCTGGAGAACCATATACTACATAGTGGTTCGTTCTGTCTCAGGGAGGGACAGTGGTCATGAACATCCAAGTTTGTCTCACCTTCAACTCTTCTGGGGTTTAGTAAATCAGCAAAGATTGACTATGCTAAACTTGTCTGGGAAGACATGACTTTTTAAATGATGAAACCATTCACCAAAGTTCCATTTGTTCGATATACCAAATTGCTCATCAGTCTTTTGCTTGACGAGAACAAAGACATCTCTCCTCGTGTTGGAGATCTAGAGATGCATCTGTACAGGATGGATAGGACTGTCAACTCAATCTACTTTCCCAAAGAAAGCTCACACAAGCAAGGGATTAGATTGCCAGAATCTCTGATGACCGAAACTGTAAAGGAAACTCAAGCTTACAAAGATTATGACAAAGCATTCAGTAAAGGTCGCGTCGGATTCTCAAGGCTTGGTGACGAAGGAACTGGATCTACTAAGACCCGTTCTAAGGGGAGTAGTAAAACTGGGAGTGCCTCAAGTGCTTCTAAGAAAATCAAACCTTCAATGCCTAACATCATCAAAAGAAGAGTCAAAGTTGACATTCCAAAGCCACAACAAGAAGAAGGTGGGATTCATGCTGAAAAGGAAACTGACTCAGAAGCAACTGAATCTGAAGAAGAAGAAGAGCAGAGTTAAGGGTTGCAGAACAAAGAAAGATGGAACAACAAAAAGGTGCTGGAGGATCCGGAACACTAAAAGAAGTGTCTCCAACCCACCCTGATCCGGTTAATCAACCCGGAGGGTCTGGAGTTACTACAAAAGAAATATCTCAGCCCGATTCGGTTATTCAACCCGATAGGTCTGAATCACACTCTGAGGACATGCCTCCACCAATTAGTCCGGTTAATCAACCCGGCAAGGAAAAAGAACCGTTGACAGATGAGGAGATAAAGTATGACATGTTCGAACAAGGCAATATGGAGCAGTATCAAGAAGGAAATGCTAATAATTTCTGGGAAGAGTCAGAGGACGAGCAACCAGGGGAGGAAACCACAAAAGCTGCAAACCAACTGGAAGCGGAATATAAGGCAGACGAAGAAGCGAGGAAGGAATCAGAAAGAGTGCAAAAGGAGAACGAAGAGGCAGAAAAGGAAGCTGATAAATACATTTCAACACCACCACTCACTCCACCTCAGTTAACTCTCACTCTTTATGAGCCTCAACCTGACTTACAGCCTAAGGCTTCAACACCTCCTACCTCCCCACCTAAGGATTCAACACCTCCTACCTCCCCACCTAAGGATCTAACACCTCCTGACTCACCACCTAAGGATCCAACACCTCCTGACTCACCACCAAAGGCATCAACACCTCCTGATTCACCACCAAAGGCTCCAACCCCTCCTACATCATCGTCACAACCATTATCACCACCCCAACCATCAAAGGCAACAACTGAAGAAACAATCAAAACAATCATTAAAGGTAAGTACGCAAAGAAGATTGCTAGGGTTACACAGGTTGAAGTCGTATCTCCTACAGCAAAGAAGTTAAAAAAAAAAGGCGGCAAAACTAGCACAAGCAAAGAAAGACATCAAATTAAGTGACCAAGTAACTGAGTTGCAGAATATGGTCAAAGGTCTTTCTGAGCAAGTAAATGAGTTGCAGGAGACCAAGAAACAAATGGATGAATTCCTTGATGATGATGTTAAGAAACGACTGCTCAAGGAAGCTAAAGCCAACACAAAGAAATATGTCAAGCAATACATGCCTGAGCTTATGGAAAAGATTGAAGAGTATGTCGACAACAACATTGCTGAACAAGTCAAGAACATCACAGGAACGATTCCTCATGACTCAGAAACCCAACCAAAGCTGCTTCAAGATTTCACAACTGATGAACTCCAACGAGCATTCCTCACCAGTCTCACAGCACTTACCTCACCAACTGATACAGAAATAGCTCTCTATGAGGCTATTAACGCAAATCTGGAATCTTGCAAAGTTGCGGCCAATAAAGGAAAACGTTCCCGAGATGATGAAGACCAAGACCCTGACATCCACTCAAAGAAGCAAAAGGGTGAAGAAGGATCTGGTCCACAGATCAAAGAACTAATTAGACCGTCAACTACAACTACATCTCAACCACACAAGGCTTCGGAGTCTGAACCTAAGGAGACAGAGCATCAATTTGAGCACGTTGCTACAGAGGAAATGGATTTTCAACAAGAATATGATCAACCTCAGTCACCACCAAAGACCAAAGCTACATCAAGCAAGAAATCTTCCAAAAGATCAAACGTAGTTTCGTGGCTCGATGATGATGATACACCTGGGAATGAGTTCTTTGATTAGTTAGCAAGTGCTCAAATACATAAAGACGAAGATTCCATGATGGAAGATTGCACATTTGAGTTTGCTCAACAACTCAAAAGTACTCAACGCATCAAGAAACTGACCAAGAGGGAACTTCGTCGGATTAAAAATGATGCCTTTAATCTTATTAAGGACAACTCTTCGAGTGCAGCTGAGCTCGAGTATCACCTTGACAACATTGCTCGAGCCATGTCTTCCAACTTCAGCTGGACTGATCCAGATGTGATTGGCAGCAGAGATAGCAAGAACAAGCCATACATCACAAACTGGACGAAGCCTCTACCGGTGATCAGAGTTTACAGTCAACTAGCCATTCCATATCATTTCTTCTTCAATAAAGATCTTGAGCTACTCACGCACGGGGCCAACTGTCAGACAAAATATGTAACTTCAATTAATTTGACTCCAGCAGCAAGATACGAACACCCTTCCATCGAGGAAACAGCCACTCATCTCTTCATTCCCGATAAGGTGCACTATGACCAAGATGCAGAGCTGGGCATTTATCACTGGTTTGAGAAAAGGAGGACTTGGTACAAAAGTAAACTAACCAGGAAGTCTCATGAACCAGTAAGAAGTGACCTTAGGATTGTTGTTGTAGTCAGTCTGAAGGGGGACAAGAAGTATGATTACACGTTCCTCTCAGAAATCAAAGTAAGAAGACATGACCAGCAACTCTACACGTTCTCTGAGGCTGATTTCCCGAACTTAAGCCTTAACGATCTTGAAGATATGTATTTGGCTAAAGTTCAAGGGAAACTACAACATGCGACACCCGAACTTCAGTACGCCTTCAGCAGATCTATTCTTCATTTCATCAAAAGAAAGATTATGAAAGAACGTGTAGAAGATCTTCAACTAGGGGTCGAGAGCTACCAGACAAAGTTGAACTTGACTGAACCACTGCTACATCTCCCGGATATCAACAATGAAGCTCAATACACCTTCAAGAGTCAGCCAACTTTTGGATTCGTCTATAAAAGTGATCTGACAATCAACTGCTTCATGGCATATCGGGATATTCATAAGTTCTGCGACACCATGTTGAAGAAGGTCCGTGATGGGTTATTTATTCGAGTTCGTGATCAACAATTGCTGAAGACAAAGAGATGGAATGGTGATCAGCAGAGACAGATCTACCAGTTTGTGAACAAGGTTGAGAGAAGGCTATTCAGAAGAGATCAGATGCGGAGGTTTGAAAGCTACGTTGGAGGACGCCCATCCTTCTCAGTCAGAACATTTCAAAGACCGGATCCAGTCTACACATCATTCAAAAGAAGAGGATGAAGTAAGAATTTGATTTATTCTTATAATTTATTATTCTTGCCTATATGATTGTTATACTATGGCTTGTGTACACATAACAGTGCACAACCCGTACCTGTAAAGAAAGGACCCTGAGGTACGCTTCAGTGCCTTAATCCTGATCAAAGGAGCGAAAGCTTCTTTCTTATGAGTAGAATTAAACCAGAATTTTTTCTAAGTTTTTTCAAAATTCTGCTCATAAGGACAAGTATTCCCTCGTTAAGGGGGAGTATTTGAAAAATAATCTTTGTTCCATAAATGAAAAGTTCTTGAAATTCTTCCCACAAAACTAACATGGCATATTTTTATCAAACGTTTTTCAAAAACATCATAAGTATGCTATTTTTGAGGGGGAGAATAACGATATGATCAAAATATGGTAACTTGCAAGATGAAATCTCATGTGAGCTAGGCTCAGAATTGACCCTCGAATTGACGATAGCAAAAGTCAGTAGTCGAAAAGACATATCCTGGACGGGTAATAATTTCAAGCCAGTTTATCTGGTGATGTAAGCGTGTCTCGTAAAGGATATGTCTGAGTAGAATGTACCGATTTTGAGCGATTTTCCTTGAATGTGATCTGGACGGGAAATAATTTCAAGCTACTTTTACTAGTGATGTAAGCGTGTCTCGCAACGATCATGTTCATTGAAAATTAATCAATTCAAAAAGTGCCGACTCTACCCGACATGTGCAAATTTACCTTAATCACTTATGAGCACATGTTAAGGGGGAGTCTTTCTGAAAATCACAAAACTCTCAAAGTGTTAACAAAATATGTTTTCACAATCATAAACACTTTGAGAGATTTTCAAAAGGTTTAGTTATGGCAACAACAGGATATTCATGGAGTTATAATGTGACTAAGGTTAGGAATAACCGTCCTATGATTCGCCAGAGCCGGAGGGATCTACCCAAGGACAATACCAATAGTTTAGAACTAGAAAGTCCTAGGTATGATTGAAAAAAGGAGAAATGAAATGAAAGGAGAAAGAAGGAGTTGAAGAATTAAAAAGAAAAGTAAAGAAAAGGGTGAAAAGAAATATCCCTCTATTTGTTCAACCTTAGGGCAGATACCGGGTTCAATACATAATCTACTGGTTGATTGGGCATCACCGGTATTGAAGATCAAAGTCGTCATGGACCCAGTGACGCACTGCACTAAACCTTCTAGCCACTCGGGTGTCTCTCAAAAGACACTTGTTTCATTTCACACGGAGAACCCTTCATTATCTATCAACCTCTTACTACGAGATGTGTTGATATTGAAAAGGAAGCACTCTGCTCCATGCCTCTGACGACCAAACAAATGTGCACTAATCAAGTTTAGAGCCATGAGATTCATCAAAGATCTCTTAGGTACACTTAGTATACACTGGCTGTTCAACAAAAGGAACAACAATTGTAAATCATAAGAGTGTCCTTCGCAGATCTTAGCAATCTGCCGAGAACATTCATGAGAGATACCACAAATGTGATTCTCAGTGATTGAATGGAAATCCTGCCAGGATCAACATCAAACAGCCCTGACAGCAGGTCACTTCGGTAATCCCTTGTGGGTTACACTTATTATTTGCTCCAAAAGTGGTCTACAATCGTGGGGTGATCTCCAGCGACTCACTGAATTGTGGGTGGACTTTCGGTGTGTCCGTGTAAGCCCTTTTGGGGGTATCTGATTTAGAATGACCTGGGTTTGGATTAGAGAAAGTCTTCACACTATGCTGTTGATGATCTCGAAGTCCAAATCTATAAGTACTGGATGATTTATTGCTAACTGTTTACTTGCAGCAAATCATGAATACCTGGAGTTCCACCATCTTTCCATCATGCTCATATCCTGATGCAAAGTTCTCAGAAAGACTAAGGAATATCAAAAGTTCAAAGATGTTAAAGAAAAGTCAAAGTTCAAGTACTACAACCTTTCACAAGTCAAATATTGAAGAAGTAAGAATCAGTTGAAGAACAAAAGTTGAAAGATATATGAGCATGGTGGAAACAACGTAAAGACACCAGAATCATAGACCATTGGAGGACAGCAGACCCTTACCATACCATATCATTTCACGTCAAGAATGAAGAACAAAGATTATGAAGACGTCAAAAGCCAAAGAAGCAAAGATGACATCGAGCAACAAAAATAACCAAGACTTAGGGGGAGATTGTTGGGAACACGTTTTTATTAGAATGCAAGTCTTAGTCATTTTATTTTAGTTATATTGGTTGCTAAACAATATGGGTTATACATATGTATGAAGCACATGGTCCATTAGTAGCCCATGGACCATGTGGCCTTGCAAAATCCTTCTAGAACATTTAAAGGAAATGATGCCCTAATTGTTTGCCTATAAATAGAAGGCTTGGGTACTCATTTCTCTTGTTGGTTTTGTCTCACTTGTGCGGAAGCTTTGTCAGTTTATCGTGTGAATAAAATCATCCTTCTATTCTCTTCATCTTTATTCTCTAATCTCTCGTTAGTGTTTAAGCTGTTTATTAGTTTTCATTCGTAGCTTAGTTAGTAGTTGTTAGCGTGGTTATTAGTTGATTAGATCTTGTGTTACGTTATTCATAGGGACCATCTGTCATCTAGGTTGCTTGACGTTATCTTTGCTTCTTAGGCTTCGACGTCTTTTGTATCTTTGTTCTTTTGTTCTTGAGATATGTGATATGGTAGTGTCTTGATCTGCCTTTCACCAATGTTCTTTGATGACTGTGTCTTTACGTCTTTTCCACCATGCTCATATGTCTTTTGACTTTTGTTCTTCAAGCGGTTCTCACTTCATTAGCTTCAATCTTTGACTTGTGAATGTTTGTAATGCTTGATCTTTGACTTTTCTTAAACTTCTTTGAACTTTGGTTATCTCTTAGTCTTTGTGAGAACTTTTCTTCGGGATATGAGCATGATGGAATGGTGATGATGGAACTCCAGGTCTCCATGATTAGCTGCAGGTAAACAGTTAGCAATAAATCATCCGGCACTTACAGGTTCGGACTTCGAGATTGTCAACAGCATAGTATGAAGACTTTCTCTAATCCTAGCCAAGGCCGTTCTGAATCGGATACCCCCGAAAGGGCTTACACAGATACACCGAAGTGCATCAACGATTCAGTGAGCCGCTGAAGTATACCGAAGTATCACTCCACGACTGTAGATCATTTTGGAGCTAACACTAAGCGTAATCCACAAGGGATTACCGAAGTGACCTGCTGTCAAGGCTATTTGATGTTGACCTTGGCAGGATTTCCATTCAATCATTGAGAATCACAATATGTGAATTCTCTCATGAATGTTCTCGGCAGATTACCAAGATCTGCGTAGGAATCTTCTAATTTATAACTGGCGTCCATAATGTAGAACAACCAGTGTAGAAATTCAAAGTGTTCCTAAGAGATCTTTGATGTATCTCATGGCTCTAGACTTGATCAAGTGCTTATTGGTTTTAGTCGTCGGAGGCATGGAGCAGAGTGCCTCCTTTTCAATATCAACACATCTCAGAGTAAGAGGTCGATAGATAATGAAGGGTTATCCATGAGAAATGAAACAAGTATCTTTTAAGAGACACCTGAGTGACTAGAAGGTTTAGTGCAGTGCGTCACTGGGTCCATGACGGCTTAATCTTCAATACCGGTGTCACCGTAGTAACAACTAGTAGCATATGTATTGAGCCCGGTGTCTGCCCTAAGGTTGATCATATGGAGGGCTATTTCTTTTCACCCTTTTCTTTACTTTTCTTTTTAATTCTTCAACCCCTTCTTTCTCATTTCATTTCTTTACTCCTTTTTTCATCATACCTAGGACTTTCTAGTACTAAACTATTGGTATTGTCCTTGGGTAGATCCCTCCGGTTCTGGCGGATCATAGGACGGTTTTCTAACCTTAGTCACCTTATAACTCCATGACTATCCTATTGTTGCCATAAACCAATTATTTTGAAAATCTCTCAAAGTGTTTATGAATGTAAAACATATTTTGTTAACACTTTGAGAGTTTTGTGATTTTTAGAAATACCCCCCCTTAACATGTGCTCATAATTGTTTGAAGTAAATTTGCACATGTCGGGTAGAGTCGGCACTTTTAGAATTGATTGATTTTCAATGAATATGACCTTTGCAAGACACGTTTACATCACTAGTTAAACTAGCTTGAAATTATTACCCTTCCTGGCCATATTCAAAGAATAATCTCTCAAAATCGGTACATTCTACTCAGACAAGTCCTTTGCGAGACACGTTTACATCACCGGATAAACCGGCTTGAAATTGTTACCCGTCCAGGAAACGTCTTTTCGATTACTGACTTTCGATTACTAACTTTTGTTACCGGTCCAGGACATGTCTTTTCGATTACCATATTTTAATCACATCTTAATTCTCCCCCTCAAAAATAGCATACTCATGTTGTTTTTGATAAACTTTTGATGAAAATATGCTTTTTAAGGTTTATGAGAAGAATTTCAAGAACTTTTGTTTTTAGAACAAAGATTATGTTTCAAATACTCCCCCTTAACAAGGGAATACTTGTCCATATGAGCAGAATTTTGAAAAACTTAGAAAATTTTGGTTAATTCTGCTCATAAGTAAGAAGCTTTCGCTCCTTATAAGAGGATTGTGGCACTGAAGCGTACCATAGGGTCCTTTCATTACAACTACGGGTTGTGCACTATTATGTGTGCACAAGCCATTGTCATATATAACAAATGATGATTTGCTGACAACATTTTACAATGATACCAGTGAGTTCAACTCAGGATGGCAGAAAGTGAGAATGTTTGGAATTCTTGCTCGTCCACCCACATAGCTATCTAGTCTTCTCATTTGCACCCGAAACTGAATCCTTCGTTCAATTCGGTCCACGAACTTGACTGCTTGTTTGACATCATTTCTCATCCACGTCATGTGCCTCAGCCACCCCTTCTTCCTTCCTTGTCTATGGTTCTCTAGAATATGAGTAAGCTCAGACTTCACTTGTACCAACGTTTGATCGCTAAACTTGTGAATGTCTTCATAGCCCATGAACTTTGGTGTGCTTCTTCTGACGAACACTACTCCAAATGGTCTATCACCGAAAGTATAAGGCTTCTTTTCTGCTATCCCCGGAGGTTTAAGATTAGGCTTGACCAGATTCAATTTCTTCTGGTAGCTTTCTACCCCAAGATGAACATCTTTAACTCTTGCTCTGATCACAATACTGCAGATGTAGATCAGAACAGAGTTGATGATGTCGTATTGGAGACGACCAGGTAGATGCTCGAGTTTGTCCTGAATCTTGAGTAGATACATGTCTTCAATGTCGTTCATGTTCAAGT
Organism: Artemisia tridentata subsp. tridentata; assembly: GCA_021014915.2. Lineage (NCBI taxonomy): Eukaryota > Viridiplantae > Streptophyta > Magnoliopsida > Asterales > Asteraceae > Artemisia > Artemisia tridentata. The sequence continues at coordinate 150,758,227 of CP139501.1, read as the reverse complement.
AGCGATAATCAGCTTCATTAAATGTGTATTCCTGGTCATCTTGTCTTCTCACGATGATCTTTTTCAGAAAATTATACCCATATTTTGATTCTGTTTCAGCACTTGTGATGGAGAGAATCCTACTTTTTTGAAAAACCTTAGTCTTCGACGTACAAGTAAGCTTCCATTTATAAAACCATTTCCTCATATCCGGCCAGTAATAGATTCCCAGGACAGCTTCATCATTATATTCTTCAATTGATTTGATGAATAATTCATTGATATGTTCTTCAAATCCTTCTAACATGTATGATGACACCGGGAACTTGGTGAGGGATGTAGCATATCATCTTTTTCGATTGGTGTTGCCATAGATCAGATACTCCAAGTCGTTGTTGAAGAAATACGCCTTGGGTATCTTATGATTGTGGGCATGTCCGATGAGAGGTAGGGGTTGCGAGCAATGTTGCAAAAATCGTGAATCGGTAGCGTGGCGGTCGACCACCATGCAGCGATTAATCGGCCAAGGCGGGATTTATCGGTGATTAATCAGATTGGCATTTTTTGCATGTTTTGGGTATTTCTAGAGACCAAACTAAATATCGTAACTGATTCCAAGCCTACTATGTTTCCAAACCTCAATAAAAGGCTCCAATTCTGATTATGAGGCTCATTGTGTGTTACAAGTGAAATAAACGATCCCTAAATTAAGTAGAATGCCTAAATATTTTTTTTAAAGCTGACCGATACGACCGATATGGCCGATACGGCCGATTTTTGGCCAATTTTTTGCCCAGACCGATTTTTTGACCAATATTCAAAATTCTACAAGGTCGAAGGCCGATAAGCGATATATCGACGATTAATCGGCTGATACAACCGATTTTTGCAACATTGGTTTCGAGTAATCACGAAGTTGGAAGTTGTCGTTCGAATGAGAAGAACTAGCATCATCCCAGTTTACATTCTCAGACAGAGCCTGCGCCACTTGTTCCAGATTGTATTAGCATTCCAGATGAGATGTTGTTGCAGTCTTGAACTCAGAGAATCCTGCTTTGCGGACTTTGATGATGTCAGACAATTGTAACTTTTGAACTTTCATCACTTTCTTCAATCTTTTAGTGAAGTCCACAACAGATCCTTCGGCGGGTGCTTCATTTTCTTCTGGAGCATCTGGATACGCATTCACCATTGCTTAAAACCATTCAAACTTTGGAGCGGCAGGGTTGTTCCATTCAGGTGCAGGTTTGAGTGTTGCATCAGCTGGTGGTGCAGGCACAGTTGCAGCTTTAGGTGGTGTAGCAATAGTTACAGCTTGATCAATGCTTAAATCTTCAAGAGGTTCAGCTTCATCAAACGCTCCGGTTTCTAGAGGTACAAATTGCTCATTGCATGTTTGGTGAATGCTGGAAGAAGGTGCTGTAGTTGAAGGGCCAGTCGATTTAGAACTTTTCTTTCTTCTCTTTGCTTGGTCGTCTTTGTCGTGATCATCACAACGACGTTTGCTTGGCTTTTCCTTCTTGCATGCCTCACCTTTCTTTTCTGCTTTCATGATTGAGTCAAGCAAGGCCTAACAAAGCTCTTCCTCTTCATGATCATCAATGATAGCCTCAAGCAATTTTTCTTTTATATCATCATTGGAAGGCTTGGATGGTAAAGTTGGAATTGTGATTGGTGTGGTTTGAAGTTGGTTAGCCACACTCCTATCCAGCTTTCTTTTGATGTATTCTTTTAGCAGATTCGGAAGTACATCTTGAAGATGTCGGCTGACTTCTAGTGGTACGTGAGTACTGAGATAGTGCTCTGCTACTTTCTCAAGATCATATGATTTAACTTCATTGATGTCAGATTGTTGTGCTGTCACCTGATTCTGTAATGTTGTAAGCTGCTCTTTCAGGGCTTTGAGCTCACTTTCGTCTAGTTGTTGAAGTGTGGTTACCTTATTTTGTAATGCAGTGAGCTGCTCTTTCAGGTCTTTGAGCTCACTGGTGTCTGTGGGTACTGGTGTTGGAGTTATGATCTTGGAATATTAACCCACAGATGATGGTAGTGGAAAAGGTATAGGGTTGTCACCTTGGTTGTCATCTTGGTCATCATCTTCTTCATCGCTTTCATTGTCTTTTTCATCATCATCCTCATCATCTTCATCATCTTTATCTTCTTCTTCATCATCTTTTTCTTCTTCGTCTTCACCTTCATCTGATTCAGAACCTGAGGGTGTGGGTGTATGTATACTTTGATCCGACTCTTCCGATTGACCCTCAAATTCACTAAGTATGATTGATTTTGTGGCCTCTGAATCATCTTCAGATTGAGATAAAGGTTGTTCTTCTTCAACATGTGAAGCTAATCCTTCACCTTTCTTCATTCTCTTGAGTTTCTCCTGATCAGCCAGCCATTTGGCTCTGTTTTCCTTCGTAGCTTTCTCGATTTTTGCAATCTCTTCTTCTCTGGTCATGGATGGTTCAATGGGTTCAAAAGATTGATCTGTCATCTTGATCGATTTTCCCTTTCCCTTGCCCTTGCCCAGTTCTTTATCTTGCTTTGCCAATTCTTTCTTGATTGTTATAAGCTCTTTCCTCCTTTCTTTCCTGAGGTCTACTTGCTCTTCTTCATCTTCTTCATTGGACTCATCTCTGAGTTTCAGTTTCCTCTTTTCGGTTTTTGTAAATTTCTTTGTTCTTGAAGAAGCTGCTGGGATAGTTTTGCCTCTTCCTCTACCTCTGCCTCTGGTTGAACTTGTACCCTTTACTGTAATACCAACCGTTCCTTCCTTTTTTGCCTTGTCATACCATCTGTAAGCTTCAGTTGCCACTACTACTTCTGTTAACATCCTGGGTGGAATTCTCAGACCTTGTTTGGTGGTGTTGGTCATGTGAATTTTAACCCTGGTGAGTACATGATCCATCTGTTCTGTATGAGCTTTCTCATTTAACCGTTTGTCAATTCCTGGATGGTTTTTCATGAAGTGTGAAATCAGCAGTTTTGTGAATCGTGGGAAGGGTATCTTGTATCCCTTCTTCTGGTTGAACTGTTGAGCTTGGTAGATCATGTCTCTCCATATGTACTGAGCATAGTCCATATGGAAGAAGTTAACGACACCCCAAAAGAACATTAGAAGTTCAAGTCTGGGGTGTTCAAGGCCAGTCACTTTCCCGGTAATACATTGGTTGATGATGGAGTAAAGGGTTAACCAAGGTTGAGGAATATGCTTCATATCCACCTTAGAATGAGAAGTCAGTTCATCACCCGGATCATCATAGCCGATGCGTTTTAATGTCCCGGCCATGGTTTCAAAATTAGGATCTTTATAGGATCTTTCTTTAGGGCCAGAAGCTTCTGAAGGAAGATCAAGCACATCACGAAGAGTGTTAATATCAAACTGGATCTCTGTGCTATCAAGGGTAGCTAACATTGTTTTGTTGTCTCTCCTGATAAACAAGGTGTGCCAGAACTGGTTCATGTAGACTTCAGGTACTCTTGCAGAATTGGTTATAACAGGACTGAAGAAATGCCTCTTGAGAATCTCCACCATTATCTGGCACGAAGGATGACATAGTAATGTCTCAAATTCTACTTTTGAGTTGGAGTCACTAATCTTTCGTTCATCTCCTTCTGGGATCATATCCTTTCTAGTAACGGATGTTTGAGACATGTTTAACCTGTGTAGCACAAACACAAACAACAACACACAATGGAAATTGCATATATATGTTAGTGTAAGTTACTTATTGCACGATCTTAGCCTAACTAATATGATGCATCACAAAAGAGATGTAATCATGAATAGTATGCACATATCAATCAAACAACCATATAGAAGCAATCACATTTTCCATTTAATGAATTCTGAACATAAAAATTTGTAAGTCTGAAAAATGGCTAACTCGAAGGTTTTGAAAGTTACTCGGAGAAAATGACAGTTACTCGGAGAAAATTGTAACTTTGATCCTTACTCGGAGGATTTGAAACAAAATTTGAAAATATATGTCCTAACTCGGAGATTTTCAATTTTCTTACTCGAAGTAGTTGAATATTCCCCTAACTCGGAGAAATCCCACTTACTCGAAGAAGTTTGTTAAGCATTTGTTACTCGGAGAAACTTACAACTAGTGTCTTACTCGGAGAGTTACTAACTCGAAGGATTTGAAATAACCAAGACTTACTCGGAGAAAAAAGTTAACTCAGAAATTTTTTTAATAAAAACCTTAGTCGAAGGATTTATTCATTACTCGGAGAATAAAGAATAAATACTTATTCGAAGGATTTTTGTAAAAATTTTCTAACTATACTCCTTACTCGGAGACTAAGTCGAAGGATAAGATCAAACTCCTTACTCGGAGTCTAAGTCGAAGGATTCAATCAAAATCTCCATACTCAGAGTCTAAGTCGAATACCTTCTTGAAAATTAAATTCCATGTAACACAGTTTCAGTTAACAAGCAATGATCAAACATTATCCTAACCATGTTCTCATCATAATCCATAACCCAGATATCCATATAACACAACACATTATTTTTCCACAGATAATTCAACCATATGCAATCATTCGATTTAGCCTATCTATTCGAATCAGGTTATGAAACATTAAGTGCATAGTCTAAGGACATATTCAAGCAAATCCCACTCATTAAAATATTTACACAAAGCACCAACAAGCATCAGCCAAAAATTTCGACTATATAAACCCTAAATCACTCGAATTACATCTATTGATGTTATTTGTTTCAATTAAATGATTGCAATACACTCTAAAACATGTTGTTATACTTTTTCCCTAACTTAATTAGATTAAAAGACAACAATCAAGAAATGCCCAAATCGATTCCTAAACCCTAAAATTCACGAATGAATAAATGAGCTACAGAAACGTTTCAATATTTCAAGCGAGTGATTACAAAGTATAATCGATCATGTATAACACTTACAATCGAGTTTTCGAACAAAATCAGAAAATCTTGATGTTGAGAGCTTTTGGCGGGTTTTTGAAAGGTTTAATGAATACTGTGTGTTTTGTTAAAACTGGTTTTGGCTTGTATAGATATAAGTTTGATCATTTGACATATTAAGTCCCTTAACTTGATTTCTAGTTCACACAAAGTCCTAAAGTGGTATACTTTTAACAATCTTGACAAATCCAGCCCTTGAGGTTTGTAATGGTTAAAACCTTGATCCAATTTTGATGAAAAACTTGATTAATTTCCATTTCTCCCCCTTGAACTAACACCTTTTTTTTATTTTTTTTTTTTTGAAATTTTGACAAACTTGTAGTTCAAGAGATCATAGAAATATGATTTGATGAAAATGTGGATGAAGAATGAAGATTTTGATAAAAAATGTGCAAAAGTTTGAAAAAATTCTCCCCCTCAAAATATGTTCGTGATTTGAAATTGATTAAATTTGAAATAACGAGAACATATTTTGATTTGTTTTGACTTTTGCACACTTAGAGAGATGATAATTTTTTTTTTATTATTTTTTTTTTCAATGACAAAATTAGAAAAATCTTTTTGTGTTTTTGAGAAAATATTTACAAAGATAGTTTTGATGTTTGACTCACTTAACTTTGTTTAAGAAAATTGTTTAAATCGTCTGGAGACAAACATCGCATACCAATCTGGTGAACCAATTCCACAAATCTTGCATGAGGCAAGGCTTTGGTGAATAAATCCGCCAATTGGTATTCTGTAACCACAAAGTAAAGTTCAATTGTACCATGTTCCACGTGCTCTTTGATGAAGTGGTAACGAAGAGCAATATGCTTGGACTTTGAATGCTGAACGGTGTTGCACGAGAAAACAATGGCACTCTCGAAGTCGCAATACATCAGAATTTTGTTGAACACGTATCCGTAGTCCATCGGCTGTGACCTCATCCAGATGACTTGAGCACAGCATGCCAACATGGCTACATATTCTGATTCAGTTGACGACAGTGATGTACAATCCTGCTTCTTTGACTGCCAAGACACGAGTTTGTCACCTAGAAATTGTACTCCCCCAGATGTGCTTTTCGTTGTATCTAAGCATCCTGCATGATCAGCATCTGAAAGGGCAATTAGTTCAAAACCAGAATCCTTCAGATACCAGATCCCCAAGTGAATGGTTCCCTTTATGTATCGAAGGATTCTCTTAACCTTAGAGGGGTGTCTTTCAGTTTGACTAGACTGATAGCGGGAGCAAAGATAGGTAGCAAATACTATATCTGGTCTACTGGTTGTGAGATACATGAGTGACCCAATCATACTACGGTATTTGGTAGGGTCAATTGGTGTCCCATGTAAATCAGCATCTAGCTTAGGGGATGATGCAGACATTGGTGTATTATAGGTGTCACAACTGGTCATGCCATGTTTTTTCAAAATCTCATGAGCATATTTGTACTGGTTTAAGAAAATACTACGGGGTGATTGATGAACTTGCAGTCCTAAGAAGAACTTGAGTTCACCCATCATGGACATCTCAAAGTTTTGTTTCATTAATTTAGCAAAAGCATTTGAGTATTTTTATGGGTTGAACCAAAAATGATGTCATCCACATAAATTTGAACAATCAAGATGTCCTCCCCGTGTTTTTGTATAAACAATGTTGGGTCAACTGATCCTTTTGTGAAATGATTAGCAATTAGGAATGCAGATAGTTTATCATACCATGCCCTCGGGGCTTGTTTAAGGCCATAGAGGGCTTTCTTGAGCCGGTAGACATGATTTGGATGTTTTGGGTCGACGAAGCCCTCTGGTTGTGTGACGTACACCTCTTCACGGAGTTGACCATTTAGAAATGTCGTCTTCACGTCCATTTGATATACAGTGATATTCTTGTGAGCAGCGTATGCCAGGAACATTCGAACGGCCTCAAGTCTTGCCACTGGTGTGAAAGATTCCTCGAAGTCGATACCTTCTTCTTGACTGAAACCTTTAGCAACCAACCGAGATTTGTTCCGAATAACCGTGCCATCAGTATCCAATTTGTTCTTCCAGATCCATTTCAATCCAACAACGTATGCTCCATCTGGTCTCTCTACCAATTCCCAAACCTCCAGACGCTTGAATTAATCAAGTTCTTCTTGCATTGACTCAATCCAATTATCATAGGTTAGGGCTTCTTTAATGTTTTTAGGTTCTGCCTGACAAACGGTGAGTGCATAAATGCAAGTTTCACCGTCTTTGTGGAGTCTTTTTCTTGTCATGACCGGGTTGTCTGGATTTCCAATCACGTTCACTAAAGGGTGATCCTTAGTCCACTTGTGGGTTGAAGGGTAGTATTGAAAATTTTGGTGCATATTTGACGGATCCAAGTTGCCCGTGGACGACTCTGCAATATTTGGAATGGTGGGAGCCAGAGCAAATGGATTGAAGAAAGCATTTTTGTCATAATTTGCGGGTGTGGGTACTTCAGAAGATAGAGGGGGATCTTCAGCTGCAGTCGCAGTATTAGAAGCTGTTTGTTCTACTGATGATGATGTTTCTGTTGGAGGTGCATCTTTAGCAACTGCTGTTGTTGTAGTTACTGGTGTATCAGGTGCTTGAATGTTGACGGGTTGTGCAGCGGAACTGGCGGATACATCAGAAGCACGACTAACGAGAGAGTCATCAAATAGCGGAGCAAACAAATCTTCCAAGTCCTTGCGGTTGAGAGAGAGAGGTGCAGCTGAATGATCAGGGAAGTTCAGACGGTTAGAATCGGGTCCTAAGCTGTTTTGCTCAGAAGCCATATCCGAGAGTTCATCAAAATAAGCGTGTATGGTCTCTTGAATTTCTCAGGTTCGACGGTTCCAGATACGAAATCCTTTAGAATTCTCGCAGTATCCAACAAAATCCCTATATCAGCTTTGGCTTTCAACTTTCCAAGATCATCACGATCATTATTTGGGTAACAGAGAGCCCCAAATACATGAAAGTAATTTATGTTTGGTTTTCTTCTGTGAACAAGTTCATATGCGGTTTTATTGTGCCTTTTGGTGATCATACAGCGGTTTTGGGTGTAGCAGGCGGTGGAGACAGCTTCAGCCCAGAGGTAATTTGGTAATTGAGCATTTATCAACATTGTTCTTGCGGCTTCCACTAACGTTCGGTTTCATCTTTCGACTACTCCATTCTGTTCTGGGCTACGTACAATAGATGTTTGATGTTCAATCCCTACTTTCTCAAAATATGCCCGAAGAGTGTGATTCTTAAATTCGGTTTCGTTATATGTCCTGACTTTTCGAACTACATTGTGGAGCTGAACTTGAATTTTGGTGAGAAAGGTGATGATCATCGAAGGAGCTTGATCTTTAGTGAAAAGAAAGTAGACCCAAGTCCATCGTCCATCTCGAAAAATCATCTACGATTACTAATATATATTGCTTCCCATTTATTTTCTGAACACGCATTGGGCCACAAAGATCCATATGGAGAAGTTGGAGTACATGATCCGTACTGTGCTCGGTTTTAGGAGGAAAGTGAGCACGAGTACTCTTCCCTTGTTTACAAGCTGGACAGAGATGATCTTTGGCATACCGGAATCTTGGAAGACCGTCTACTAACTTATGACGTGCAAGTTCTGTCATAGTTTTGAAGTTCAAGTGAGACAAACATTTATGCCATAGCCATGCTTTTGTATAGTGAGCCTTGGAGAGTAAGCAAATCGGAGAAGAAGCGGTCATATCTGACAAAGAAATGGTGTAAAGACTTGTTCCACGTTTTCATGTCATAAGGTCGTTTCCTTGTAGGTCTCGAACAAAGCAGGTTTTCTCCCTAAATGCAACTTCTAAGTCACCATCACAAAACTGCCCTATGGAGAAAAGGTTATGTCCAAGGCCTTCAACGTAGTATACACGGCTGATTTCAACGTTTCCGTTGACATAGTCCCCATAGCCCATTATAGCGGCAAATTGATCATTCTCGAATCTGATAGTTCCTATGAACTTTGCGACAAAGTTTACTAGAATTTTTAAGTTGCCTGTCATGTGTCGGGAACATCCGCTATCAATCCAAAGAACGATTTGAATCACTTGCATCACAAGAAGATGAAACAGATGGAGAGTTGGTAACGGTGGATCCCGTTGGGTTTGTAGCACAATTATTAAGCATCTTTGGTAACCAAGTAAAACTAGGTTTATGCTGTAACCAATGCTGCCATGTCCAACTAGATTATGCTTTCTTCCTAGTGAATGCACTTGGTGATTGAATTGTTTTGGGGGCTACTATGGTCTTGTCTACGGTAGGCTTAGAAACTACTTTTGGCGGTTTTCCTAAGATTGACTTAGCAGTGGTAGAGGGCCTAGAGGAAATTCCATTAGTACATTTCTGAGTACGAGACAAAAGGGTTTTTGCAACACATTTTTGATGATTACGAGACAAAATACTAGTATGACAAAACACACAATAAGCATTAACAATAACATCATTAAGAACATTCATAGTTTTAGCATTCGTTACATCAAATTTAGAATTACACTTTGTAAAGTTTGATTCTACTTTAGACATAGCATGCGTCTTATTCAGATTCCTAGTGTGAACTTCTACTTCTTGATCTTTAGGTAAGCTGCTCTTAGGTTTCCAGATACTAGTCTTCTTTTTGTTCTTGTTGGTCTTGGATCTGCTAACCTTAGGAGGGGTGCCTTGTCCTGTAGAAGTTGAAGCTTGCACATTAGAAGTCTGTGAAGATGCTTTTTTAAGTGTCTCATCTACTTGATACATGCCTGATGCAATCACATTCTTTTGAACAAATTTCCCTTTTTCAAGTACTTTGAGTTTCTCTTTCAACTCAACGATGATGTGATTCTTTTCTTGAAATTTAGAATCCAATTCACGGTTTAACCGAACAGTGTCATTCCTATTCTGACAAACTTCAACAATGTCTTTTTCTTGTGCAAAGATTTGACATTTTAAAACAGCATTTTCTTTTTCAAGAATTTGAATTTTTGAAACATGACTGTTTTAAAGAGACATTGATTCCTTTTGAGTTTGCAGTTTGAGTTCAAAATTCAGACTTTGGGTTTGACACCATTGCAACTTTTAGTTTAGTTGGAAAATTTCTTTTGAAAGGTTTTTTTTCACATCATCATTGACTTTTCGAAGTCTCTCATTTTCTCTTTTCAAATTATCAATCTCAAATCTCAACATCTCAATATCAACATAATGATCATCAACAAGCATTTCATTACACAACAGATAAATGGAATTCATAATCACAGATATCACATCAGAACATAGAACATTCTCCAAGAGTCGATCTGCTTCTTTTTTCAAAGCTTTGTTTTGACATTTTTGTTTTGAGATCTTTGTTTCTGTTGCTTCAAAAATGTTCATCATGGGTGCAACCTCTGTTTGAAGTTCCTGTTCCCAATGTGTAGCACAAAGTCGTAGGTGTTGAACGTGTGGCAAAAGTTTCTTTTGAAAAACTTCTCTCTTTTCTTTCTCATTGCGTCTTCCAAAAATTTTATGTCTTCCATAAATGTATTAAAATACCTAAGGACACAACATTGTTTTGGCAAAGGGGCAATGATACCTGGATTTGGTAAAGGGCTATTAACTTGTGCTACGGTGGTCACAGGGACAACTTCAGAAGTTTCACTCATTTCAATTAAAGACCATGTTTGTTCTGATTTATCTTTTTGTGGTACGAAAGTGTCACTGATATGAGGTGCTCTTGAGTACTCATATGGTTTATTAAAATGGACATTACTCATTTTAGATCGACTCTCGTCCTCTTGTTCCATTTCCTCTTCACGATTATACACAACAACACGCATGAAAGAATCATCAAAAAAATGCTCTGCACTGTATAACTTTGGATTTTCCTTGAGTGCTTTATGTAAAAAACTTGGTTTGTCACTTCCAATAGCAAAGCCATATCCTTGGGGATTTGGTTTTACAATTAATTTTTGAATAGTTGTTATTGATTCACCAGTTTTATACACAACGTTTTGAAATTCTTTGAGTTTGCCTTCCAACGCAACGATTTCCTCAAGGTATGAATCAACTCGTTTCCTTGAAATTTGTCTGTGTTCAGAAAAATTATCTTGACAAGTTGACAACTCTGTTTTTGTTTTGGAAAGTTCAGAGTGTAGAATGTCAACTTGTTTTTGAAAATCTAATTTTTCTTGTTCCTTTTGTGAAATTAATTCTTTTTTGGAAATGGTTAATTCACGAACTTGATGTTCTAAATCTTGTACTTTCACATATGATTGTTGGAATGCAGCCTCAAAGCTTTTCTCCCATTTTTCTTTGGTTTCATAATTTGAAAGTTGAAGTTTGTAGCACTCAAGATCCTTGGTCAACAATGCAACTTTTGCTTTTAAATTCCTATTTATATCATTGCACTTATCAATTTGGGATTTCTGTGCCTCTAATTGTGTTTGGGTGGTCAACAGCAAGGTCATGAGCTCTGGATCTGGACCATGCAAAAGATCATCTTGTTCAATGTGATCATTGTTATCATCATCAAGAGGATCATCAAATGAAACAACGGGGTTAATTTGATCTTCATCAAATGTAACTATGGTGTTTATTTGGTCATCGACTTGAGAGGATAAAAATGAGTCATTTTGACCAACATTTTCTTCAACAGATTCAGATGCAGAGGATGATACAATTTTATGAATGAGACATTCAGAGTCAGGTACCTGAGACAAGCCATCGGTATCATAAACCGGGCCTGTTTCACCCATATGCATTTCTTGCATGTTAGCCATCAATATTACAGCTGTATTTGCCTTTAGATCTTCCATGTCATCGTCTGAGTATGCATTGGCCATAAAGTTGTGCTCCTTCTCAGTCAGAGTGCCACCAGCTTCATCTTTAAGAGCCAGAAGAAAAGCTTCTTTGTGATACATACTGCCTCTGGTTCTTGGCTTGGGGCAAGCATTGGCTATGTGACCTTTCCCTCCACAATTATAGCATTTGACCATGGTGTTTCCAATCCCAGTATTCCCTATCTCAACAATTTCTGCCCTCCTCTGTGTGTTACCAATGTTGTTCCTACTATTCCCAGTTGAAGTAAACCTCTGTCCACCTGAATTTTCCATATAGCTACCCGAACCATATCTCCCAGAAGCTCTGTTTTGAATTTCAACTCTGCCATCATGAACAACTGCCTGATTCCGTGTGTTGGATGAAGACCTAAGACGGTTGTTGGATTTGTTTGAAAAATTGCTGAAAGCTCTAGCAATTAAAGCAAATCCTTCGTTCAACGAATTGAAAGCATCTTCTTCATCGTTGTTGTCATTTGAGTAGAACATAGAATCGGTGTTGTCATATGAAACCAGTTGATTATCAGCTTGTTGTGGTGATGCTTCGTATGGAACGAGTTGGCTTGATGAAGTTTGTGAGGGATAAGTTGAAGGATGTTGTGGTTGGACATAACTCTGATTTGGTTGTGGTGCAAAGTGAGACTAAGCAATCAAAGCAAGTGAATTTGGAGTTTATGATGGTGAGTAACCTCCACGAGCTGCTCTGTCAACTTCTTATTGGTGATGCTTCAAATAATCATACAGCAACCCATATGAGGCGTTGTGTAGATTCTTAGCTTGTCGAACAAAACTTACATACTTTTGCCAATCAGGTCCGAGACAACTCAGGAACTTAGTATTCACTGCAATCCTTGGTAGTACGATGTTGTGACGGTCCAAGTCATTGATGATATTGGTAAACCTATGGTAGCAGGACTCTAAAGATTCCCCAGCTTCAATCATAAACATGGTGTATTCCAGATAAAGCTTCGATTCCATATCCTCTTGATTTAACTCTGTTCCTTCCATGAGAAGATGTACATGTTCCCACATGTCTTTTGCAGTCTTTTGTGCATCGATACTTCGAAAGATAGGATTTGGAATTCCTTGAAGTATGTAAGACATTGCTAATTCATTTGCTTCTTGCTGAAGTACTTGTTCTGTTGTGAGCTGAGCAACAGGAATAGGAGTTGTAGTTGCTTCTCTTGGAGGAATGTGATTTGGATCTGCAGGAATCGTTGTAGTAGGAACCGGATATGGTCCTTCAATGATTACCTTCTTTAAGTACTTTCCATGAGGTTTCTTTAGTTCAATAAACCGAAGAAATCGACTTGACCACTGTACGTAATTACCCAGAGTAAGCATTGGAGGTGTATCTAAGGATCCTGCTTCGTGTCTGGATTGTTGACTGTTGATTGCTTCGCACATTTGGTCAAACCAGTGAGGTTGTTTTGGAGGAAGTTGGTAAGTCTGCATCGGTTGTTGAGGGACTTCTTGTTGAGGAAGAAATTGATGTTGCTGCATTAAGATGTGTTGTTGCTGATATTGTGGTTGATACTGTGGTTGAGGATATTGTTGCTGATATGGTTGTTGATGACAATATTGTTGTTGTTGATTATAGAAGTAGTTATAGTTTGGTGGTTGAGACATCTTGAAGTAACTTGTGGATGTAGGATCTTTAAAGGATAACGAAGGTTGTTGATGAAGATTAGGTTTGTAAGTAAAAGAACTTGAAGAAAAAAATCCTAAGTCGAAGAATGAATGCCCTAGCTTGAAGAAATCTAAGTCGAAGAATATAACTTGCTCGAAGAAATAATCCCTAAGTCGAAACCTTAATCGGAGAATTAGCCCTAAGTAGAAAAACTTGATCTTACTCGAAGAAAATTCCTTGCTCGAAGGATTATAATCTTACTTGAAAAATTCTGCTTAAAATACTTCTAACTCGAAGCTTTCTTAGTCGAAGGAATATCTTGCAACTCGAAGATTCGTTACTCAAATGATTATGTTCTTATTCGAAGAATGCTTGCTCGGAGAAATGTTCTTCTAACTCGAAGATTCGTTGCTCGGAGAATTATGCTTCTAACTCGAAGAATTCTTGCTTGGAGAGTTATTCTTCTAACTTGAAGAGTAACTTGTTCGATGGATAATCTTGTAATTTCTAACTCGGAGCTTGTTTACTCGGAGAACTCTTCTAACTCGAAGAGTCAAACTGACTTAGAATGTTTAACTCCTAACTCGGAGTATGTAACCTAACTTGAAGACTAACTTGGAAATTAAGCTGCTTACTCGAAGTCTGCTAACTCGAAGACCCATAACTCGAAGAACTCTTCTTACTCGAAGAGTTACTTGAAGTTTCAGCTCCTAACTCGGAGAATGTCGATGAACAGTAATATGATCTTCAAATTTCTTCCTAAATCTAATCTAAAACAAACTAAATTACCCCTTGGCGATTGATACCACTTGTTGTTACTTAGATTTATCACACAAGCTACCTTAATTCTAGAGAGAGAAAGTTAGAGAGAGAAAGAGAGGATGGTTAAGCATAAGACTAATGGCAAATGAAATCACATTAACCAACACCCCTTTCCTTCAATGGAAGGGGTATTTATAGTAGCATACAATAAGGTTGGGCTTTTGCCCTAAATGATAATTAATTACAATAAATAAAAGGCCACGGCCCATGGGCCTTCTACACAGGCTGAAGCATAAAACTAACCTAAAGGCCTGAGCAACCTATTATATAATATGATCAATACTTGAAAACTAATAATGTGTTCCCAACACTAGGTCTCCTGCATTCCCTTGAAAAGTGTCCTAACTTGTGACAGTTGTAGCATTCTACCCTAGATTTGTCAAATCCAGTAGTATCACTGCTACTGATGGTGATCTTCTTTCCAGTTCTTTGGTAGAATTTCTTAGCCCTCATGCTAAGAAGTGAGATTTGCCACTTGAGGTCCATTTCCTCCAAATCATCATCGTTAATCTCTTGGAGGTCTTCATGAGTCAGCATTGACCCATCTTTCTGGCTTGTCAAGAAGGCACAGTAGGTTGTGTCATTCAGAATACCAGTAGTACTGCTTGATGTGCTAGCAGTACTAACACTGGGGTCAGCAGTACTAACACTTGCAGCAACCTTCACTTTTTCAGGACTTGAATTACTAGGAGATGACACAAAGGCCCTGTTTCCAGTGATTGAAATAGTTCCTCCAGCCTTCTTCACATCCTGCTCAAAAATCTTGAAGTTGCTGTAGAAGTTCATCAGGCTCATAGTATCAATGTCTGGCTTGTTCTTCCAGACCACCACATGCATAGCCCACTCTGTAGGTAAACTTCTCAAGAACTTGGAGTTCAGATCTTCCTGAGGTATATCCACACCAAGAACAACAAGTTGGCTAACAATCTTTTGCAGCCTATTGAACATGTGATCCAAAGACTCATTACTGGTTGCAGTGAAGTTTTCAAAATTCTGCTTTAGTAGAGTCTTTTGTGTCTTCTTGGTGGCTTCATTCCCATCATATCTAGAAATGATTGCCTCAAACAAGGACTTGGCATCCTTGTACTTGCTGAAATTCAAGAATTTATCATTGGGAATTGTCATCATCAGCAAACTTCTGGCCTTGAGATCATTTTTCTTTTGAAGCCTCTCTTCTGCAGTCACTGGAGAGGTCTACACAACAGTCTCTACTTTACCATCAACTATTGTTGTAGAAGTTAAAGGCTTGAAAGAGTTTCCTTCTTCGATAATCTCCCAGAGTGCATAGTCCTACACTTGGAAGTATTGTTCTATTCGCAGCCTTCACATATCAAATTCGTTCTGTTTGAGCATTGGCAATTTAGCAGCCATGTTTGTTTGGGTAGTCTCCATGTCCATTACTTTCTCTTCTAAATCAATAGTATCCACCTGTCTCTGATACCACTTGAGAGGATTTTAAAACACTTAGTATGTTACTCCCTTATAATGTGTTTGAGATACTTTGAGTGTATGTAGTTAAGTATGCGGAATCTACTTAACCACACTTAGAAGAATTTTGGTTTGTTTAATGAAACAGTAATACTTGAATGATCAATGAACACAGTAAGATTAACACCAAACGATTCAATATTATTTCAAGAATAATACGAGTGATCTCGCTATCACTAGGGTTACAATGACCTTGAATCTTAACAAAACTCTATGACTGATCTATATCAAAACTTATAACCTAGGATCTCCTTTTATAGACTTAAGGAGTCCTTTACAAGATAAGTATTCTACCGTATATTTCTAACTAATTGTGATATACAAAGAATCCATTCCATATATATCCTCTACAATATCGTATAAAGCAGTTATCCATGCAGCAGTACCTTCTTTATACCAAGCAGTACAAACTTAGCAGTTTGTACTGTTCGTTGTTTCTTCAGCAGTCTTAAGTGATACACTAACAGTTTGTACTGTTAGCGTAATTCTCCTTGGCAGTACTAAGTCAGAATATTTAATTCCCAACACTTTCAAAGCACTCGATCTAAGAGAGAAACAATGGCAGGACTTGTTTGTTTTTAGTTGATTCGTATGAAGAGAGGGAGAGAGAAAAAGAACCGATTGTTTTAGGAGGGTATTAGAAAGGGAAAACCGTGTTTTGTTATATGGCAAGCCGTATAAAGTTTTTAAGAAGGGAATATAAACGTATCTTTTTTTTAATTGCAAAAGATATTTACTTGTTCTTATCTAATAAAAAAAAATGTGTGATGCAATTGTATAAGGATCAAATTTGGTCTTAACACTTAAACGTGTGATATTTTACAAAGGATAGAATGGTGTGTTGTTTAAGTTATAAAGGTTAGGATAGGATTTATCTTTTGTGTCTTTATTTCATAATCATATAACATATATTTTAGGTTTATTATGATTTATTCTATAACTTAGGTAAAATTTCAAATTAGACGTCAAAATTGAGAATTCAGAATTTAAGGTTTTACAACTCTTCCCCTCTAAAACAAAAATTTTCGTCCTCGAAAATTGAAGTAGACAGATTAAACAGAAACGCACCAGATTACGAAAGGAAATGAAAACGATTTCAACAAACGGAAAAGTTGTTTCTCATGACTCGATTCTGACGATCCAAAATAGCCTCAGGCTCTCTCAACAGAACAAATCATAACTAATCTGATCCAACGGATTTGAAACCACATGTGACGGATGATGAACTGAGGCATGATATGAACATGAGATAAATACGAAGGCAATGCTAAACGGTAGGAATTTTCATAATCCTATTCTAAAATTTCGAAGAATCAAGGAAACGTACAAACGATCAACGAAGTAATTATCGAATTATCGAACCTAGAATACCCGTAACGATAAGAATGAACCTAAGGACTAACGAATCACTTAATAACTCTTCATCATATGCCAGAATGTTTAACACTTATGTACGGAGACACCCCAAGAATACACAATCTCCGGTCTGAAATTTCAAAGTTCTTCTCCCACAACGGTATCTGTTCTATTCGTCATTAAAATCAACTCCGGGCTTTTAATAAACAATCTTCTGAACTTATTCCACTAAAAGGTGCTCTACACTTCTGTTCATACATAAGTCTAAAAGGATTCACTTGCCATCAACTTGCCATCTTGAGTCTGATTCCTCAAGCCTTCTGCAGATCTTCCCAGAATTATGAAGTAAGACGCGGATCTCAGACACGATCACTGCAGGTGTGCTATCTAACCAAAAATTTCTAGCTTAAAGGTTTCTGCCAACTTGCTAAATGTCTTTCCACCAGAAAGTCTGCCCCAGATCTTAATTCATCGTAGTACAACTAAGATGAATAAAGAAATAAAAATTGTGTGCCTTAGTTAAATAGTTTCCTCAAGTCTTCAACATAGATCATAATCCGCCATATAAGAATTACCTCCAAATCTTACTAACAACCACCACTTCTGCCAACTCCAAGTTATGCGTTGAATAATTCGCCTCATACAGTTCTAGTTGTCTTGATGCATAAGCAATAACCTTCTCATACTGTATAAAGGCATAACCAAGTCTCTTCTTGAAATGTCCAAAAATTGGTACTCACCTGTAAGTATGGAAGTAGGAGCTAATTTTTGTTTCAGCTTTTCCAAAACTCAGTTCTCATCCCAACTAAACCTCTCTCCTCTTCTCATAAGCTTCTTCAACGGTAACACCAGTCATGAACATCTTCCACAATTCTTCTACAAGACTCAAAAGGTTCTAACTTCTGTAACTATCATTGGTCTTGACCATTTAGTGGTAATCTCAATCTTCGCATGATCCATAGTAATACCATCCGCCGAAACAATGCAACCTATGAACGTCAACCAAAATCACACTTCGGAAATTTTGCAATAAGCTTCTACTGACATAAAGTTTCCATCACAATACGAAGATAATCTTCATGATTTTTCCTTCATCTCCGAATGTACCAAGATGTCATACTATGACAAATTTGTCCAAGTACTAACGAAAGGCACGATTTATCAAGTCCATAAAACAGCCGAAGCATTAGCCAATACAATTGGCGTCACTAAACTCATAATGACCATAACGAGTACGAAAGGTAGTTCTAGGAACATCTTGCTCTTCACACGCAACTGATGTTATCTAGACCTTAAATCAGTCTTAGAGAAGACTTAACATCCTAAAGTTGATCAGATAAGTTGTCGATTCAGGGTAATGGATAACAATTTCTAACTGTAATACGGTCCTACTTCCAGTAATCAATATACCACCTCATGCTACCATCCTTCTTCATCGCAAATAAAACTGGAGCACCCTACGGAGATACACTAAGACGAATAAAACTACTTCCTAGTTCTTGTTGCTGCCCCTTCAGTTCTCTCAATTCAACTGATGATATTCGATACGGAGTTTCAGAATCAGGCAAAACGTCGCTCTATTCAGATAGAATTCAGACTCATTCCACTTACTATTCTCAGGCACTTCTCAAAGACATCCTATGATCCCAATAAATTCAGGTTATATCATGTAACTATTATCACGTTGGCCAGGCGTCATAATACTTGCATCATATAAACATGCCTTTATTGATATCATATTCTACCTCGAGTCGTGACTAAACAATCTTTCAGTACCATGTCAAATCAACTTCACACTCCGGTGGAAACCTTGGTAGTTCATTCAGGGAGTACATCGAAAAGGTTCAGATTGCAAAATGACTCTTAAGGTGAGATCCAGCCAACGGTGTACAAAATAGGTGCTAGGAAACCTTCACAACCGCGAAAATAACGTACGAGTTTCCAGGGTAGTAATGATAACAACGGGTTAACCAATCGGAAATCATGGTAAAAAGAATTCAGGATGTTCAAATTGTCAAAGGTGTACAGTATGACAGTAGTTAGCATCTTGATGCTCAGTCAACTAATCCATACCAGAATAACATCAAAATTAACATTCCAGAGAAAGACAGATCAGCAGAGTGAATCTTATCATTCAGAAGTGAGGGAAACATTCCTATACTCGTGGTTAATCACCACAAGATTTCTTATAGGAATAGGGATGGGTAAGGTGAAATCTGATAGTGTAGGGAAACTTAAATATGCTTAGCAAAAGCAAGAGAAATCGCAGAATGTGTCAAACACATCATGGTCACAAGAATTCTCAGAATGATCTAAGAGGCATCTAAATGATTAACAAACGAATCAGAGGTTAAGGTCAGAATCAGATAATAAGGCTTATATAGTGTCAGGCATTACTACAGAATTCTCAACGCATTCTAAACTTACTCGGTCACAAATCTTAGGTTGTGCAAAATAATTAGTTTCTAATCTCCGGAAAAAGTGATCTTAAAAGGGTTTAACTAAAAGCAAGGCACGAATCAGAGTGATGCGGAAGCAATGATACTTAAACAAATGTCTTATAGTCTACCCAATCCTCACCGGTCATAATTTAAGTTTCTTCAGAGGGGAAATCCTAAGGCAAATTCTTAAAGGTTGTTTCATAAGCTCCTATAGTGAAAACCTAAGGGCCAAATCTTTCATAGGTCATAACTTAAAGTACTACATGTCGAAGCCTAAGCTCTAATACCATAATTGTAACACCCCAACCCGAAAAGGGCCTAAGTGTAACATTATGGTGTCAATCAGAACAAAATAAACGCAAGCGGAAGACTTCTTATTAAATACTAAGTCAAGAATTACAAGGACTTACGAAATATAATCCAAACAATAATCTAAATACAATACATATCCAAGGCATAATGTCTACAATCATAACTCCAATAATGGAATCTAATCAAGGGTAGGTCCTCTATCTTCTACTCTCAACACTCATGCCCAGCATCCCGCTTATAACCTACCGCAGAGAAAAGAAAATGCGGCGGAGCTAACTCTCAGTGAACAGATATAAACAAATGAAAGGTAATAAGCGTATACGAAATGAATAAGCGAATGAATCCAAGAGAACCTGCTTAACAAGATGTCAAACAGAATATGAAACATGTGAAACGGATCAAAGCATAATAATGAACATAAAGTGGATAACAATATCAAAGGGAATGCCCAACAAAACATATAGCAAATTGTACATGGAGTAGCTAGCTCGATGTACCAAAAGTGAAATGGGGTGTATTGCACACACTCAAGTCCATTCACAAGTATATATCAAAACTGAACTAAGTACCTAGGATGAATCCATACGCTCCCTTCAAAACAGAGATATATATGCCAGTTCTAAACTAAACATACATATAATAAACACGGGCCAGGTGTGCTATATATAGCAATATAATCAAATGGGAACCCTGTGGACAAAAACGCACCTCCACAGATAGTGTCAATACCATTGGTGCATCAATGGCAAGGCCATGGACTCCCCATGACTGGCTACAAATATGGGCAACATAATAGGCATAATACATGCAATCTAATGATATGGGATAATTATAAACTATCCAGCTCAGATAATAGCTATATGAATGGAATATAGCATGAAAGGAATAATCAAACGAACAACTAAACAAATACGGATCAAAGCATAACAAATATCAGGAAACAATGAGTCACGAGAAATCCCTAAGGATAAAGTACAAACAAATTATGTAATTATGAAAATCATTTAAATGTTGTTTTCATGAAAGTATTCTTTTAAAAGCCATTTTTATGAGAGTCATTAAACCTTTTATATAAAAAGTGGTGTTACCTCGTATTCATAGAAATCATTTTAAAAATAGAATTTCTCAAAACCATCATTAAGATATATATTCAAAAAAGTTTTTCATACAAGTCATAATATCTAATGGATTACAAAATATCAGAGGATTCAAATGCGAATATTGAAATCACGAACGAATCAAACCATACCATAACGAAACGAGTCATGAGAAAAACCCTTAGTGAAAAAGGGCAGAATATTTGTACCTTATGAAACACAAGCAAAAGGGCTAAAGAACACAAGAAAGAGGATCACTCCGACTTCACTGGATCTACGTGAATTATAATCATATATTACTTATATGCTCATTTAATATCATAATGGATTTTTAATGCTTTTTATCAATCACATCTTCATATTTAGGGTTTACTTAAGTTAAGTGATTAATACATAGGTTTAAGGTTTCATAATTAAGGCATAACTTAATTAGGTTATAAACGTAATATCAAAATAGTTTTAGTCGAATATGGAATTCGGTTAGACTGAGTTAACAATCAAGACATATGTTTTATATGAGTTTCAAATCAATAATTAATCTAGTTAAGGTTTAAGTGTGTCAAAACAGATTTTAGGTTTAGAATGCAAATCTAACTCAGTTTCTTATGAATTTATATACCTATCAACTAAGCTCCTGAGGCTCTAAATTTTTTATTCATGACTTCTGCATATGTCTAGTAGTTCCCCTAATTTTTTCAAATTTTATTACTAAGTGCAAGTACTCTTTCAAAAATCATTTTCCCAAACTTGCCCAGAAAGATAACTCCACAGACACCCAGAAAGTTTGCCCTTAACAAACCATTTAGACACTTTAGAAAAATCCACCAAACTTACAGTAAGCCATATACATCTTAAAAATTATCCCTGTCAAATGAGACATCTTAATTCCTTATGGTTTTAAAACTAAAAATCAAAAACACCAACTGATTTTCAGACATCCAAAATACAGTTTTGACACTTGAACTCCCAAAAATCAAAAGACTACTCTTCCAACCTCCAAAAATTATGAAATTTGACATCCAGATAGAACACATCCTGAATTTAGTTTTAGCCTCAAAAATCTTGCAAAAAAACATTTGTATCATTAACTTATGACCCTTGCAACACGACCCAAAATCCTGGACAACATACAGTTGAGACAGAAACAACCGTAACCTAAACCCTTTTTAACCCATTCGACCCATCAAAAATTCCTAGGGTTTTCCAGGTTTTATTTAACCATAATTAATGTCTTATTAATGAGCTTATTAGGGTTTCCATATCAGATCTAGGGTTGAATGTTTAGTTCGAACAAAACAGAAAATCATGGGTCGATGCATACCATTTTAGCCAAGTTATACTCATGATTTCATGTGATGTTATTACCCTTTTTTAAGGACGGACAAAACAGCAAACAAAGCAATTATACGAGTAGATTAGCAAGTTATTTTTATGATTTCATATGGCGTATTCAAGTGTGATAATGAGTTAATGGACAGCAACATTAAAACAAATCATACGAATACATTGGCATGTTAACTGGTTAGGTTTTAGGTTTTATTAAATTCATATTAACATACATATGTGTGTGTCAAATTGAATAAGAAACAAGAGTGATTATGTGGTACCTTCTGATGTTAACAAGACAAAGAGAACAAAAGAACAAGAATAGGAACACCACGAATCAAAACCCTAATACCACGAATTTACACCAACAGCAGCCATCTTGCACACTACGAATTTACACCAACTGTAAAACCTTTCAAAGCACTCGTTCTAAGAGAGAAACAATGGCAGGACTTATGTGTTTTTAGTTGATTCGTATGAAGAGAGGGAGAGAGAAAAAGAACCGATTGTTTTAGGAGGGTATTAGAAAGGGAAAACCGTGGTTTGTTATATGGCAAGCCGTATAAAGTTTTTAAGAAGGGAATATAAACGTATCTT
This sequence comes from Artemisia tridentata subsp. tridentata, assembly GCA_021014915.2. Lineage (NCBI taxonomy): Eukaryota > Viridiplantae > Streptophyta > Magnoliopsida > Asterales > Asteraceae > Artemisia > Artemisia tridentata. The sequence continues at coordinate 150,735,441 of CP139501.1, read as the reverse complement.
TTTTTTGAATTGCAAAAGATATTTACTTGTTCTTATCTAATAAAAAAAAATGTGTGATGCAATTGTATAAGGATCAGATTTGGTCTTAACACTTAAACGTGTGATATTTTACAAAGGATAGGATGGTATGTCGTTTAAGTTATAAAGGTTAGGATAGGATTTATCTTTTGTATCTTTATTTCATAGTCATATAACATATATTTTACGTTTATTATGATTTATTCTACAACTTAGGTAAAATTACAAATTAGACGTAAAATTGAGAATTCTGAATTTAGGGTTTTACACAAAACCAACTTTTTAATATATGTTTGCATGTGTATATATGTATGTCGACTGTGTAAGTGTACAAGGCAACATATTTCAGGTTTCAAACCTTACAAATTAATAAGTAAAATAGTTATTCTTCTCCTAAGTTTGCATGCAGTCATATATATATGTTCAAGAAAAATCATTTTAGTTGGTTTAGATTTAAGAGCTTAATTTACGTTAACATGTAGTTTATTTGATGATGTTTCTTCGTTGCATGGCCACACAAGATCACGATACATTTTAAACGTGAGTTTTATAAGTGATACGTTAAAGATATGAGAAGTGTTTAGCAACCTAAACATGTCACGTACGTTTTGTAGAAACTACTTAACGCGACTAAGAACATTATAATGCGTAATGAAAATGGATTAGGAGGCTTACTACACCAACTGTGGTGGTGGGAAACGAAGTGGAAAAGCGAACGAGGGACAACGTGAAAACCAAAACTCCAAAGCTTCAAAGCATTTAAACCCGTCACGTACTAGAACTAGAGAGGCTTTAGAACTTGCATGGGATATTATAAGGAGGAAATTGGCATATGTCTTTAAGGAAGTCAATCTTAGTTGGTAAAATGTTATCAGTAGTATAGTGTGAAAGGACAAGTAAGAATAGTGTGACACTTCATTGGATTGATTTGATGATACAAATTTTTCAAAGGTGATGATCTCCTTGCATGTCCTCTAGTATGATTACTCTTCTTTGATTGCATTTTGTTTCTAAAAACGTGTGATACTTACACAGAATCTTTATGGGGTGTTTGATGTTAAATAAACAAATTGTGGTGATGTGAACTTTCTAGAGATTTGACAACTCCTGCTGGCCTGGGTGATGATGGTGTATGATTGCACCTTTTTGACTTGACTTAGTTTCTTAAGAAAAAACGTGTGTGTCATGGGATTATTAGAGTACGTTTGATAGGATTTCAAAGGGTGAGTTTTGGTTTATTCGAAACACAAAAGAAAGGAACAACAAAAAAATATATAGGCAAGCATGTTCATATGTCCTCGTTAGAGTGCGTTTGTTATTTTAATCACAGTAAACGTGCGTTGGTTGTTTAAATGGTTGTGTTCGTTTATTTAGTTACGAGGGGTACGTTTGATATTCAGTTACGAGGGGTGTTTGCTCGGTTGTGTCACAAAGAAGGGGAAAAAATCAAAGTAGTATGGGTTTGTTTGTTGGGCTCATTGGGTGGCCAAAGCCCAAAACAATAAAGGTGTCCATTTGGTTTGTTATAAAACAAGCTAAGACCCAAACAAATATAAAGGGTGTGTCGGGTTAACGTTATAAGGCCCAATAGGATTTTCGAGTTTGATTATTTTGTTAGTTAATCTATCGTGGTACGCGTGTGAACTTGTTCCAATGAAATGTGAATCGCGTTACATAGTTATGATTTGTAATTGCACTTGTTAAAAAAAATTGACTCGTAAAAATGGTTAATTAACTTTAACAATGAATTACTTCGTGTTTATCAGTAATAAATGACTTGGTAAATTTCGGGTTCTTACAGTACCTACCCGTTAAACAGAATTCCGGGATCTGTGGTATTTGTCGAGGTATGAATAGTAGCCTAACGGCTATTTTTTTGTTTTATAAATACCCCATTTTGATCTTTCATTTTTCCCATGCAATACTAAATTTTTTACCTACATTCCTCTCATAAGATCCAAGATGTCGCACGTTATTACCGTTGTTGCGATCGTGTATGTTGTAGCCATTGCTATCTACTTGGCCATCGGCCCAAATGAAGAAGGTTACGAGTTTTTAGCCGGGATTTTAGCGATTCTTGTTCCTCTCGTGGTTCTAGCGATCGGCGTAGATATATTTTGGGGGTAATAGATAGTATTGCGAGAAAAGTATTGTAATAAATCTTTGTTTTATTTTAGTCCTTATGAAATTTCTATGGTAATAAACGAATGTGTTACGACAAATCTATTTGTTCTCTTTATTTATCGAGCTACGTCTCTTGATATTTTCTTTATAACACTCAATAACTTGCTTATATTCTTTTATTATATAGAATTTTCATAATGTTGCATCCAGTCGTGATTCTTGCTCTTGTGGGTGTAGTGGTGTTTTTCGTTAGCTTGGTGGATCAACCGTTCAACAATTTCATTCCTTACTTGGTGATCTTTGTAACATTAGCACTACCACTGTTCATTATATCGTTATGTATTAATATACGTGAATTCTAATGTAATAATAATTTACGTTGCTTATGTTTCCTTTTCTATAGTATTATGTTTATAGTGCTTTATCTTTTCTAAAAGATTTAAAGCGCGAATATTCTAAATCATCCCACTTAAGGGTTTTCGACACAACACTTATACTTAACTGGTGAGTTACAAGGAAATGTAGACGTTCCGAGAGTAGAAGGAAATATTCATACTCATTTTCGAAGATGAGGAGTAAGATAATCAGGGAAGATCGTCATAGTGTTAAAAATAGTTGGTTGAGTATACGAGTTAATGTAAACAGGATGAAACTCTTTATAGGCGAGTTAATCAAAGAAATTTTTGTATCAACCTTCCTCCTAATCAAGTCCGCTTCTCTCACACGAGCTCTACTCAAAAGGTCTTCCAAAGTAGTACATTTGAACGGCGAGATTACATCACGAATATCATCCTTAAGCATCTTTGGAATCTATCGACTTTAAGCTTCTCATTTCCATGGTATTCGGGACAATACGGAACCATATCATTGAACTTTCTCTATAACTCATTCACGGTCTCATTGGTTTGAGTGAGAGATTGGAATTTCTGCCGGATTTTGTCAATTTCTTCTACCGGAGCATACTCAGCACTGAACAACTCCTTAAATTCCTTCCAAGTACACGCTTCAGCCCAAGTTTCTCCCTTCTCACAAACCTTTCCTTCCCACCAAGTCTTAGCGCTATCGCAAAGAAAGTTAGTAGCATAGATAACCTTCTTCCTTTCCTCACATCCACTAGTACGGAAAGCACCCTCCACAGCCGTAATCCACCTATTACTAACAATTGGGTCAAGAACACCGGTAAACCGTGGTACATCACAAGCCGTGAAGTCACGGTAAGTAGCTTTGTCACTTTCGGGTTCTTTTGCTACTCCACATTCCTTCTTAAATTCCTTGAATTCGTCTTTCATTAGTCCCCTAAGATTTTGCGTTGTTTGATTAACATAGAAAGGCGTTGCTTGCTTAATAGCCTTACCCACTCTTTTTGCTAACATTGTGTCTAAGGCTTTCATCTCCTCTTCAGAGAAACCCCTAAAGCTAGGTCCCCCGGAACTAGAAGAAGAGGAACTTTCATTGCCTTTATCATTGTTACCCGCACCGCTTGTCGAAGACTCGGCATGTTTAGAAGCCGTAGATTTTGAGACTTCCTTTGGGTGAGGGGTTTTCATTTCTTCTCCTTACTGAAAATAGCAAGTCTCACATCAAGTAATATCATTTACATAAAAGTCGACACTCACCTAGAACACACCAACAACTTCCAGACTTTTCTAAGGATAAGGGATTTTTTACCATGTGTTGGATTAACTTTGGTCATTGGCAATTGTAGTCCCTCTAAGTCTTATTCTCCCTATATTAGGCTCACATTTATTTACTACTTATTCATAATACATAATCTATATCTATATAACTTATTATTTACATAAATGGTACCTCATCGGGATATGGGTGTAACAATTCTCCCCTCCTTAAAATGAGAGTTCGTCCTCGAACTCTATTCTTGAAATAAGTGAGGATCTTGCTCCTTTTTTTTTAACCTAAAAACGCCTTTCTACGGGGAAACCTTTAACATAACCAAATCGCCTACCTCGAATTCGATTGGTCTTCTTCGATTATTGGCATAACTTTTCCACCTATCTTGCGCCGCTTTAAGTCTTGCCCGGATCAATTCAATCTTCTCCGTTGTCGCCAATACTACATCCGTGCTCGCCAACTCTCTCCCTCCAACTTCTTCCCAACACACGGGTGCCCTACACCTTCTACCATAGAGCATCTCATAGGGTGGCATATCTATACTCGCGTGATAGCTATTATTATAGGCAAATTCAACTAGAGGCAAACGATCATCCCAAAATTTACTTATAACCGGGCATCGTCAATGCTTTTCTTTTCAAGGCTCGTATCCATCACGTGAGCCATAAAGGTATAACAACAACGTGATAAATATCTCCTAGCCTTTATCGTGGAGCATAACTTCAATTCACCCTTCCTTTTATCACCATAAATAATCATCTCACTACCGCTAGGATTTACAACCTGAATGATCTTTTGGCTACAAAGAATGGCCGCATTATATTTGCCAGGCCAATCCATTCCAATGACAATATCAAACTCTCCTAGTATTATAGGAATTAAGTCAACTCTAAAGGCACTATCATCGATCTTTATCTCTACGCTTCGATATACATTGGATACAACTACAACCTTACTATCGGCTATTTCTACTTCAAGGGGTATCGGAAGATAAACTAGTGGGGTGGTTAGTTGCTTGGTAGAATTATAGGATACAACGAACACACTAGCACTCGAATCATGCAAAACTCGAGCGGTTATGGAAATAACGAGAATAATACCTGAAATAACATCGGACTCCGACCTAGCTTCTTCGGCACTCATTTGATAAACTCGAGCCATTGGTTTTGGAATTTCAACCTTTTCTTCTTTGACAGTCCTCAATGGCCTTGCTTCAATTGCTTTTGTTTTTGGGCAATCCCTCAACCTATGCCCTATTTCATTACACCCGAAGCACACTATCGTCGGTTTGGCGCAATCTTTACTTTTATGGTCAAGAGCTCCACACTTGTAACAACCCGGCGTATTACGCCTACACTCCCCAAGATGAAACTTATCACACTCCGGACAAGCCACTTTAGTCTTGGTCTCCACATCTTCCTTGCCATGACCAAACTTGGTTTTCTTCCCATCTCTATCTCCAAACTCTTGCTTCCTCTTTGGTTCCTTAGTCTCTTTATCCTTCCTCCTAATCAAGTCCGCTTCTCTCATACGAGCTCTACTCAAAAGGTCTTCCAATATAGTACATTTGAATGGCGAGATTACATCACGAATATCATCCTTAAGCATCCTTTGGAATCTATAGACTTTAAGCTTCTCATTTACAAGGTATTCGGGACAATACGAAACTATATCATTGAACTTTCTCCATAACTCATTAACGATCTCATTGGTTTGAGTGAGAGATTGGAATTTCTCCCGAATTTTGTCAATTTCTTCTACCGGAGCATACTCAGCACTGAACAACTCCTTAAATTCCTTCCAAGTACACGCTTAAGCCCAAGGTTCTCCCTTCTCACAAACCTTTCCTTCCCACCAAGTCTTAGCGCTATCGCGAAGAAAGTTAGTAGCATAGATAACCTTCTTCCTTTCCTCACATCCACTAGTCCGGAAAGCACCCTCCACAGCCGTAATCCACCTATTACTAACAATTAGGTCAAGAACACAGGTAAACCGTGGTACATCACAAGCCGTGAAGTCACGGTAAGTAGTTTGTCACTTTTGGGTTCTTTTTCTACTCCACATTCCTTCTTAAATTCCTTGAATTCCTCTTTCATTAGTACCCTAAGATTTTCCGTTGTTTGATTAACATAGAAAGGCATTGCTTGCTTAATAGCCTTACCCACTCTTTTTGCTAACATTGTGTCTAAGGCTTTCATCTCCACTTCAGAGAAACCCCTAAAGCTAGGTCCCCCGGAACTAGAAGAAAAGGAACTTTCATTGCCTTTATCATTGTTACCCGTACCGCTTGCCGAAGACTCGGCATGTTTAGAAGCCGTAGATTTTGCGACTTCCTTTGGGTGAGGGGTTTCCATCTCTTCTCCTTACTGAAAATAGCAAGTCTCACATCAAGTAATATCATTTACATAATCGATGCATGAATGACATATATATATATATATATATATATATATATATATATATATATATATATATATATATATATATATATATATATATATATATATATATATATATATATATATATCCTTATCCTACACACCCTAGCTTGTCACCCGTGTATGGTCTAGATGATTTCAATTTCATATATGTTCCGTATTTTTATCACCACGGTGGCCAGGCGTAGTCATGAAAATATTGAACATATTGGTCCTCAAAATCATCCAAATGATACACAAATAACAAACACTAGCTCTAAACGCATCTATACAAGGCCTAAGTCTAGGAAATCCTAAAGTGAAATCCTAAATCTCTTAAACCTGGCTCTGATACCAAGTTGTAACGCCCCGTGACCAGACACGACTAAAAACGTGAAAATTTTTGGCAAAAAGTCTACCCGGAAATTGACCTGCTGCTACTCTTTAACGAACTGACAAAAATCTATAAATATCTGGAACTTTATACTATTTTTACATGAAACTAGACTTGATTACCTTCAGAACGACGGGTGGTGCGACCCCTAACGACTTACGGTTCAAAAGATATAAATTTTCAAAGACTACCGAAAATCTGCCAAAACCCGCATTCACAACCAAGATGAACAATTCATAACCAAGATGAACAAATTTCAGAACCAAGATATACAATTTCAGATGCATAAACCAGACCCAAGATGCACAATCTCAGAACCAAGATGTACAATTTCAGATGCACAAACCAGACCCAAGATGCACAATCTCATAACCAAGATGTACAATTTTAGATGCACAAACCAGACCCAAGATGCACGATCTCAGAACCAAGATGTACAATTTCAGATGCACAAACCAGACCCAATGTGCACAAACTCAGAACCAAGATGAGCAAACTGACGGGTTATGCATTAACCCATTTTGACCCATTACACTTCAAACCACTTAAAACACTTCCTTTACCCACCATACTTGACCAACGTACAATATTTAACCTACCTAACATGTCTCATACACCCATCACCCGTTCATATACCAAAATGGGTGGAAACCCGCTTATTCCAAACACCCCCTTAAGAACCCGTTTCAACTACACACTTTTACCCTATACACCTATCCCCAACATATCCATTTGAAAGCATACATTAGTTGACATATTTAATATATTGTAAAGTTGTTAGTACGAAGTCTTGACCCATAGATTCCCAAAATGGGTGAAATTGGCTAAATGCCAAACACCCTCCTAAATACCATCATAACCACATAACATAAGGACTTCTTGACATTTACATAAACTTGACTTACGACCCAACTTGAACAATGACCTGATATGATGACAAGACCGTTAAATAGCAAAATGACCATATGGATTGAAATATATCCAAAACACGAAAAAGACACTTCGGGGGCTTCCAACTTCAACACGCTTGGTCCAAAAGAATACGGTCTTCTAATCTACCTTCTACGCTACAAGCTAAGCTAGATCCTTACCTTTACTTCCTCCACTTGTACCTACAAAATGTCATTAACTTCAAAAGTAAGCGAAAACGCTTAGTAAGTATATAAGACATAACCAACATCACATTTACATAAGATTGGTGATTAACACCAATCATAACATTAACAAGGAGCATAAAATGGGATTATTACTCACCTTGACCAAGCAAGTAATTATATAGCATTAACACACTAGCATTGGATCCAAGCTAACATACATTCACAAGCTCCATAATAAATCACATTAACACAATCAAAACATTAACCTCATAACATTAAAAAGTTATACTCATATACTTACCTCAATCTCAATTAGCTCCCTACTTGTGCTTGATTGGGCTCTACAATTACTTCCTATATCAAGATTAACTTTGATTAGCAAATAATTAACTAAGGGGATCATTAATTTACAACCTTTATCCCTCCTACTCAAAACCCACCTTATGAACCCTAATTTTCACAATTGGGGAAAACCACTTACTTGTTGAAGAGATAACAATTAAGGTATCTCTATTGATTCTTGATCACTTCTTGATACTCAAAACAAGTTAGATGATCACTTGAAGTCTTCCCTCTATTTTTCTTGCTAAAAGTCGACACTCACCTAGAACACACCAACAACTTCCAGACTTTTCTAAGGATAAGGGATTTTTAACCATGTGTTGGATTAACTTTGGTCATTGGCAATTGTAGACCCTCTAAGTCTCATTCTCCTTATATTAGGCTCACATTTATTTACTACTTATTCATAATACATAATCTATATCTACATAACTTATTATTTACATAAATGGTACCTCATCGGGATATGGGTGTAACAATTCTTCCCTCCTTAAAATAAGAGTTCGTCCTCAAACTCTATTCTTGAAATAAGTGAGGATACTTGCTCCTTTTTTTTTTTTTTTTTTTTTTTTTTAACCTAAAAACATCTTTCAACGGGGAAACCTTTAACATAACCAAATCACCTACCTAGAATTCGATTGGTCTTCTTCGATTATTGGCATAACTTTTCCACCTATCTTGCGCCGCAATAAGTCTTGCCTGGATCATTTCAATCTTCTCCGTTGTCGCCAATACTACATCCGTGCTCGCCAACTCTCTCCTTTCAACTTCTTCCCAACACACAGGTGTCCTACACCTTCTACCATAGAGCATCTCATAGGGTGGCATATCTATACTCGTGTGATAGCTATTATTATAGGCAAATTTAACTAGAGGCAAATGATCGTCCCAATATTTACTTATAATCGGGCATCGTCAATGCTTTTCTTTTAAAGGCTCGTATCCATCACGTGAGCCATAAAGGTATAACAACAACGTGATAAATATCTCCTAGCCTTTATCGTGGAGCATAACTTCAATTCACCCTTCCTTTTATCACCATAAATAATCATCTCACTACCGCTAGGATTTACTACCCGAATGATCTTTTGGCTACAAAGAATGGCCGCATTATATTTGCCAGGCCAATCCATTCCAATGACAATATCAAACTCTCCTAGTATTATAGGAATTAAGTCAACTCTAAAAACACTATCATCGATCTTTATCTCTACGCTTCGATAGACATTGGATACAACTACAACCTTACTATCGGCTATTTCTACTTCAAGGGGTATCGAAAGATTAACTAGTGGGGTGGTTAGTTGCTTGGTATAGTTATAGGATACAACGAACACACTAGCACTCGAATCATGCAAAACTCGAGCGGTTATGGAAATAACGAGAATAATACCTAAAATAACATCGGACTCTGACCTAGCTTCTTCGGCACTCATTTGATAAACTCGAGCCATTGGTTTTGGAATTTCAACATTTTTTTCTTTGACAGTCCTCAATGGCCTTGCTTTAATTGCCTTTGTTTTTGGGCAATCCCTCAACCTATGCACTATTTCATTACACCCATAGCACACTATCATCTGTTTGGCGCAATCTTTACTTTTATGGTCAAGAGCTCCACACTTGTAACAACCCGGCGTATTACGCCTACACTCCCAAAGATGAAACTTATCACACTCCGGACAAGCCACTTTAGTCTTGGTCTCTACATCTTCCTTGCCATGACCAAACTTGGTTTTCTTCCCATCTCTATCTCCAAACTCTTGCTTCCTCTTTGGTTCCTTAGCCTCTTTCTCCTTCCTCCTAATCAAGTCCTCTTCTCTCAACGAGCTTTACTCAAAAGGTCTTCCAAAGTAGTAAATTTGAACGGCGAGATTACATCACGAATATCATCCTTAAGCATCCTTTAGCATCCTTTGGAATCTATCGACTTTAAGCTTCTCATTTCCATCGTATTCGGGACAATACGGACCCATATCATTGAACTTTCTCCATAACTCATTCATGGTCTTATTGGTTTGAGTGAGAGATTGGAATTTCTCCCGGATTTTGTCAATTTCTTCTACCGGAGCATACTCAGCACGGAACAACTCCTTAAATTCCTTCCAAGTACACGCTTCAGCCCAAGGTTCTCCCTTCTCACAAACCTTTCCTTCCCACCAAGTCTTAACGCTATCGCGAAGAAAGTTAGTAGCATAGATAACCTTCTTCCTTTCCTCACATCCACTAGTACGGAAAGCACCCTCCACAGCCGTAATCCACCTATTACTAACAATTGGGTCAAGAACACCGGTAAACCGTGGTACATCACAAGCCGTGAAGTCACGGTAAGTAGCTTTGTCACTTTCGGGTTCTTTTGCTACTCCACATTCCTTCTTAAATTCCTTGAATTCCTCTTTCATTAGTCCCCTAAGATTTTGCGTTGTTTGATTAACATAGAAAGGCATTGCTTGCTTAATAGCCTTACCCACTCTTTTTGCTAACATTGTGTCTAAGGATTTCATCTCCTCTTCAGAGAAACCCCTAAAGCTAGGTCCCCCGGAACTAGAAGAAGAGGAACTTTCATTGCCTTTATCATTGTTACCCGCACCACTTGCCGAAGAGTCGGCATGTTTAGAAGCCATAGATTTTGCGACTTCCTTTGGGTGAGGGGTTTCCATCTCTTCTCCTTACTGAAAATAGCAAGTCTCACATCAAGTAATATCATTTACATAATCGATGAATGAATGACATATATATATATATCCTTATCCTACACACCCTAGATTGTCACCCGTGTATGGTCTAGATGATTTCAATTTCACATATGTTCCGTATTTTTATCACCACGGTGGCCAGGCGTAGTCATGAAAATATTGAACATATTGGTCCTCAAAATCATCCAAATGATACACAAATAACAAACACTAGCTCTAAACGCATCTATACAAGGCCTAAGTCTAGGAAATCCTAAAGTGAAATCCTAAATCTCTTAAACCTGGCTCTGATACCAAGTTGTAACGCCCCGTGACCAGACACGACTAAAAACGTGAAAATTTTTCGCAAAAAGTTTACCCGGAAACTGACCCGCTGCTACTCTTTAATGAACTGACAAAACTCTATAAATATCTGGAACTTGATACTATTTTTACATGAAACTAGACTCGATTACCTTCAAAACGACGGGTGGTGCAACCCCTAACGACTTACGGTTCAAAAGATATAAATTTTCAAAGACTACCGAAAATCTGCCAAAACCCGCATTCATAACCAAGATGAACAATTCATAACCAAGATGAACAAATTTCAGAACCAAGATATACAATTTCAGATGCACAAACCAGACCCAAGATGCACAATCTCAGAACCAAGATGTACAATTTCAGATGCACAAACCAGACCTAAGATGCACAATCTCAGAACCAAGATGTACAATTTCAGATGCACAAACCAGACCCAAGATGCACGATCTCAGAACCAAGATGTACAATTTCATATGCATAAACCCGACCTAATGTGCACAAACTCAGAACCAAGATGAGCAAACTGATGGGTTATGCATTAACCCATTTTGACCCATTACACTTCAAACCACTTAAAACACTTCCTTTACCCACCATACTTGACCAACGTACAATATTTAACCTACCTAACATGTCTCATACACCCATGACCGTTCATATACCAAAATGGGTGGAAACCCGCTTATTCCAAACACCCCCTTAAGAACCCATTTCAACTACACACTTTTACCCAATACACCTGTCCACAACATATCCATTTGAAAGCATACATTAGTTAACATATTTAATATATTGTAAAGTTTTTAGTACAAAGTCTTGACCCATAGATTCCCAAAATGGGTGAAATTGGCTAAATGCCAAACACCCTCCTAAATACCATCATAACCACATAACATAAGGACTTCTTGACATTTACATAAACTTGACTTACGACCCAACTTGAACAATGACCTTATATGATGACAAGACCATTAAATAACAAAATGACCATATGGATTGAAATATATCCAAAACACGAAAAAGTCACTTCGGGGGCTTCCAACTTCAACACGCTTGGTCCAAAAGAATACGGTCTTCTAATCTACCTTCTACGCTACAAGCTAAGCTAGATCCTTACCTTTACTTCCTCTACTTGTACCTACAAAATGTCATTAACTTCAAAAGTAAGCGAAAACGCTTAGTAAGTATATAAGACATAACCAACATCACATTTACATAAGACTGGTGATTAACACCAATCATAACATTAACAAGGAGCATAAAATGGGATTATTACTCACCTTGACCAAGCAAGTAATTATATAGCATTAACACACTAGCATTGGATCCAAGCTAACATACATTCACAAGCTCCATAATAAATCACATTAACACAATCATAACATTAACCTCATAACATTAACAAGTTATACTCGTATACTTACCTCAATCTCAATTAGCTCCCTACTTGTGCTTGATTGGGCTCTACAATTACTTCCTATATCAAGATTAACTTTGATTAGCAACTAATTAACTAAGGGGATCATTAATTAACAACCTTTATCCCTCCTACTCAAAACCCACCTTATGAACCCTAATTTTCACAATTGGAGAAAACCACTTACTTGTTGAAGAGATAACAATTAAGGTATCTCTAGTGATTCTTGATCACTTCTTGATACTTAAAATGAGTTAGATGATCACTTGAAGTCTTCCCTCTCTTTTTCTTGCTAAAAGTCGACACTCACCTAGAACACACCAACAACTTCCAGACTTTTCTAAGGATAAGGGATTTTTAACCATGTGTTGGATTAACTTTGGTCATTGGCAATTGTAGTCCCTCTAAGTCTCATTCTTCCTATATTTGACTCACATTTATTTACTACTTATTCATAATACATAATCTATATCTACATAACTTATTATTTACATAAATGGTACCTCATCGGGATATAGGTGTAACATTTCATGTAAAACAATATTACGTAAGGTTGAAAATATCAATGAAGCAGGTATAGTTGTGTATGCATATCTATGAAGGTTTAAGGACAAAATCTAGTTTGTAATGCTTGGTAGTGTTTGGTGGCTAAATATCGAGTGCAGTTTATAGGTATGGTAATTAATTCACTTGGGTAGTATTGGGATGTATCATGACTTATATTGTTGTAACTTGTAATGGTAATTATAAGTCTTTAATATATGTTAAGTAATGTTTAAATAGTTATGTATCATCTGCTAAGCAAATCTCTATACATGGTGTTGGTAAAATGTAGGCACGAGACGTAAAGTGGTAATGGTCAGTTTTGAGGGCGTAGTACTGTAATGAGAGAAGTTTTCCGTTTAAGAGAAAAGTATTGCAATGAGAAAGTATTCTGATGCCAGCGTGTTGTGTGTAGAAGTAAACCTTTATAAACTCTTATGGTATTCAATGCTCATGAACACACACAGAAATTTTACCATTCTCAGAAATCAAATGGAAAATCAATCGGACTTATAACTACTCCCAGTATTCACAAAATTCACCTCTGAGTCAGACATAGGTGATCAGACTATGTCCCACTGTCCCTGGTTGAATATAGGTGATCAGTCTATATTCACCCAAGGTTCAATGAACTTTGAAATACTCAGCTTAGTTATACTAGTACTATGTCCCTTACTTTTAAAAGTTGTTTAGAAAGACTAATACAAGTGTCCATACTCGAGGACGAATGATGAGATTACGCAGAGATAAGGCGTAACGCTACGACAAGTACAATACGTAAGCATAAGTATGTCGAAGATACTTATAGTAAATAGTGAAAATAAATGGATATACTTATCCAATAGTAAGACATACCTCTCATTAAATATATTAGTAATCAAAATCACAAATGAGGCATCAGCTTGGCAAGCAGGCACGTGGCGGTCATATGGTTAATTTTTTCAAAAAGTAGTTATAGTCTAGGTTTTAAAAATACCCAGTTCTCTATAACTAAGGCTCTGATACCAATCTGTAACACCCCCAAAAATGGATTGCAGCGGAAGGTAATGTTACTGGGATGCTACTCAATTGGTATCACAACACAAAGTACAAAGAACGGTTTTTACCGCAACTGTTTAGAAGAAATTTCATAATTTCGAGTAATTAAGTTCACATTATTCAAAAATGGTGCGGAAGTACAGGCCCATAAAAAGAGGTAAAGTGGTCCCCAAATGTATATCAGAGTTTTCTATGACCATGCCAATGGCAAGCGCCTCCAAAGATGAGTTATGCAGCAATAAAGGTCAAGCACCTGAGATAAACATGCTAAAAAGTCAACACAAAGGTTGAGTGAATCCATAGAGTTTAGTGGCAAAGCAGTTGATCACAAGATTTCAAGTTTAAAATCCAGTGGGTTACGTTGTTATACACCCAATATGAAAGTAACTATTATTGCACTAATCTCATGACACCAAGACGTTAACTGAGTATCAACAGTAATTGATATAAGTGACAATTCCCCCGAGTAGTTAATTGCTAGTTACCTAAATGTATTCAAATATAGTGCGTCTGGTTACCATTCCGGCTAACACAAACGGGGTCGTCAACCCTGATAGATCTATCCACAATATTCACATTCACTCGCAAGTGATTAATGGTTCATGATGATGAGGGACTTGTGGCAAGGTACTTAGGCAATAATACATTCGGATAAGTAACAGTTTTCAAGCAATTGTGATCAGAAAAAGTGGTAGCATGTATCTCCCCCAAGGAGTTAATAAAACAGTTAAACAAGCAAAAGTGGGGCTATGAACTCACCTCGGTGGTACAGTAGTCCAGATATAGAAATATCAAGTGTGGAAGGGAACAACTCAAATCACGCGACCTAAATTAATATGGTAAACCTTAGATTTCGATGGTTTATGTTAAAGACCTTAATGTTCAAAAGGCAACGTTTGAAAAGTATTTTTATCATCGTTACTTGTGTGGCAAATGCTTAAAGTTCAAAAATAAAGTTATATATTCATATAACTTGTGTGTATGTAATCGTTTCTCGATGTTACGTAGTTTAAAATGACATCGTCTAAGACTTAACAAAAATTAGTGGATGATAAGTTAAAATACTTATTTTAACTATTTTATGTTGGTGAATAATTGAGCCACTAAGATGTTGTCTTATTTATTTTTAGATTATTCGATTTGTTATTCGTTTAAAAATTAACGTCGTTATTTATATTTCGATGATGTCGTTTCTAAATCTTATATGAAAGTTTTATAAAACTTTGGCTAAATAAGTTTGTAAATCTAAGTATTTCAAAAATATTATAAAGTTACAAAGTTAACCCTTAAGTTATAAAAAGTTACACTTTTTACCCAAAACTTAAAAGTTTTACATTTTTAGTCCAAAAGTATAAATTTATACCTTTTATCAACACTTTCTGAAAATGGCAGTTTATACCCTGAAATTAATTATTTCAGTTTTTAATTCAAAAGTCGCAATTTACAGTTTTTACCCTATTCTTTCCAAAAGTTACCCTTTGTACCCAAGTTTCGTAAAATTTGCATTTTTAGTCCAAAAATTTATAAGTTGTAAAATTTTCTTTTCTATCAAAGTGACAAGTTTCTATGGCCTATTTTTAGCTTATTGGAACTGCTTATTTCTACATGGGTCACACGAAAAGGTCAATGGGCCTTAAGGCCCAATTATGGTACGTTTGGTTTTAAAAGAATGAGGCAACCATTGTAAAAGAAATATACAGTTCCACAAGTGACCACGCATGGATTCGAACCCAAGGTGGGTTGCTTAGGGGCTAAGCAACACTCCCATCTGAGCCAAGGGTCTTTCTTGGTTTAGCTTTATAGTTTAATTGTATATAAAGGAGTTTTTGAACTGTGCTATAATTTGTTATATATCTCTTAGTTTTCGAACGTACATGAGTATGCATTGTGTATCTATATTTTGTGTTTCTAAAACAGTTTTTGGTGCTTGCATAGAAGCTCATATCTTTCAAATAAGTTTTTAATTAAGCGGTTTTCAAAATAAGCAAACCCGACCCGACTTGTCGACACATAACTACACACCACTGTGGTTTGCCCAAGACTTATCGTGACATCTCTCTGTGGTTCGACCACAGTGAGTCTTCGAAACGAATGACACTCGAGTAGGTTCGAAACGAATGATATTTTACAAGGCTCATTGTGACATCTCACTATGGTTCGACCACAGTGAGTCTTCAAAACACTCGACCAAGATAAAAGTAGTTGATCCAACATAAGTGTTGTATATGTTATTGGCAGTTAGTGAGTATGTAAGGTAAGATAATATATACTTTTCCAAGAATGAGCCAACTTATGTTTTACGTATTCTTTAGTCATTTTGTGTCCAAAGATTCACATATCTTTAGCTGTTTCATATGAGTCAAAAGTGATATAAGCTCAAGCTTATTTTAGATGCTTACGAGTTTAAACCAACTAGTCATTTCCACACAAGACCAACTTTTTAATATATGTTTGCATGTGTATATATGTATGTCGACTGTGTAAGTGTACAAGGCAACATATTTTAGGTTTCAAACCTTACAAATTAATACATAACATAGTTATTCTTCTCCTAAGTTTGCATGCAGTCGTGTATATATGTTCAAGAAAACTCATTTTAGTTGGTTTACTTTTAAGAGCTTAATTTACGCTAACATGTACTTTATTTGATGATGTTTCTTCGTTGCATGGCCACACAAGATCACGATACATTTTAAACATGAGTTTTATAAGTGATACGTTAAAGATATGAGAAGTGTTTAGCAACCTAAACATGTCACGTACGTTTTATAGAAACTACTTAACGTGACTAAGAACATAATAATGCGTAATGAAAATGGATTAGGAGGCTTACTACACCAACTGTGGTGGTGGGAAATGAAGTGGAAAAGCAAACGAGGGACAACGTGAAAACCAAAACTCCAAATCTTCAAAGCATTTAAACCCGTCACGTACTAGAACTAGAGAGGCTTTAGAACTTGAAAACTAAACCACGACTTGCTTCTTTTGTTTCCTTTCGCTTGGCACTAGCAAAGAAAGTAAATGGTTTGTGTTCGTGTTTTGTTTTTGTTTGTGAGGAAACGGCTAAGGATTGTATGAGATATTATAAGGAGGAAATTGGCACATGTCTTTAAGGAAGTCAATCTTAGTTGGTAAAATGTTGCCAGTAGTATAGTGTGAAAGAACAAGTAAGAATAGTGTGACATTTCATTGGATTGATTTGATAATACAAAATTTTCAAAGGTGTTGATCTCCTTGCATGTCCTCTAGTATGATTACTATTCTTTGATTGCATTTTGTTTCTAAAAACATGTGCTACTTACACAGAATCTTTATGGGGCGTTTGATGTTAAGTAAACAAATGGTGGTGATGTGAACTTTCAAGAGATTTGACAACTCCTACTGGCCTAGGTGATGATGGTGTATGATTGCACCTTTTTTACTTGACTTAGTTTTTTAAAAACAAAACGTGTGTGTCATGGGATTATTAGAGTACGTTTGATAGGATTTCAAAGGGTGAGTTTTGGTTTATTCGTAACACAAAAGAAAGGAACAACAACAAAATATATAGGCGAGCGTGTTCATATGTCCTCGTTAGAGTGCGTTTGTTATTTTAATCACAGTAAGGGTGCGTTTGTTGTTTAAATGGTTGTGTTCGTTTATTTAGTTACGAGGGGTACGTTTGATATTCAGTTACGAGGGGTGTTTGCTCGGTTGTGTCACAAAGAAGGAAAAAAAAATCAAAGTAGTATGGGTTTGTTTGTTGGGCTCATTGAGTGGCCAAAGCCCAAAACAATAAAGGTGTCCGTTTGGTTTGTTATAAAACGAGCCAAGGCCCAAACAAATATAAAGGGTGTGTCAGGTTAACGTTATAAGGCCCAAAAGGATTTTCGAGTTTGATTATTTCGTTAGTTAATCTGTCGTGGTACGCGTGTGAGCTTGTTCCAATGAAATGTGAATCGCGTTACATAGTTATGATTTGTAATTGCACTTGTTAAAAAATAATAATAATAATAACTCATAAAAATGGTTAATTAACTTTAACAATGAATTACTTCGTGTTTATCATTAAGGTTTATTTGTTTAATGAAATGAGTTAGTAAGCTTTTGACTCAAAGCGTTACGTATTTTATCTATCTCGCTAAAATGATTTTACGTTTATTATCGACAAAACATTGGAAGATTTTAAAATATAAATAAACGTTTTTAAGGTTTATTTGTATTAACAATTTCGTTGTTTTTGTTTTGCTTTTTCCTACCCTACTGATCTTTGTAATAATACAAATTAAATATAATATGATCCCCTTCTAAAAAAAATATAATATGATCGTTAAACAACAGTTTACATGGCCTTTAGATCAAGGTTTTGATTGGATCAAAAATTTATTGGTATATAATTCCAGGGGCAGTTTATACGGACCCCCTATAGGAAGATGAAAAGTTACAATGAAAAAGTAATAAAACACAAATATGATTTGACTAAAACGGGTACAAATGAAAAAGTAACCACGTATCTTTCATTTAAAGAATAAAAAAGTAACAATGTATCTGTTTTTCTAATAAATATGATTTTACTAAAGACTATCGCGTACACAAATTAAAAGACAAAAAATAAAAAGGTTAAAACAAAAAATGCATGAAATGACGGGAAAAAAAAAAAAAATTGGTCAGGAGGGATGGTGGTGGTGGGTGGCGGTGGTGACAGTGGTGAGGAGGGATGAGGATTGAAGAAGTGTGGTGATGTAGAAGAAGGAGGTAGTTGGATTAGATATTGTGTTGGTAGTGATAATGGGACCCACTTATAAAAAGGACAAACAAAAAAATTAAAAACAAATTAATAAAAAGACAAAAAAAGTAAAAATAAAAAATAAATGCACTAAAGGACAAAAACAATGAAAAGACCAACATACCCTCATGTACATCCTCATGTGCCTGATATGTGACCGAGATAACAAGCAAAACTAACGATTGTTAAAAAATTGGACTCGCGGCGTAATATTTTCGCGATCGTTGATAAAAAAAGGCAACGATTAGCATTTTTAAATGTCGTATAACATCCGGCATAAATTTAGAGACCAATGGTGTAATTTACTCTAATATATATTTAATTCAAAATAATATAAAATATTTATTTTTATTATAACTAATAAAACATAGTTTCTCTTTCTTATATCTAATTTAAAACTAAATCTAAATTCAAATCTTAAACCATCTACAAACAAAACGGACGCCAAGTCTCTAAATGAACTTTTCAAGTATAAAATATTTGAATTGACGTACTAAAACATTTAAAGGAAATTAAGTTGTTGAAGATTTGATAACTATTCAACATGCTACAATATTTGGCATTTCATTTCATGACAATACGAAGAAATGTGAAATAGTAAATGCAAGACTAGAATGGATTAGGCTGAATGCAATGGACCGGAAATAATCGGTCGTTCGAGGCACTCGACCGATTTGTGAATCGGTTGTCACCGATGTGGACATTGGTCGAATATCGGTTGTCGAGCAACTGAAACAAACAATCGGTTGGAAACTTGACCGATAGTAAAGAACTTTTGTTTTTAAAAATGTACCGTTTGTAAAAAAAAAAAAAAAAAAAAAAAAAAAAAAAAAAAAAAAAACTTTTCTTTTAAAAAACTTTACCACTTTTCATCCTATAAATACCAACATCAAACACACTTTCAAACACAATAACACACTTCAAATACAATTCAAACAATAATTCAAACACAAAAATTATGGCTTGTCATCTTCCCCATACCGTCGAAGAAATGCGAAACTATATCCAAAAACAAGCCGACAAAGACGACAAAGCTCGACAAGAGGCTATTGTCGAAGTTATCAAACAGTTTGAGCACGCAAAGGCACTCAAACAACGTTTGAGACAACAATACCGGGAGTGCAAAGATTTGTCTGAAGAAAGAAACGCTGTGATCGACCAGTTTTTGTACGATGAATATCGTAAAGACGCTGCCATTTGTGAGACGTTGTGGGGTTGTGTGGGTCAGATACAGGCCTGGGATCACCCGGATTACGTTTAGTAGTTTATGTAATGTTTTCTATGTTTATTTAATGTTTTTAATCCATGTACTGTTTTAATTCCAAGAAATATATGCAATGTTTAAATTTGAACGTTTACGTTTTTATATTTATATATTTGTTTTTTAAAATGTTTGAAAAAAAAAAGTCGGTCACCACTGTGGCACTTGGGTCATGTCTGGTCGCTGGAGAGAGAAAGCTGACGTGGCAGCCGGAAACATGGGTCGTCCAGGGTCACCACTGTGACCAGCCTTACTGTTGGTGTATGTGTCCGTATGAACACATGCCGGACCAATACTGTTCCAAGAAGCCGAAAAGCATAGATATGTTATTTAAGTATTGCACCATCAGTCTTCAACCGATGCTACAATACTGGGGGAGACATGTTGGTGTATGTGCCCGGACGCCATGTTTCGTCCGGACCATACCTGTATCCGGACGTCATGTTCCGTCCGGACTGACATCTCACCTTCGGACACGCCTGCGGAGCGGACCGCCGCCATCTACAGTAAACAGTCTCATCAGCCACTGACATCCCAGATTTTTCGGGATTGTGTCTCCCACATGACCTGACACCTACCTTATAGGTCAGACATAGGTCAACTCGCTTGGTCCCAAGGTAAACAGGTACAGTAGGTGTGGGTAGTATAAATACCCACACTTCATTTATGATATGCATTCAATTTTGACACCTACTACTTTTACTTTGACATCCGTGTTCATACCATAACCGCTCGATACTCACTCTCACGCCGGAGGTCGGTCCTGGGATAAAACCCGGGGCGAGCCTAACGCGTGTTCTTCTTGTGTGTAGGAGTAAACAAGGTCCGAAGGAGCCATCCGAAGGACAAAGCACAGAAGTGGGACCTACCTGCAAGGTTTTACTTCAACAAATTGGCGCCATCCGTGGGACCCGCTATTCAATCTACTAGAGCATTGACATGGCTGGTCCTTCCTTTACTTCTCTCCGCTTCGGAGATGGAGGGAACGAAACAAACAATGACAACCGATACGAAACCGATAACATCTTAGACCCAAATGAGACCGACAACATCCTCCAACCCAACACCGGAAACCGATACGAAACCGATAACGTTCAGAACCTGAATGAAACCGACAGCACCCTTCAACCCAATAATAACAACCGGGATGAAACAGGTAACATCCGAAACTCGAATGAAGGCCCGGGCGAAGAGTCCCCCGGTCTTCGAGAAATGATTGCGGCCCAAGTGGCATCACTGACGGAACTTATCAAAAAGCACAACAGGCTGAGTGCGAGTGCTCTCAAGCCGATACAATTAAACTTTGAGGACGAAGAGAATGCAAGTCAGGTAAAGGACAAGGGGAAGGACGATGATTTACATAAGCCCTTTAAAGAGACGTC
Organism: Artemisia tridentata subsp. tridentata; assembly: GCA_021014915.2. Lineage (NCBI taxonomy): Eukaryota > Viridiplantae > Streptophyta > Magnoliopsida > Asterales > Asteraceae > Artemisia > Artemisia tridentata. The sequence continues at coordinate 150,714,015 of CP139501.1, read as the reverse complement.
GAGATCGCCGTTTACTCGCCGCATTGTGGAATTCTCCGGACCGAGTCACACCATGCCGCTGAACATGAGGTTTTATGATGGCTCGACGGACCCGAACGATCATCTCACCAGGTTCACAGGAGCCGCAAACCAGGGGGAGTGGCCGATGCCCGTATGGTGCCGCATGTTTCAACAAACATTGGATGGGGCCGCAGGTGGATGGTTCAAAAGGTTAGAACCCGGAAGTATTGACAGTTGGAACGAATTGAGGGAACAGTTCTCCACGAGGTTTTCGCTCAGGAAGAAGTGTATAAAGAACCCCACAGAGATTACGAAAATCATCCGCCGGGTTCACGAGTCCCTCCCGGACTTTAAGGAAAGATGGACAGACGAGGCAAGCTATATAAGCGGTGTACCGAAGATTATGAGAATTTCAGCCTTCATGAGCGCACACAAATGCCCAGCTCTTGCCAAAAAATTCTCCGATAGGGTTCCGCGTACGGTCACGAAAATGTTTACCAGGGTGGATGACTTCATAAGGTCTGAAGAAGCGTTCCGTAGTACGGAACTACCGAAGGGTGAGGGTTTCGACTCAAACAAGAAAGGAACCCAGGGTTTTAGAAACGACAAACCGCGAGTGGATCGCCGAAACGATTACCGACAGAAAGACACATACCACCCCTATGCAGTTCCACTCAGAAGCTACCCTCGCAGTGATCTTCCCCGTAATGATCTTCCCCTCTTGGACTACCGTCGCAACGATCCACCTAAACGGCCCAGTGGACTGTGGTCGTTAACTAAGCCCCCTAGGGAAATCCTCGCCACAGAACACCATTTGAACTTACCTCTCCCTCGCGCAACCGGAAGCAGGGCGAGAAAGGAAAATCTAGACAAATTCTGCGAATACCACAGGGAAAAAGGACATCTTACTGACGATTGCCACCAACTCAAGAAACAACTGTCGTTCGCTTTAGAATCCGGAAAGCTGGACCACCTCCTGAAAGATTTCAGACAATGGGAGACGAAGAGAGATAAAGACCAACAAAGGAAGAATGATAATGGGAAAGCCAAAGTAATCAATCTGATAGAAAGCTCGCCTGACGACCGGGAACCGAAGTTTGGACAGGGAAATAAGAAATGGATGAACGTGCCAATAACTTTCCCTCCCATTGCGTTCGGAGGATTATCATATGAACCCCTCGTTGTAAAAGGCAGTATCGAGGGAAGGCTGGTCCGAAAGATACTTGTGGACGGTGGGTCGTCGGTAAACGTTATATACGAACATTACTTTAACAAGCTAAACATCGTAACGAAGACTAAGATCAAAGCGACCCATACCGCCCTGACAGGCTTCTCAGGAGAAGGGAACAAGCCGAGGGGGAAGATCGTTTTAGAGGTGCTTTTGGGCAGTTGGGGAAAGTACAGAAGATCAGTTATGAAATTTTATGTCATACAGTCTCCGTCATCATACGACGCGATATTAGGGAGAACTGGTCTTGGAGAGTTACGAGCTATCACCTCGATAAGTCAATCCATGATGAAGTTCCCCACCCCGAGAGGGATCGCAACCCTAACTACTCAGCTGACCGCCAAGGCCGAATACCGAGGCTTCCGAAAAAATCGACCAAAAGTAGCCTCCAAGGAAGCTAAGACTCTCAGCCTGGAGACGAACGGGATGTCAAAAGAAACAAACGCAAGCCTCAAGAACTCCAAAGAAAAAGACATTGCCGGAACTGTGCTACCAACGGAGTACATGAACTTCTCGCGAAGGACCTTCAAGGAGAACAAACAAGGAAGCTTTGACTCCAAAACCTTCACATAAAGGCTTTGGCTTCAAAACCTCGTTCAAAAAAAAAAAAAAAAAAGGGGCAGCACCGGACGACTGGGACGATACCATAATGAATGTATGATGAAGTTTACTTTTGGAATTGTCTTTTGTGGAAAATGTAAACTAACGCTCATTAGTATCTGTAATAATCTGTGATCTCCTCAGTTTTCCGGGCAAATTATGTTACAATTATAAAATGTCATGTGCCAAATCACTTCGGCCAATATACTCATCGGATTGTGGAAAACACTCCCTCCCTCGTGAGTGGATCGTGAAATCACTCCGGCCAATATACTCATCGGATTATGGAAAACACTCCCTCCCTCACGAGTGGATCGTGAAATCACTCCGGCCAATATACTCATCGGATTGTGGAAAACACTCCCTCCCTCGTGAGTGGATCGTGAAATCACTCCGGCCAATATACTCATCGGATTGTGGAAAACACTCCCTCCCTCGTGAGTGGATCGTGAAATCACTCCGGCCAATATACTCATCGGATTGTGGAAAACACTCCCTCCCTCGTGAGTGGATCGTGAAATCACTCCGGCCAATATACTCATCGGATTGTGGAAAACACTCCCCCCCTCGTGAGTGGATCGTGAAATCACTCCGGCCAATATACTCATCGGATTGTGGAAAACACTCCCTCCCTCGTGAGTGGATCGTGAAATCACTCCGGCCAATATACTCATCGGATTGTGGAAAACACTCCCTCCCTCGTGAGTGGATCGTGAAATCACTCCGGCCAATATACTCATCGGATTGTGGAAAACACTCCCTCCCTCATGAGTGGATCGTGAAATCACTCCGGCCAATATACTCATCGGATCGTGGAAAACACTCCCTCCCTCGTGAGTGGATCGTGAAATCACTCCGTCCAATATACGCAACGGATTATGGCAAATGCACCGTAAAATCAAACGACGGTAAAAGCGATAGGTAAAGGAGATATGTCACACTCCGGTTTATAGACCGAATCATCAAATCAATCTATACCGAATGATCAAGCACGTCAAGCTGCGAATTCACAAAGTAAGGATGCAAAAAAAAAAAAAAAAAGGTGACATCAGTCACGAACAACTGTATATAGCGACCTCCTTCACACCAGAAGAGGTTCCGGTATGCTGGATCGCAAGGACTCCAACGACGCTCAAAAATAAAAAATATATGTATTCAGGAGGCCGCTTAACGAAAGACGAGCAAGACCACCAAACTTCTGAAGGTAGGGATACCGTGCGGCGTCCTAAATACTTCAAACAAGATAGGCCAACTTAAACGACACCTCGTCACCAATCACACATATAAACAAGATATTTATACACACAATGTAAGCAAGAAGTATTCCAGTAAGTCTAAGAACAATGTCTTCAAATCGTCACCAACAAATTATTACACGGCATCTATCCACAACAATTATTATCGTTACATTCATCCGAAAGAGGAAACAAATAAAACAATCATGAGTCTTCACCCGCAACATTCTCAACAACGGAGGAACCTTCACCCGGATTGCGCTTTGCCCCGGAAGACTCTCCGACCTTCTGAGGCGGGGCTGCTGCTACAAACTTCGGCTTGGGAGCACTAACGACAGGCAAGAGATTCATGAGGTCACCCAATGGCATCCGGTACGAATCGGCAAGCTTCTGAATATACGGGTACTGGGCATCAAATAACTTCACATACTCTGCCTGCCAGATACGGGGGGCCTCCATGTTAAGCTTGTCAAATTTACCCAGAAGTCGCTCATGGTCATCTTTCTTTCGTTCGTAAGCAAGACCATCCAGGAAACCTGCGGTGTACGCCAAACTGTAAACCCATCCCATCTTTTCCTTGTACTCAGAGCTAAGAAACAACCGTTGACAAGCAGTCGGAAGGAGATCCTTCCCAACATTTTGACGCTCCATCTCCAGTCGTCCAACCTCAGCAAGCAGATCCCTATTTGCCCCCTCTCCCTTCCCCAAGGCTTCATTCTTCTTCCCCATCTCTTGCTCCAGCCTCTTAACACCCTCAGCATGAGATTCAGCTGTTCTTTTCCAGTTATCTCTCTCTTTCTCCATCCCAGCCAGCCGAACAGCCAAACCCTCCTCTCGCTCTGACATACCAGCTCTCACATCAGCCAACTCTTGCTTGAGAGCATCAAACTCTTCAACCAACCGCACATATCTGCCATGCTTCGCGCCATGTTCCACTACGCTGTCTTTATAGGTCCGGTCCAGCTCCTTATGCTCACTAAGCAATTGATTGAAGCGACGAAGTAGCTCAGCCTGCATAGCTATCCCACCTCCGGCTTGTTCATACGACCGATGAACCAGCTGGTTATCGGTCAATCCTTCTAATGCAATCTTCTCAGCCGGAGGTGTGAGATGTGCCAGCAACTCCAAACAAGCCCTATAGGAGTCCAACCGGACATGATTGGGAAGAGACCAGCCGGGAGCAAAAATTTCTCCCTCAAAAGAACCCTCATCTGCGACAACATTAAAAGTTACTTAACAAAAACAAGACCATAACACGTGGTATCGCAAGGCGAGTTTACTTTACCTTCTCCGGCCGACGGATGTACCGTGGAAGGTGGCGGGGAATGCATGGAATGATCCGAATGATCTGTAAAACCAACGAGAAGACATAAACACAACACATATATGCAAAAGAAGAAGGGGAAGAGGTAACATCCGAAGGACAGTCCTTACCATCAGAAGAAGATGGTTGATTTTCTGTGTGAGTTTCCTGAGCAGGTTGCTCTTCAAGATTGGTCTCAGCAGTGTGCTCATGCTCGGTTTCCTCACCTTCAACCTGCTCCTCCGGCCCTCCTCCTCCCCCTGGTTCCCCGCAATGTTGGCAACCACTTGCGGTTCAATATGACGAAGGGGGGAGACATCAAGAGTTCGGTCCGACGGCTCGTCGTCATCCCTCCGTTTGGTCTTCTTTGTTAGGAATTAAATATTCATGAAGTTCTTAATCGGGAAATACTCCAAGTATGTTTCTGCTGATGATGTTGACTCTGCTGTTTAGTGCAATGACTCTGCTGATAGGCTTAAACAACTCTGCTGATGATTCTGCTGATAGCGATAGATTGTTCCTGCTGATAGAGAACACTCTGCTGATTAAGTGGATAAGATCGAAAAGATATTTGTTGTATTTTGGTCAAACATATACGGTAGATAATATCTTACTCCATGTGCTTAGTTAACAAGTTGTATACATAGATACATGTTGTATCTTATGTACTGACACCAATATGCATAAGTTAACCAAGTAAGTCGGCCAAAGACTTTTAGCAATTTGTAAAGATCTTTTGCAACTATAAAAGAGATCTTAGACTAGTGATTATATATGTGAAATAATTGAATAACTGTTAAGACATAGAACAAACACAAATCAAAAGTTGTAACATAAGATTCAAGGTTTTGTAACCCTAGTGAAAAACTCAAGATCACTCGTATTATTTGGAATAATATTGAATCGTTTAGTGAAATACTTTCTTTGTTCATTGTCAAAGTAACAATTATAATTCTTCCATTTCCATAACATACACAACCTTCTAAGTGTGGTTAAGTAAATTCCGCGTGCTTAATCATATTAACTCAATATATCTCATACACAAAGACACAAGGTTTAACCACCTTAACCGTGTATAACCAAGGTCCTCACATTCTTCTTCTTACGAGACGTCGTGGTCTCCGATGGCCCCTCAGCGTTCCTTTTCTTCCCCTCAACTCCAGCTTCCAGCTTTTTTCTCTCTTTCTCCTCTCTAGCAGTCAGCACATTCAAATCCGCCTTCTCAACTACCTTCTGTAAAGGAGTGGTCTCGGGAACGGCACTCCCTGGTGCCAAAGGCTCGGTTGTTCTCACCGGCCTCTCACTCCCCTCCTCAAAAGGATCTCCCCTGCCAACCTCCACATCAATCTCCACCGGAAGCTCCAGATACTCCGTCATGGAAAGAACTACAAAAAAAAAAAAAAAAAAAAAAAAAAAAAACAACAAAACAACTCAAGATCAAACCAATAAACAAGCAACTCCTATGAACGATGACTAAAGAAATCTGCATTACCATGCCCATCGGCATCCTTTAAAACACCCTTGTATCCGGGGTACTCGAAAACTCTACCAAGCCCCACCATCCATAAAATAGCATCCGAAGGTTTCCTCAAGAAAATAACCTTCTCCGCAACCCTCTCGGCATCTCTCTCAGAATAAGCCCTAGGAAAATCATCGGTAACTTTAGAGTCCCTATGCCTCCACGGCATGCCATGCGGTATCGCCCTCCGATCTATTAAAAAGAAATGACCCTTCCAGTTCTTCAGCCTGGTCAACACTTCCTTGAAACATTTTAGGGCCTTCGTTCCCGCCCGGCTCTCAAAAGAAAACCAGTGCCCCTGCTTGCACAGCCTATAAAAAACCCTGAAGAGGGGAACAGTCGGCACCACATCCAGACTATAACATCGGATCTCAAACATGGTTACCCTATTCAAGCCTATCGGAACCAGCTGAGAAATGTGTACCCGAAAGTATCCTATCACCGCTAGCAAAAAAGTTGAGAAAGGAATCCTGACACCCCCCGTCCTCAGTTGATGAACATAAACACCAATCTTATTCTCCGGCAACATGTCCATGGTCATCCCCACCGGAGGAAGCATCGGATGTAAATCTAAAGGAACGCCGAACTCCTCAACCACGCGGTCCAGCTCACCTTGCGTCAACTTGGAAGTATGTACATGCATGTCAAACTTAGGCGCTATCCTACTGGGTTGAGGCCCAAGTCTACTTACCAATGGGAAATCCCCCTGTTCACTCATCTCAGCGGCCATATCTAAAAGGATGCCGATGGAACAAGTACTAAAGATAATTACAAAAAATAAGGTAACGCACCTCTTGGAACTTCTCAACGGTTGAGCAAATCGTGCAAAATGTACAAACACCAAAGATAAGGTAAGAAAATACACAGTTAAGAGAAAAGCGCTTGTGAGAGCCAAACCTATATATATAGGGAAAGACATAGAAACAAGCAAAAGTGTCACGTCAGCCTGCCACTCACTGACGTGGCAAAATATAGAACGTTAGATATTCATGATCAGCGTACGCGTGGCACGCCGATGTTGACACTCGAATGAATACTACTTTGCTCGGCCCATGGGCCTGCAATTAAATTAGCCCATCAAGGCTTGACGAGCCTTTCAAACACCGACCCAGCATTTAGGTAATCCATACATAGGGGTTGTTCCCCCTGGAGTTAGGTATTATCCCGGACTAAATGCGCAACCGAAATATGGACGAGGACGTAGAAATAAAAGACATATCCGAAGAATACAAAAGGAGAAATCGCAAGATATTCGTCAAGTATTACATTACTAGTCTTCTACTAGGAATACAATACTGGGGGGGGGACATGTTGGTGTATGTGTCCGTATGAACACATGCCGGACCGATACTGTTCCAAGAAGCCGAAAAGCATAGATATGTTATTTAAGTATTGCACCATCAGTCTTCAACCGATGCTACAATACTGGGGGGGGGGGACATGTTGGTGTATGTGCCCGGACGCCATGTTTCGTCCGGACCATACCTGTATCCGGACGTCATGTTCCGTCCGGACTGACATCTCACCTTCGGACACGCCTGCGGAGCGGACCGCCGCCATCTACAGTAAACAGTCTCATCAGCCACTGACATCCCAGATTTCCCGGGATTGTGTCTCCCACATGGCCTGACACCTACCTTATAGGTAAGACATAGGTCAACTCGCTTGGTCCCAAGGTAAACAGGTACAGTAGGTGTGGGTAGTATAAATACCCACACTTCATTTATGATATGCATTCAATTTTGACACCTACTACTTTTACTCTGACATCCGTGTTCATACCATAACCGCTCGATACTCACTCTCACGCCGGAGGTCGGTCCTGGGATAAAACCCGGGGCGAGCCTAACGCGTGTTCTTCTTGTGTGTAGGAGTAAACAAGGTCCGAAGGAGCCATCCGAAGTACAAAGCACAGAAGTGGGACCTACCTGCAAGGTTTTTCTTCAACAATTACCACTTTGTAAATAAGTGAATAAGTGAGGGTGTAAATGTAATTTTCAATTGTAAAAGCTCTGCAAATCTTCAAACGCTTATCTCTCACATGTTTGATTTTGTGGCTAGTTATCAAGGTCAAATGCTCCTACTATTTTTTACCAAACAAAACTTTTTGTAACTTTTTGTAAAGAGGGGCTTAGGCTAAGTGTAATGGTGATCAAAATTACTGATAACGTATCAATGTTAGCGGTCCAAGCTCACTAAATATAGGCACGAAACAAGCCCATTACTAAAGGCCCACCAATAAACACTTGATAGGCCGTGGCTAGAATCTTAGGCCACCCTTGGTCTGACGATGCCCATCAGGCTATGCTCGCATAGTATCCTTACTCCCCAACTGTCACTAACGTTAAGATGTACAATCTGACATATGACAATAAGGACGCACGACAAACATCATTTTGTACGACCCAAGGAGGGGAGACCACCCGTCCTCCTTGTCTGTTCATCAGATGATCAACACGTGGCCTCCCAACAACCGCTGATCATCCCTTAAGGGTTTATTTCTAAACCCTACAAGCCTCTCTATAATAGAAGGCTTCACATATAAACTTCACAAGTTTTCACACACTTGGGAAAATACTGTCTCACACGCAGCCTACACATGGGTTGTTTAAGTGTTACCCGAGCTTCTTGATCTTTATCAACTCATCAGGTCCTTACAGTTCAACATGAGAAACCAAACAACACAACCATCCCAATCCACTCTTAATATCGCTTTACATATCATACGTAAACAATTACTATCGTCAACTCATCTTAATATAAGTTTTTCACTCCACCACTAACATCATCACCAAACAGGTGTAATAAGACCACTAATTTCGTAATGATCACTAATCGGAATGGACTATTTATGTACATTTTTGCAATGGTTGGTAATCCTAAGGGGTAAGTTATGTAAATTTGTGTTGAAAGTTTGGTCCTTGAAGAAGGAATTTTGTTACATGTTTAGTCCTAAGGAACAAACTTTGCAACGACATTTAAACCTCACAGATCATTTTCATAAATTTAGGATGTATGATGTATATATTAATAATAAAATGACCAAGTTGCACCAAACATGAGCACGATAATTAATAAAGAAACTAAAACTTAGAATCACTTTTCGCCAAAAAAACTATAATTGAGCTTCAAATCCAGAATCGGGTTAAAAAAAGATTATTTGAAAGCCAAATTGTTGTAAATTGTTGCCCGTACAATCTTTGTAAACCGACGCTCGTATGATCTTTTCCGTTAAAAGCCTATCTCATTTACCCGTTTCAACTACTCAAAAACGTAATGATAACATATATATACAACTACAAACTCAAATAAACTTCGAATAATCTTCCAGACAAACTACAACCAAAACCTCCAAACAAAAGAGAATTCCTATCCCCATCTATTTGTCCACTCCTTAGATGGACTCATTCATCCAAGCATCACATTCATTTTATGGCCTTCTTTAAATAACATTTTCCATTTCAAATAAAATATAAAAAATCAAACAAATTGACATTCAAACTTGAAAATCATTAAACTAGTCTTTAAACTCCACTTTGTCATTGGTCAATTCAACTCATCATCACATTAAACTAAAAACTAAAAACATGATCACAAAACTAAATTCCCTTTATCACCACCACCACGAACAATAACAGATCTCAATCCATCACACCACATCAAATTTTCAAAATCTTTATAAAACAAAATCCAATAACTTAAAAACAAAGATTCAATTTTTAACACTAATCCACCAAATGGGTATTTTTAGTAGGTTTTTATAAATAAAATCCAATATTTTACAGAAAGAGATTCAATTTTAATTTCTAATTTTGGAATTTTACAAAATGGGTATTTGCAGTTCAAAACCAACATCAAAAACCAAACTTTCCGGTGACAACATTCCGGCGAATGATGAAGATTCCGGTGACCGGAAAATCAAGAAATCACCATTTTTTCCGTTTTACACACCAAGTCCAGCACACTTTCTTTTTTCAAAGATGTCATCACCTGCAGTTAATAATGGGTCAAAACCAACAACACCCAGAAAATTTTTTAGGCCGCCGCCGTCTCCGGCGAAGCATATAAAGGCTTTACGGCGGCGCGTGAGTGGGAAGGTGGGGAAGGAGGTGGCGCGTGAGGAGGTGGGCGAGGTGGAATTGGATAAAAGTTTTGGGTTTTTGAAACATTTTGGGAGTAAATATGAGATTGGTGAAGAAGTGGGAAGAGGACATTTTGGTCATACATGTAAAGCTAAAGCTAAGAAAGGTGAATTTAAGGGCAAAGATGTTGCTGTTAAAGTTATTCCAAAGTCAAAGGTTTGGTGACTTTTTTTTTTTTTTGGACTTTTGAATTTTGGTTGTTTTTTGATTATTTGATGTATGATGGTGTTAGTTAGATCTAGTAATTTGGTTTTGGATATGATCTTGTGCAGAAGTGTAGTTTTTGGGCTGTTGACTTTAGATAAATTGACTTTTGATTGTTGGACGTTTATTTTAAGCTGCTTAATTTGATTTTTCTATGGATTTGGTATTGGAGCACTTGGTAGAACGAAAACGATATTATCATCTTTTGTTTTGTAGTGTTTTTATCTGTTTAGTATGCGGTTCTCATATAAATTGCTATATATCACGATAATTCATCGTTAGTACCATGAACATCTGAACTGACATATAGTTTAAGAAAGTTGTTATATCCGTAGATAGCCTTTGTTGGAAGACAAATAAATTATGTATTGGGCCTTTTAATTATAACAAAGGATGGATAATTTACTATTTTTGGATGGATAATTTGCCAGAGACAATGGCAAACTAAGTAATACTGTTGATTTTTAATTTTCCTTAAAGGGAAACGTTGCTATCTCTATGGAACATATGACTGAACTTGCTAGTTGCATTTGCATTATGTAAATGTTATCAACCGTCTCAGTATAATTTGTAAATGTTATGTTTTTTTCAAGTATTAGATTTAAAGTCGAGCTTTTTCATGCAGATGACAACCGCCATATCGATTGAGGATGTGAGAAGGGAGGTAAAGATATTAAAAGCTTTGTCAGGACATGAAAACTTAGTGAAGTTTTATGATGCATATGAAGACCACGACAACGTCTATGTTGTAATGGAGTAAGCAATAAAGTTTAAATTTGATTCTGCATAATCTTTTTATCCATATCTTTATACATAAGTCCTAAAAGAGTATTTATATTGACTTGTGCTTTCTTTCGTGTTATGTGGCAAATCTTCCAGGTTATGTGAAGGAGGGGAGCTTTTGGATAGAATTCTTTCCAGGTATCATGTCTGTTATGTTGATTTGCTTGAAGCTTATTTATCATATCTTAACTGGGTTATTTGTCAACATGGAATTTATGAATTTGTGAAAATGGGATTTTTTTAAGGGGCGGGAAATTCACTGAAGATGATGCTAAGGCTGTCTTGATACAAATATTAAATGTGGTTGCATTTTGTCATCTTCAAGGTGTGGTGCACCGCGACTTGAAGCCGGAGGTGAGATAATTTTATGGTTCTAAGCCAAGATCATTACTTTTTGTAACGATAATAAAGGACAGATTAGTAATCAACACATGAAAAGTTTTAAAAAAATTTGCCAAAAGATGAATTCTGGAATTTTTATGGGTGCTAGTCACATGCATATATATATTTTTTTAATCTTAAAGTTGTAGTTTTCGTGAATCAACTTGAGTCTCTGTTTGGCATGCTTATCATTTCGAAATTCATAAGAAGCTCTTTTCGCTTGTCTGCTTATGTCTTACCCGTGTTTGTCCCATGAGAACTGAAAATGTCATTCTAGTAAATCTCCAAGTTAAGATTACATATCTAACCATTAAGCTATTTGCTCATTAACATCCTCTCACGTAAGTTGACCCATATTTATTTTTGTCCTCCATATCGGAGGGTTTTTTGATATTAGCATGTGCATTCGCCCACTCTAAATTTTTGTAGTTAGAAGTGTTCAAAGATATTTATATAAATTCATAAATCAAAATTTTTCTGCCTCCCCAAAAAGAAAATTCAAAATTTTGTAAATTACAGTTCTGACTCATAGATTTTCTTCCTCTGTGAATATCTTACAGATATGACAAAATTTTATATGGGGGAATAATTATGAATTTTCGTGTATCTCATAATACGTATTGAGTTGCATTTACCATAAGTAATAATCTAAACTATTTGTGATTTGTGATTTGTGAGTCAGAATTTCTTATTTACATCCAAGGATGACAATTCACAACTTAAAGCCATAGATTTTGGCTTATCGGATTTTGTGAAGCCAGGTACTTTATAATTTTATACATTTATACTACATATAAGTAGTATATTGCTACCATTATCGCCGTCTTTCCAATCTGATGAATCCATTTTACTGTAGATGAAAGGCTTAATGACATTGTTGGAAGTGCATACTACGTGGCGCCGGAAGTTCTACACAGATCATATAGTACCGAGGCTGATGTATGGAGTATTGGTGTTATAGCGTATATTCTTTTATGTGGGAGTCGACCTTTTTGGGCGCGAACCGAATCTGGAATATTTCGAGCTGTTTTAAAAGCTCATCCAAGTTTTGATGAAGTACCGTGGCCTACATTATCTTCTGAGGCCAAAGATTTTGTTAAAAGATTATTAAATAAGGATCCTAGGAGAAGAATGACTGCTGCTCAAGCGTTGAGTACGTATTTCTATATTGTTTGTATTGTGTTAAGTTTTGATCAGTTTTATAATTGTGATAGTGCTAATTTGATCAGTTTGGTCCAATTTCTGTTTTACATTACCAACTTTTTCTACGCCTGAAAAAATCTCATCAAAGTTTCAAAAAGTAGTATTTAAGGAAAAGAACTTTCAAAAAATTTGATTTAAGAATGGTGCTGTGGCAGTTGACTTGTAAACAAGTTTTGACCATGTTGACTTTTTTCTGACACGGTGCTATCAGCCACCTGAAATTGGTTATTTAGGTAATTTACCTTGAATCAAAATTTTTCTATCTTTGATGGTTTTTTCTGGCCACATGTAAAGCTGGTTACTAACATAAATCAGACCTTCTTTTCGCATTTATCAATTTGCTCAGTTTGGTAATTCTGAATTGATAATATTTGTAATGTTCTAGGTCATCCATGGATTAGAAATACTAATGACGTGAAAGTGCCACTTGATGTTTCAATATTGAGACACATGAAGGGTTATATGCGTTCATCTCCTCTTCGTAAAGCTGCTATAAGGGTACTAGTTTTATTTTATTCCCTTAAATATAATTTTTGTTGTAAAATGTCCAAAATGTCCCTTAATAATAACAAAATGGTAATCTTCTCAAAAATCTAAAAATACTGAACTGCAGATTTTTATCTCTCATTTGCAGGCTTTAGTAAAGACATTGAGCACTGATGAGTTATATTTTCTGAAGGAGCAATTTTCTTTGTTAGAACCAAGCAAAATTGGATCCATAAGCATGGATAATATTAAAGCGGTTGGTAACCAACAAAATCAATAAACTTCTTTATCTTTGAATGTGAATTTTGATTTCTTATGAACTGGTCAGGCGTTGGTGAAGCATGCTACGGATGCCATGAAGGAGTCACGTATCCATGATTTTCTAACATCAGTATGATCTTTAGAAAATGAACTTACTATTCAGTTATGTATCATTATTTTTAGATTCGGAGATGATTAGATCATTTGAATGCAGCTTAATGCCCTTCAATACAGAAGAATGGAGTTTGACGAATTCTGTGCAGCTGCTTTAAGTGTCTATCAGCTTGAGGCTCGTGATAGATGGGAAGAACATGCACGTTGCGCCTATGAAATATTTGATAAAGATGGGAACAGGGCCATCATGATCGAAGAACTAGCTTCTGTAAGTTAAACTTTGATATTCTTTTCTCCTAATTCTTTATACATTTTTTTCCATTAGCCGTTACCTTTGGTCTGATTATTGTTTTAGTTAACCAACTTACCGGGTCATATTAGTTTAAATATAAAATGTTTGAAGCAAGGATGTTTCTACAATTTTCCAAAAAAAAAGAAGTGATTATCTGAAGTAGAATTTAGATATAAGTTGGTTACCTTTTTATGCAACTAGCCCCAAGATGTAATAATCCAAATGATCCATCTGGAATTGCTCCTATAAGTTTTGGGAAGACCTTTATCAATTTTCTTGAATCTTTACCAATTATTCTTGGTGATTTTATAGGAACTTGGCCTTGGCCCATCGGTTCCGGTTCATTCTGTATTGAATGACTGGATCAGGCACACAGATGGCAAGCTCAGTTTTCTCGGCTTTGTTAAGTTATTGCATGGTGTATCCAGTCGGACCCTTGCCAAAGCTCGTTAACACACTAGCCAGGATAAATAATTGTGGGACTCGTCTATTAAAACCGTTGCTGATGCGTGAAATGTTGTAGGAGAAGATCCAAGCGTATTTGGTGCTTTTTTCCTCTGTAGATGTGTAAAATTTAGTTTGTGTTTGGATTTGCAAGTGAGAGTAGTATATTTCTCTTATTATACCTGATTTTTTTACAGATTTGGCAAAGAAGCTAAGCTAGAACATGTATGCAATTGGCATTGTATCGTCAAATGTCTTGTGCTCTAATACAAACATTCTAATCCATTAATTGATTCACAAACTATATCTATTGTTTAATCTGTTGTTGTATCTACCCACTGTTGGTGGAATTGTTTTGATTAACGCATACTTTCACTTTTTATTTTTTCTATAGTCTAGTTGACCACATTGATGTGATACTTTTTAACACGGCAATAAGCTTGAGCTGGTTCGGGTGTGTGAACAAGTATTGTTTCTTTTTTTGCTTAACGGAACATTGTAATATTAGTAAACGACTATTTTACCCATACATCTATGATTTGGATTAAATGAAAATTTACTTTGTTAGTCCCAATTCCCAAACACTGACCTTAAACTTTTATCTCCAGAAAATTGAATCACAAATCAAATTACATAACCAAACATTAATATTTAGTAACATCACCAGCTTACTTATAATTTGGTTTAGTAACATGGCAATAAGCTTGAGCTGGTTTACTAATTACTAACATCAGTTTTTCTATATTACCCCTCTCATTCATTTTCGTAAGAAAATAATTTGTTATATATCTTTAATGCATTTAAGGGTAAACCTGTCATTTTAATCATTAAAAGTCTACGTTATATTCAATGTATGATAGCAGTTATTGTTAGCATTAAAGAAAAGTGATGGTCATTCTCGTCTTAAGAACTTTGTAAACGTGTCTTAGTTTATGATATAGTTTAGCTAATTGGGCCATAGACTTGGTAAATCTAATATGTTATTAGTTAATGATATAAGCCTTACAAAGAATATGTAAACCATGTCCATTAGTCAAGCCCAATCCAAGGCCCATGGCAAAGCCCATGAGGCGTATGAATCTATGTATAAAAGGCACTCTCCACCTCATTTGAAGTGTGTACTTGAGTGTGTAAGTGTGTGTGTGTTTTATTAATAAAAGCTCTCTTTCTTTCTCTACTTTCTCTCTCTAACATACGCCTATATCTCAAGTCACCAAGGTTAATATCGTGTGATAAGGTTGATATATCTAAGGTCCTACAAGTGGTATCAGAGCCTAACAATGATTTAGCAGTGTTTTGAGTTTTGGTTTGTCAATTTATTTATTTATTTATTTATTATTATTATTTTTTTTATTTTATAACTTTTTCACTCGTATTTTTTAAAAAAGTTGCTTACTTTTCTTGTTTTTTGTGGTTTTAGCACTCTTTTGATTACAAACTAGTGTTATAAACTTTTTCTAACAAGAAAGTTTCAAGCTTTATGGCTAAAACTTGATTTTTGAAATCGTACTTGGTGTGTTCTATGATAAAGATTTATTTGGTACCTTTTTAAGGGGTCATTTAAACCCAAAATCATATAAATATGATCAAATATTGCCTCAAATCGTTTCTTTTTGTATTTTAGGTACTTGGGACAAGAATTCTAGAATTTGGCACTTTTAGGGCATATTTGGACGAAAAAGTGAAAAAAACGACAAAGTCGTAGAAATTCTATCAGACATGGAAGTCTTACGGCGTCACAAGCTACAACGTGACGCCGTCATGTGTTAATCAAGCTGGATTTCTAGTGGAAAGATATCAAGTGACGCCTCAGAAGAATTTGAAGATTTTATAACCTGACGCCGTCAGGTGTAAATGGAAGATGGGAGTCACGCTTTAAGCTAACAAGAGACGGCCCAGAAAGATTATCAACTGACGGCTTCAAATCAGTCTTGACGCCGTCAGAACGGCGACTTGCACAAGACAAAACCCTAATCCACGGCGAGCTGACGGCATCAGAAGCCACAAGCTGACGCCGTCAGAGTTGTAAAACTATATATATTTTCGAATGTTTTCATTGTAATGTGTAACACTTTGGAGGACAAAACCCTAGACGATTTTGACAGCTTTTGTAAGGCTTTTCCAACCTTTTTCATCTATGTTTTATTGAAGATAAGTTATTCGTTTAATCATTCAATATGTCTATGTGTTGTTTGATTACTTGTTTATCTTTTCTTTGCTTTAACATGTTAGCTTAAGTTTATTTGTGTTTGCTTAGATCTAGTGAAACATAGTTATTGAATATTGATTTGTTGTCTCTTGTTTAGTTGATTGCCTCGAGTTAGGCTAAAAAAACTGGCTGACCTCTTATATGTAATTAGCTTGAACGTCTTAAAAAACGCAACCGTAGAGTGCACTATTGGTTTTTCTCGTTGTATTTATTGCGTGAATTGCGGCTTGTAGATCCTAGAAAACTTAATAGACTTTAAGTGATTTAGGGGATACTAAGATTCATAGAGTTGGGGACTTCGGCACCTCCCCACGACCAATATTAAGGAATACAACGCTTCAACTAAAACAAGGACGTGACAATTCAACAAATCAGTAGGAGATAACTAGTGAGTAATGAAATCTAAGTAAATACGTTTTCTCTATCATAAGAGTTACCACCAGTTTACTTTTCCTTGTTATTAGATTAATTTTAGTTTTATAATTAGTTTTTGGGTTAGTTGATTAACAACTAATTCCGCCCACTCATTCAAAACCGAGATTTTTAATTACTTTTCATAAAATATAAAAATACAAAAAGTATCATCCCTCACATCTAGACCTATCTCGTCATACATCTTGACCTTTCCACAACTATTGCGAGACTATTCCCCTAGGGAACGATCAATCCCCCGGACTTACCTATACTATACTACAACGGTTAGGCACATTGCCTAGAGGATTGTAAAACTTCTTTTCGAGGGTTCGCAATCCTCGCATCAAGTTTTTGGCGCCGCTGCCGGGGAATAGTTAATAGTTTAGGTTCAATTTCTATTTCGTTTAGGTCTACTCACTAGATTC
The DNA here is from genome assembly GCA_021014915.2 of Artemisia tridentata subsp. tridentata. Taxonomy (NCBI): domain Eukaryota; kingdom Viridiplantae; phylum Streptophyta; class Magnoliopsida; order Asterales; family Asteraceae; genus Artemisia; species Artemisia tridentata. The sequence continues at coordinate 150,696,772 of CP139501.1, read as the reverse complement.
CTATCAAGTGAGATTTTTATTTTCTTTTTCGTAGCTTTCTTATAGTCTATCTTTTCTTCGTTCCCTTTGTTCGTAATTCTCTTCATTCGCCATAATGGTGGACGAAGACCTCAATAACCGTAGACACCCTAGGAACCGTAGTTCTATCAAAACCCTTGTTCAGCCATATGCGGAACTTGGAAGAGAAATGCGTAAGATAAGAAAAGCCCTTCACACACCTGAACCACAAGGCGCCACCATCAACTTCAATGAAGCTCTTTCCGAAGAAGAACCTATGCGGCACTCAGCACCACCAAGTCCCAAATCTGATCATAATGAGAGAATCCTAGAAAACCATGCCCCTAAGCGCCTTAAAGATTATTCTTCCCCTACGCCCCATGGTTTCTCTAACGCTATCGTTTGTCCAAATGAACATACTAATGAAGTCTTACACGCTAATGACATTTGGCTTGTCCAAAATGTGTGTAAGTTTCATGGGTTAAACACTAAAGATCCAATCCAACATATCAAGGATTTCCTGAAAATAGTTGACACCATCCATGCGGATGGGGCCACTCGAGATACATCTCGACTGAGATTTTTCCCTTTTTCTCTTCAAGGAAAAGCGAGGGAATGGCTCGATAGACTTCCCTCAAGGTCAATCTTTACATGGGAACAACTCATTTCAAAATTCTATGATAAATTCTTTCCATCGGGTAGGACCGCAACAATTAGGGACAAAATCCTCCGTTTCCGCCTAGGAAAAACGGAATCCATCTACAATTCCTGGATTCGTTTCCAGGACTTACTCCAAAAAGTCCCTCTTCATGGCATTGATCTTTGGCTTCAAGTCCAAATCTTCTACGATCATGTCAATCAATTCACAAGGCAAACTATTGACCAAGCGGCCGGTGGTAAGCAACGTGATAAGAATGCGGAAGAATCATGGGGAATCATAGAAGATCTTGCTCTCTATGACAACAAATGTTGGAATGACCCCCGCGAGTTGAGCAAAATGGTCAACGAAATATCCTTGCCTTCGAATAACTCAAGCATTCCTAATTGTAGGATCATGGAACTTGAAGACCAAGTCAAGTTTCTCATGAAATCCTATGAAGCTCCTAAACCTTCAAGTCAAGTGAACAAAATCACTTCTTCGTGTGAATTATATAGTGGTTCCCATGACACTCGTGGTTGCATGGAACTCCCCGAACAAGCTTTTGCGGATTATGCAACCTCGCGTACCGTCGGAGTGGGAGACAAGTGGTTCACTTTCAAACCCGAGCAAAACACTTATGGTGATTCATACAACCCATCTTGGAAGAATAATCCGAAATTTAGGTGGAAACAAAACCAAAATTCTTCTCAAAATAAATTTTCAAATCCACCTAATCGTTTTCAATCAAACGGTTCGTCCTCGAACCGTACCTTCAACAATAATCCTTCCAACAATTCCAATAATTTTAAAGGATAAATGTCTAATTTTATGGCATCTCAAGAAGCTCGTTTGTCTAAGTTTGAAGCCGATTTCAAACAACAACAAAGCAAGATGACCAATAAAATTGACAACATGTTAAAGGTCCTCAATGATCGAGTATTGGGAGCACTCCCAAGTGACACCGTCAAGAACCCGATACTAAACGTTAACTCAATCTCATCGGCTTCGTCTCCTAGTTCTTGTCCTCAATTTTACTTGGTCAATGCTATAAACACGTGTTTCAAACAAACTCAAATTTTTCAAAAAGACCAAGAAGATAAAACACACACTAACGTATCGGTCAACCAAGTGATTGAAACACCATCCAAACAAGATCTCGATGAAGAATTCAAGGAACTTAACATTGAACGTCCGGTTATCGATGTTTTGATTCGTGCTCCTTACTACAATGCCCTTTTGGAAAAATATGAGGAGAAGCTTAAGTTGGGTAAGAGTGGAACCGCTTTTGTTCAATATAAGTTGCCTAAGAAGTTAGATGATCCGGGCATATTTGTCCTACCTTGTAGGATAGGGAATTCCGAAGCTTTTGATACATTAACCGATCTAGGATCAAGCCTTAACTTACTTCCGTTATCCCTTTACAAAACTCTCAAGTTAGGGAAGTTAGAAGAAACGAAAGTGGTGATTGGTTTAGCGGATGAAAGTGTTTCTTACCCGGTAGGAATAATGAAGGACATGTTAGTACATATAGGGAAATTAACTATGTTGGCGGATTTTCATGTCCTTGATATGGTTAGTGACACTACATGCCCATTTTTAGTAGGAAGAGGATTCTTAGCTACCGCTAGTGCTATGATTGATTGTAAGACGTCTAAAATAGCGGTAGGAGAAGGTGATACTAGGTCAATCTATGATGTTAAGAAACATGCTTATGATAAAGATGAGGAACAAACACCTGATTGGGTAGATATGGATAGGAAACCATCAAGATATGGCCCTTGGATTAATGGAGACTTCATTTGACGTCAACGCCCATTCTATTTAGAGGAAGAATTCGTGAACCGAACACATTCTATAGAACAACTTTAGGCTAGGGATACCGAATTGGACCCATTTGAGGATCCTTTAGTTTTTAGGAAGATGATTGAATTCCTAGGAGCCTTGCCAATTAACTTAGGAATGAATAAGTGGAAGAGTGAGAGCTCAAAACATGAGTGGAATTGGAATAAGCCTCCAAAAGAGGGCGATGGATCATGGCACATAAAGATGACCATATATTATCCCGATGGAGAAAAGTTTGAAAAGTCATACCGAACAAAACATACTAATAGGAAACTAAAAGGAAAATTTGATCCGAAAGATGTCCTCGATGAGGAACTCACTCACATAGGGTAATAGGCATGACTATAAGTCTAGCTACAAGACTCGTTAATAAAGAAAAGTGCTTCTTGGGAGGCAACCCATGTTTTAATTGTTTGCTTGTTTGTTTTTATTTTGTTTGATTTCATATATATGCTCCATCTTTATTTGTTTATCTTTCATGTTTTGAATAATTTATGAAAATGCTTTATTTTATTTTTAACCTCGTCTTAATTGCATATAAAGGTATTTTACCAAAAGATAAGTGTAGGGAATATCATATTTGTTTATAAGAACGAATTCGAACATGAAAGTTAACAATTAATGATTAGGATATATTGGTTTGTTTGTTAGAGTCAAATGCTTGTATCGAGTCACAATGAATGTTCTGCAGTTTTTCCAGGTTTTATTAATCAGGTTTTTCTAGAAATTTTCCAGAAACAAAAACGTAAAAATACTGTCAGGTCATACCTGACGGCGTCAGGGTTAACACCCGACAACGTCAGGCACTGTAGCAGCACAGTTTTTCAGGATTTTGTTTTTCTGCTGGAACTTAAAAAATTTTGAAAAATTTTCAGAATTTAAAATTTTCAAGAATCTGTAGACATTTATTTTGCAAGCATTATATCTTAAGTGTTTTCTATAATTAGTTTTTATATATATAGTGTTTACCGCCGATTTTATGAGAGGTTTTGTGTTTCATTTTCTTAGTGAATTATAGGTTATATTGGACAAGAAGATGAAAGTATACATTGGAAGTGAAGCTTATCAAGTTTGTTTTCTTGGAGGAAGATTTAACCATGTTTTCACATCGTCCATGCCGAGCAAATCAGGGGAGTATTAGTTTCTTTCATCTATTTTATTTTACCGTTATCATAACTTTGATACTTTTCAAGAACATTGGGGACAATGTTTAATTTAAGTGTAGGGAGGGTAAAATATGATACCTTAGAAACTATAACTTCGCTTGATATTTGTTTTGTTTTATAGTAAATATGTAATAAACTAAGAAAGATACTTGTTAGGGCAATTTTAGCACCAATTTTAAATTTTTTTACAACATGTATGACCGGATCTACACACACTCCTTGTGTTAGATGAATACTTTGAATGATGTCTAGTCTAGCACGCGGAATTTACTAGCTAGCACTTAGAAGATTTGTTTGTTTGTGTTTGTGTTTTGTATTAACGAATTAACAAATAATGAACAATGAACACTATACTTCAACTTCAACGATTCAATATTATTAATAAATAATACGAGTGATCTCCTATAACTAGGGTTTACAACCTTGAATCTTAACTAAACAATACTTAATCGTAAAACTTCTGTGTCATGTTGTACCAAAACTTTAACCTAGATAATCCTTTTATAGATTAAGGATTCCTTCACAAGATAACTATCAACCTAACATTATAAGATATACATTAAATCTTTTCCATAATTATCTTCACACGGTTTTATCATAAACAGTACAAACTTCTTCATTCACCAGTACTAACTGCTTATGTCTTCAAAACTCTTCAGCAGTACTAACTTTCATCTTCAACAGTACTAACTGCTATAGCTTAATTTCCTAACAATCCTCCCCTAAACTTATGATTTCTATCCAAATCACTAAGTTTCTTCAAATTAAGCTTCTTCTTCTTAATGTGGAATTTTTTTTCAAACATCTATCCCATCAGTCACTTTAGCCTTTGACTTTTCTTTGCTCTACAAGGTTGAAAATCTTTGTAACTAACAAGTCTGCCATCTCAGAGTCTTCTTCAACCTTGAATCTTCCTTGTATCATAGCCACTAACACAAATGTTCTGAGTGGATAGTCTTTTTCCACCAACATATAGATTTCTATCCCATCTGGAGTAGAAACTCTATGTACTCCACACGATTCAAATAAATACCAATACACATCTTTAACTTGTGCTTCAAATCTCCACATTGACTCTCCACTATCAGGTTCATAGATTATCTTCAACTGAACCCATAATTCCTTGTCTTTGTCTTCAATGGGATCTTTATCTCTGAATCTCTCTTTTACTAATCTCCATAGTTGATTAAGATCTTCTCTGTCAAAACCTCTAAGTAAATCTTCAAACAACTTGTACCTTTCAGAAATATCACCCAGTCTGATAATCTTCCATCCTTTCATTCTTCCATCAGTGAACACTTCCCAGTCGATGATTGGATGTTTTACTTGTAAAGGTTTGATATAAGAAGATTCTGGAACAATCATCATCATACTCTTGATCTTCTCATTGGTTAACCCTTCTTCTTTAGACTTTTGTTTCTTTGCAGCATCAGATTCAAGAACCTCTGGTTGTCTTTTCTTTTTCCTTGTCATGTCCCCTCTGATTAGAGTATTCAGCCTTGCATATACTTCAAAGAATTTCCTTTCAATTTCAGCATCTGTCCATCCAGTAAAGTCACTCAACTTGTAATCAGCTTGATTCTTCAAATAGTGCTTCATGAAATTGACTTTCTCCTTCCTGGTAGGTAACTTGGTCTTGTAACCAGACTTTTTCCTTTCTCTGATTCTGTGCATTAAGTTACTCCAAGTTGCTTCTTTATTTGTCTTCAAGATAAATTCCTTGAGCATCTCTGACTTTTCTTCTACATGTAACTCCTGATCATTAAGAACCATCACAGCATGAGCTTTTATAATACAATCAGAATCTAACAAGTATTGAAGTTGCTCATTAAACTCTTCTTGATTAAAATCTTCAGTTCTTGTTCTATCCATGAAACCAGCTATGTTCTTTTCATCATCAGCAGCCATTTTCCTTGCTAATTCCTCATCTTGAGCAATCTGAGCTTTCTTAGCTTCTTCATCAGCCAATTCTTCTTCTACCATTCTCCTTGCAACTTCTGCATCACGATCTATCTGAGCTTGAGTTTTTGGTTTTAATGTCTTGAGCCTTTCAAGTTCTTGAGCTGCTTCCTCTTCTTCTTGTGTCATAGCTCTTTTACCTTTATCAGCTCTTCTTCTTTCATAAACTAGCTCGGCTGAAGTTTAACCAGTTGGAACTGCTTGATGCTCTGTCTCAGCAGTTGGAACTGCTTCAACAGTCTGAACCTTTTCTGCTTCATGGGTATTAGTCTGAACTGCTTTAAGTTCTTCTTCTTCCATATCTGCATTACCAGAACCTATATCAAATTGTTCTTCTTCCTCTTCATTATGCCTCCCCTGAGAACTTGATCCATCCTTGTCTTTACCAAATTTCCTCCCCTGTTTGGATGAATTTCCACCATCAGCATCATCTGAATCATCTGAGTCATCACTAGAAGAATCATCATCCAATACCATTCTTGCCCTTTTCTGCTTGAGTTGATCTTTCAGCTTCTTCACCTTTAAAGATAACCTGTTAAGAATTTTAGCCGAATGCTCCTTGTGCGCTTTGAGCTCATCCTTGGTGCTTTTAAGATCTGTCTCCAAACTTTCAACTTTGGCAACTAACTTGGTACATAATTCCATCAATGCATTTTGGTTAGAACTACCCTCATCACTTCTAGCTGTGTGACCTGCTAGGAGAGGTGAATCATGGGGAAAGGATCTAGGAATCACTCTAGATGTTTCCCTTCTCCTATAAGTGATGCGCAATTGTGATGGTTGGGTTCTTTCAAGTACTTGAGTGGATGTGTGATGGGGATCAGTTGGAACTGCTGAACCTTCACCCAACTCAGTTTGAAGCATTTGAGGAAACAATGGAACTGGTTCCCCTTGAAAAAGCCTACTAGCCATAGCCATATTTTGAAAAACCTTTGATTGAAGGCTAGGAGTAGCAAAAATTTCAGTTGGTTTTGTAAGCAGGTATGTCTTTTTATTCAAAAGTGTTTGAACAAACCTGGGATACATTAAAAACTTTGTTTTGCTCTTAACATTAGATTCCATACCCACAAAAATAAATTTTGAAAAGTTAAAAACCTTGTTTGTAGACAAGCAAATGTGAGCAATAGCAATATCGCTACTGAACTGCTCCTAAGCAGTCTTTTTAGGACTTAAACAACTTAAAAGGGTATGTATCAAAAATCTCCATTGAGGTGAGAAACATCCTTTTTGAAAAGTTAATTTATGTTCAGATGTATCATACCCCATTTTGGTAAGTTCTTCCCATATTTCAGTGTTAGGCATAGTGTTAATACCATCTGAGTCATTTAATTTAAGATGTCTCCTAATTATAGACTCGGTAACAACAAAAGATACACCATCCACTTCAGAATGAATTTCTGAGTCTCCATCTTCACTAGTCAAGACAGTAGCATTCTGCCAAAACTGTGTGATGTGCGAGACATAAAGAGTAGGAGAAACAGTTAGAGCATACCTTATGTGAGAGTGGTTGAGAAAGTCCACAATCTCATAAAACTTTGGTCCATATCCCTCCTCTGTTTTCTCAAGAAACGCAACCTGATTATGACGTTTAACAAATTCCAATCCAGCCATTCTTAGTTGTTGATATAAATAATGCCTAAACATGTTATTAATATTTTTCGATATCTCTACGTTTTGATAATCACAAAATGTAAAATCATTAATCGGAAAATTATGACGTAAACAAGTATTTAGTTGTAAATATCTATTTCTACAACTCAAATCACTTAAGGTATGAATGAACTAATGCTTAATGCATTATATGATCAAAGGAACATTTTCTTAATAACTAGATTTTTTATAAAACATCAAAAACATTTTATATATTTTTGAAAAACATTTTTGGTATTAAATAAAAATGTTTAATCTTTTATAAAAATATGAATTCAAAATTTTAACCAAAATCAGTTAAAATGTTCCAGAAAAACCTTCCCCACAAAAGGACAAATCTGGGCAACGGATACCTTGGGCGGCCCCCTTAATTTTACTAGGCGGCCCCCTTAAAATTAAGGGGACCGCCCCCTATTTAAGGGGGCCGGCCACGCTCCAGTAGGTCTCCAGCTGTCCAGTTTTTCTCCTATAAATACCAGCCTTCTCCTGGATTTTTACTCACCTTTTGCACACTAAAACTTTCTGTTTTAAAACCTTTCTAAACATTGTAAATCCTTTGATCATATTTTCTTAAGCATTGGTTTCTAAGTGATCCAAGCTTCCAACACCAAAAGTGCAAAAGAAGAACTCTACTTCAACTAGTGAAGAAGTGTTATTACTTACCTCATTCAATTGTGTTGTTGTGTAAAGTGTTGTATAGTTGTGATAAGTAGATCCTAGTGTAAGTAACTAGTTGTGTTGTAAAGAAGTAGTGTAGAAGTAGTTGTGAAGTAGTTGTGGATAAGAAGTCGTGAAGAAGTCGTGAAGAAGTCGTGAAGCCGTTGTAAAGAAGTCGTGATTAAGTCGTGTAGAAGTTGTGTATAAGTTGTGAGATTGGTTCTAGCTACGATTAGAACTCGACATCTAGCTTTGTGTCGTTAAGCCGGTGTAAGCTAAAGTTGTGTAAGGTTTCTCCGCCATAAGGGAGTTTGTTGACATAGTGAAGAAAACTCTCGAGTAGGTGACTCGAGGAGTGGAGTAGGGCAAGGAAGGTGTCCTTGTAGCCGAACCACTATAAATCTCCGTGTTGTGGTTTGATCTTTATATCTCTCTCTTTCATTTCATTATATTTACCTTACTTGCATTACTTATTTATATTTGTTTATATATGTTCATATTGATCAAGAGTTGAATTCACATAAGATAGAATCGAAGTTTTTAAAAAGTAAACAAAAGTTTTCATAAATTAAAAAGGACGTAAAACTATTCAACCCCCCTTCTAGTTTTCCACAATTGGTATCAAGAGCCACGTCAAACAAGATTTTTAAAATAAACTGTATTTTAAAACTTGAAACGATCTATAGAATCTGAAAAATATTTAGAAGGGTAATCAATGCAAAGACCACCACTATTTGAAAGTGATGGATTTTTATATTGGAAAAATCGATTCGAAACTTATGTGAAATCAAAAGATCTAGATCTTTGGCATGTTATTACTAATGGTGATTTTTTACCTATTCAACATAATCTTGAAACTAAAAAGGATGAAATTGTACCTTTTGAAAAATAATGTGATGATTTAAAAAGAAAACTTTCTAAAAATAATGAGGCTAAAATGGTTATTTATAATGCGTTACCACGTAAAGAATACGAAAGAATCTTTATGTGCGAAACCGCAAAAGAAATTTGGAATTCTTTACTAATAACTCACCAAGGTAATAGTCAAGTCAAAGATAATAAAATAGATCTTCTTGTTCAACAATATGAACAATTCACGATTCCGGAAGAGGAATCAATTGATAATGCATTTGCTAGGTTTAACACAATCATCACAAGTTTAAAGGCACTTGATGAGAGTTTTTCTAGTAAGAATTTTGTCAGGAAATTTCTTAGAGCTCTTCATCCAAAATGGCGAGCTAAAGTTACGGCGATTGAAGAATCGAAGAACTTGTCAACTCTTCAACTTGACGAGTTGATTGGCAACTTAAAAGTCTACGAAGCAATAATCAAGAAAGACGTCGAGATGGTAAAAGGAAAGAAAGAGCAAAGCAAGTCAATCACGTTGAAAGCTAGGAAAGCATCAAGTGACGAGGATAGCTCAACCTCCGAAAGTGATGATGAAGAATATGCCATGGCCGTAAGAGACTTCAAGAAGTTTTTCAAAAGACGAGGAAGATTCGTTAGACAACCACATGACGAAAGGAAAACACTCCAAAGAAACAAAGACGTCAAAGGTAGCAAGAGCGAGAGGAAGTGCTTCAAATGCGGTGATCCAAATCATCTCATTGGAAGATGTCCTATGATGTCAAAGGAGCAAAACCAAAAGGCGTTCATTGGAGGAGCATGGAGTGACAGTGAAGAAGACGAGAAAGAAACCACAAAAGAGGAGAAGTGTCTTATGGCTAAGACATCAAGTGAGGTACGTTCCAAAACCGAATACTTTAGTGATGAAAATTTATCATTAGATGAAAAAGACCTAGATAACAAATATAATAGGTTATGTATATTAGGTCAAAAAGTAATGACTAAAAATAAATCACTAAAACACATAAATAACCAATTAGAAAAAGAAATACTAGAATTAAAAATTAAACTACATAACTTAGAAAAAGGCAAAGAAGTCCTTGAATGTAAAACATGTCAAGAAACTAAAAATGAAAACGAAATACTTAAGGAAGAAATTTGTAGACTTAACAAATTTGAAAATAGTAGTAATTCACTTAGAGATATAATTAGCATTCAAAGAATATCAGGAGATAAAACCGGATTAGGATTTAACTCAACTAAGGCTACAACTAGTGAAACTAAAAATGTAAAGTTTGAAAGTGAAACTAGTAATCAAAAATTATTAGAGTCAAAGCCTAAATATATACTTATAAAAGATAGAAAAATACCCATAGCCAATAATGAGGAAATAAAAGCTTTCTACAAACCATCTTTAAAAACCGAAGTAGAAAACTCTAAACCAAAGCTTAGGTCAAAAACACCTCCTCCTAGAAGACCACCTAGTCCTCACCCTCTGCCTAAAACACCTCAACCTAAAAGAAACCAAAATAGACCAAACCGTCATAATAATCGTTACCCAATGTGGAATTACCCGAATCCACCAAGCTTTAATCCTTGGGGAATACTTCCACCATACATGCATCCTAGTCAACTACAACCCATTTTTGGTTCAAACAACTTTGGATCAATGAGACAATGGGGACCAAGTGGCTAAATTGCTATTTCATTGGATTATTGGCATCTCTTCCTTGATTGACTTCTACAAGTCAAACATAAACGCTTTGAAGCGCTTGAAGACCACATGTTGAAGACTAAAAGGTACGCCCCTCTTTCATGCTCATCATTATGTGCGTAGATTAATGAACTAGCAAATTGCATGCCCCCATAAGTTTTTAATGCCTAGTTTAGTCAGTACTTGTATGGTAGTTAGTAGATAATCTCTTATACATATACATAATATAAATATATACATATATATATATATATATATATATATATATATATATATATATATATATATATATATATATATATATATATATATATATATCCATATTATTATATATACTATATACATATATAAATATATCCGCACATAACCTAGATACGTCATTTGTTGACTATCTAGAACTAAAAGAAATTGTTCGTCCTCGAACCTTTTCTTCCCCCTTTGCCTCTTTTGAACCTTAACGTTCAACACGAAAATCTTCCGTGTCCACTATCATATAACTCATGGTGATGAAGAGAAGTGAGTTAAGTGGATTAACGTAGAAGCAGCACTTCGACCGTCGCGTCAAGAAAACTATGGATGAAACAAACTCCCGTCGCCGTCAGCACCTATCTCCGTCATTACCTCATCATTTCTCAACTCCATTCAACATCCCACGTTTACACACAATATATATATATATATATATATATATATATATATATATATATATATATATGCACTTTTACTCTCACTCCCTAAAACCTCTGTCGACTTGACATCTTGATCATTTTATCCAAAATTCTCAAGAAATGTTTTCTTAACGAAATGTTAATAAAATGTCAAGTATTCCTTCCTCGTGCCATTAAAACCCAACGTATTTTTGATATATAATAAATCTATATATATATACATAAAATTATTTTGCTATCAGAAACTAAACCCGAACTAATTCCAAGTTTGGCAGGCGGCCCCCTTAATGTTTAAGGGGACCGGCTAGTAAACGGGGGCGGCCCCTTTAATAATTAAGGGGACCGGCCTACTGTAGCTTCCAAAAACGTTTTTCTTCCAATTTCATTTGCCAAACACCCCACTTTTCAAACACACCCATACTTGCTGCTGTTGTGAACGAACCAAAACCCAAAACCATTCACCAAATCATCATTCCCGACTAATTTCACAAGGGGCAAACACCTATATTTAGATTAGCAACACATTTTGTAAGTTTTCTAATTCACATTTCATCTAATTCCATTCAATTTTGAGTCTAATCATAATTAGGTCTTTTACTTAATTTTCTTTTAATCCAAATTTTGTTAAAATTAAGTCTAGAAATCTTATAACCAAATGCTCCCCATAGGTTTAGCATGCTTAATCAACCTAGAAACTAAGTAATTAAACACCATTATGTCAAAGCATTGATAAACTAATCACTTCTTTTCAAAACTAATCACATTATGCCATAAACACTTGTTAAAACTAATCACATTGGTTTATTACAACTCACTAATCTTAAAAATATATTTTTCGAATCATAAAAAAAAAATGTTTTTGTTAAATATAAGAGAATGTTTGGATTAGGAGCTAGAATCATCAAAATTTGATCAAAATTAAGTTCACAACTACTTGTCAAGTTTATAAACACGCAATTAGTTGTTTTAAGTCATCAAGATACATAATTCATATGTATATTGAAATTTTACTAGTTATTTTCATATTTAAAGGAGCATTTGGCACAACATTTTGAAAGAAATTTTTGAGTCAAAATCTAAGTTACTTAACATGAACACTCGTAAGAAATAGCTAGATATACAATCCAATGTTTGTCTAGCCACATTTCAAAGTAGCTTATGACGTATAAAAGAACGTTCGGATGTTTTTGATTTCTTATCATAATGTCCCTATAACTATTCTTTAACATCATAAAATACATTTTAAGCGAGTTAAAAATTAAAACTAAGGAACATTGTAAACTACTTCTTAGGATTTAAGTTTTAGAGTCGAAGTATGTTTACGTTCCACATAAGTAGCATATATAATATATGCATGTCATTTTCTTATTTTTCTTTGTTTGTTGCTTTCTTGTATAGGTGATAATGCCCAAAACTACAGTCGGTGATGTCTCAAAAACAAAAGAATACATTCCTAAAGTCTCTGCCACTCCAGGCATTTCTCCCGCTGTTGCTTGTTTCTATCGTCCCATTGAAGATAGAAACATTCATGAAGGGAGAGTTGTCTATCCATCGTTCTATGAATCCGACTATATCGAACGAATGTTCTCCAACGTTAGTCTTGATTGTCTCTACAAAATCAATGATCTTATCATTCCCCGCTTTGTTCTTGACTTCTATAGCCAAGTGACGGTGCAAATCGATCCCAATGGCTGTATCCTCATATCCTTTATGATTCAACACGAATTCATTACTCTTACTCTCGCTCAATTCGGTCAAATTCTAAGAATCCCCTATTCCGGTCAAGCTGTCTTCTCTAATGAGTGGGATCTCTCATCTCTTGAGCAATATCGACCTCAACAGGGTCCTTACTACTCTGAGATTCCATCCTCCGAAGGAATTCGTCAATATCTTGGGCTAGCTCGTGGTACGACTAGCCGGAGAATCAAGTCAAAAGATGTTGACATCCATGCTAACCAAATCCTCCTCAAGGAGTTACGCCCCGACATGAAGCGTTGGGAAGAACTCATTCATGAGAATGCGTTCGGTACCGGTGGTCACCGTGATCATGTCACGGCGAGCATAGCTCATATGTTGTATTGTATTGTCACTGAACAGCCGTACAATTTGGCATATCTCTTTGTCTTCCGCATCATGTCCGCCAAAAACACTCATAATGCAAATCTTCCGTATGGCATGTTTCTCACTCGCCTCTACAATCATGTCATGATGCATTATCCACATCTTCAGAGTCCAATTTATGAGTCTGTTCAACCGGTCCTTAATCCACTTGTTCGTGTCCATGAACGTCGCCCCCGAAGCGACAAGGGAAAATCTCGTAAATCTGTCTCACTTCCACCTCGTGGTTCCATGTCACATCAAGGAGACGATGATGATGATGATGATGAGGAGGAGGGCACAACACGTGCTAGTACCCCATCACCTAGGACCTTCGTTGAAAATCTTCCGGATCTTGATTACACCGAGTATCAAGTTCCTTCTCGTTCCGAACGAACAGACGAACTACTGTTTGAAAGACAAACCGAACTACTCAACACCACACAGCAGATGCACCAAGAAGTACGAGGCGGTTTCAAGTCTATTGGAAAGACACTTGGAAGGATGTTTGGAAAGAAGAAGAAATAGACATGTTTGATGAGTGTTTAGTTGATTTTTATTGATGTTATGATTAGACATTTATATGTATTATTATTATCTTAACATTTGTTTGCTATGACTTTTATTATGTTAGATGATAAACTTATTAGAACTAAGCTACTAGTTTATTTGAAATTATATGCTTATGCTTCTAATATGATTTTTTTTCTAGTCTTAATATGTATATTATTTGTTTAATATGCTATTGATAATATTTAATCATTCTTGATGTACATGATCCAAATGGAACTTGCTGCAAATACACCCTAAAAATGACCTTTTTCTGGAAATTTTTCAAATTTGGTCGCCTGGGAAAACACCAGATGGGCGGCCCCCTTAATTTCCTAGGCGGTCCCCTTAATTTTAAGGGGGCCGCCCAACAATTAAGGGGACCGGCCATCTGGACAGTAAAATTTACTGTTTTCTTTTGCATTTTGTGACCACTTTTACCTAGCCCCAGCTACCATTTCTCCTTATGGACGAACTGGTATTGGAATCTTCCTACAAAACCTCAAAAATCAACCTAAACCAACCACATTTTCATACTATAAAGTCCCTCCATACAATCACCTCTCATTCCATCATCCAAAACCACCATGTTATCACCAAAATCCTCCATCTCTAAGACTCCAAGGAAGCAAAGACTTGTTATCATACCACCAAAACAACCTTTCATAGACCTAACCCAAGATGACATCAAAACTCCATCACCACCACCTCAAAATTCATCCCCAAGTGCACCTAATGCACCATCAAAAACACCTTCTACCCATGGAGCTTCATCTTCCTCCATTCCATCCACTTCATCCATCAATGACTACATCCACACTCAACTAACATCATCACCAAGAGCATCATCACCACCATCCACTCAAGAACCTTCATACACCCAACTTGCCATTTCCTTATCACCCATCACACCTCTTGATGCTCACTTCTCACCATCACCAACCCCACAACCATTCTTTCCTATACCTTGGGCATTGCTTGAAGCCCATGGTGACAATTGTCTTTGTTGCATCCATAACCGGACCATAATCTTTGGTCTTAGAGATGAGATACACTACATGTTTTCATCTCTTGAACACATGATTACCAACCAACCACCACCACCACCTCCACCACCTTCACCCACTACACCACCACCACCTCCTTTTTCACCCAATTAAGCATATGCAATGCTTATAAATAATTTTCAAACCCTTTTTGTATACAAGCTCCATGGAAGATCATGTACTCTTAGGACGATTATGTAGTATCACTAGTTATTTATTTATTTTTTTTGAATGCTTCCATGCCTTATGTTGTAATCTTCTTGGTTGTGTATTCATACACAACAATTTTATTAAATGAATGTTCTTATTCTATATGCTTGCTTATTGTTGTTACATATACTTGTGCTTCTAACATTTTTCTTGCAAGCGTTCCATAGCTCATTTCCTTGGTGCCCCCAAACGAGGGGGAGTAACCATCAAGGGGGAGTTCTCGTCCCGACAAACTTAGATTCTAAAACTTTTCGGCATAACCTTTTTGATTTTACAAAAAGGGGGAGAAATAGATGTAAACTCACTAAATACTTGTCTAAAAACTAATTTTTAGATTTAATGAGTTTAGATTTTGTAATCATCAAAAGGGGGAGATTGTTGATATAAATAATGCCTAAACATGTTATTAATATTTTTCGATATCTCTACGTTTTGATAATCACAAAATGTAAAATCATTAATCGGAAAATTATGACGTAAACAAGTATTTAGTTGTAAATATCTATTTCTACAACTCAAATCACTTAAGGTATAAATGAACTAATGCTTAATGCATTATATGATCAAAGGAACATTTTCTTAATAACTAGATTTTTTATAAAACATCAAAAACATTTTATATATTTTTGAAAAACATTTTTGGTATTAAATAAAAATGTTTAATCTTTTATAAAAATATGAATTCAATTTTTTAACCAAAATCAGTTAAAATGTTCCAGAAAAACCTTCCCCACAAAAGGACAAATCTGGGCAACGGATACCTTGGGCGGCCCCCTTAATTTTACTAGGCGGCCCCCTTAAAATTAAGGGGACCGCCCCCCTATTTAAGGGGGCCGGCCACGCTCCAGTAGGTCTCCAGCTGTCCAGTTTTTCTCCTATAAATACCAGCCTTCTCCTGGATTTTTACTCACCTTTTGCACACTAAAACTTTCTGTTTTAAAACCTTTCTAAACATTGTAAATCCTTTGATCATATTTTCTTAAGCATTGGTTTCTAAGTGATCCAAGCTTCCAACACCAAAAGTGCAAAAGAAGAACTCTACTTCAACTAGTGAAGAAGTGTTATTACTTACCTCATTCAATTGTGTTGTTGTGTAAAGTGTTGTATAGTTGTGATAAGTAGATCCTAGTGTAAGTAACTAGTTGTGTTGTAAAGAAGTAGTGTAGAAGTAGTTGTGAAGTAGTTGTGGATAAGAAGTCGTGAAGAAGTCGTGAAGAAGTCTTGAAGAAGTCGTGAAGAAGTCGTGAAGCCGTTGTGAAGAAGTCGTGTAGAAGTTGTGTATAAGTTGTGAGATTGGTTCTAGCTACGATTAGAACTCGACATCTAGCTTTGTGTCGTTAAGCCGGTGTAAGCTAAAATTGTGTAAGGTTTCTCCGCCATAAGGGAGTTTGTTGACATAGTGAAGAAAACTCTACTTCAACTAGTGAAGAAGTGTTATTACTTACCTCATTCAATTGTGTTGTTGTGTAAAGTGTTGTATAGTTGTGATAAGTAGATCCTAGTGTAAGTAACTAGTTGTGTTGTAAAGAAGTAGTGTAGAAGTAGTTGTGAAGTAGTTGTGGATAAGAAGTCGTGAAGAAGTCGTGAAGAAGTCGTGAAGAAGTTGTGTATAAGTTGTGAGATTGGTTCTAGCTACGATTAGAACTCGACATCTAGCTTTGTGTCGTTAAGCCGGTGTTAGCTAAAGTTGTGTAAGGTTTCTCCGCCATAAGGGAGTTTGTTGACATAGTGAAGAAAACTCTCGAGTAGGTGACTCGAGGAGTGGAGTAGGGCAAGGAAGGTGTCCTTGTAGCCGAACCACTATAAATCTCCGTGTTGTGGTTTGATCTTTCTATCTCTCTCTTTCATTTCATTATATTTACCTTACTTGCATTACTTATTTATATTTGTTTATATATGTTCATATTGATCAAGAGTTGAATTCACATAAGATAGAATCGAAGTTTTTAAAAATTAAACAAAAGTTTTCATAAATTAAAAAGGACGTAAAACTATTCAACCCCCCTTCTAGTTTTCCACATTAGTGATGAAAAATGAAAGATTATAGCAATACGATGATTGTCTAAATTGGAATTGAGGTTTTATGTAGTCGTTTGGGGTTTATAGGTACTGTTTAGGGTTTTGCGAAATATGCGTATGAGATAAATTATCTTTGGAAATAGAATAAATGAATTTATGATAAAAAGATAATTATCGTCTATAAAAATCCCTATAAGTACCTTAAGAATAACGGTTTTACCCCAACGGCTAGAAAATTAATTACTGACAGATTTTTACAACGGCTAGTTGAGTCGTACTAACTTTGTACTAACCGTACCAACTGTTGGAAAATTTTTGTTGAGCCGTATGAACTTATTGAAAAGAATTTTAAAATACAATGGCTCAAACATAGTTTTTAGCAAACTATCAGCTATCAACGGATTTGATATGTGTTTACCAATAGCCGTTTGCTTTGGACTAGCCAACTCTTCACACTTAGATATGGTGAGCTGATAACCATACAATTTTTGGTAAATTGTCAACCATCAACGGATTTGATTAGTCTTTACCAGATACCGTTTGCTCTGGACTAGTTGGTTCTTATGTGGGTTAGACATGGTGAACCAATTACCATTTGTTGTGTGCAAAGATCACACACTCAGCTTCAAATCACCATAACAATCCAAAACATATAGCATTAAATTCATGATGCTTATCATCCAAAACCTGCAAGTGTTAGTCCAAAAACAAAAGAAACAAGCCACAAAGAACTTGTCTCACAATATGAAAGTATATGACTAACAATGCACATTACAAGAAAGATTAATTTCCTTGTGGTACCCAAGCCAAAACAGACTTAGGCTTTCCTCTTGCATCAACATAATTCATTCTTTTCAAAACAATTTTAGCACCATTAGGTTTGATGGGTCTCCAAACCCAACATGCTGATGCATTCACACCATTTCCCATATTTCCCATAGCAGTGTTTTTATTAACACCAGTACCAATTACTCTGCTAGCAGTTGGAACTGCTGGCTTGGTAGTTGTTACCTTAGGTTTCCAAACTTGGTTTGTTACAACTGCTTTGTGATGACATGGTCTTTTAACAGTTGTTGGTGCTGATTTGTAAAACATTTTTGCACCTTGAACTGTTGGTCTTGGGTTAACAGGTCTAATAGGTCTGACAGTCTGAACTGCTGGTCTAGCAGTTTGAACTGCTTTGGGTCCAGACCTTAAAAGAACTGATCTAGGTATCATTCTAGTGTTTGTTGGATGAGTGGGAGGTCTAACAGTGTTCACCCTAGGACTTGAATACCTATTTACCCATTTATCACAAAAGGCTGCAAGATGGTCAAAACTACCACACGTATAACAAGCTTTCCTATAACAGACAAAATCATCCCCTAATTGGTGAGATTTTAGGTCATTCCAGTTCCTTTGGTTACCTCTTGGCTTGTTTGTGGTTCTATACATTTCTGCATACCTAACTGTTGGCCTAAAAGGTTTGGCATTTGATCTAAGCCTAACAGTCTCAGGTTTAACCATCTTTGGAACTTTTGGTTCCTCCACATTAGCACTAACAGGCTTAACCACAGCCTGATCATCCTTATCATCAGAAGTCCATTCCTTAATGGTTGGAGCATCTGAGTCCTTAGCTGAGGACACCTTATCTTCAGAAGACACCTTGTCCTCAGATAGTGATTTATCACTAGCACTCTCATACACAGGTTTATCAACTACATTCTTTTTAGGTTGAGGACCATATTTAAGCTCAGGTAGTTGAAATTCAGGTAGTCCTATGTGTTCTAAGTCTATGCATGGGGGTGTTGGAATTCCTCTATAGGGAGGTGGAACTGACTTATAACCTAGGCCTGACTTAGCTTTATTAAGGATCTGACACTCAACAATCTTACTAACACCCTGAGTTGCAAATTCTAGTGTGTCAACAGTCATTTGAATGTTCTCCTTTGCTTTCTTACCCTGTTCTAGCTCATGTTTCAACACAGTAATTTCATTCTCTCTAAACATTAAGTCTCTCTTAACAATAATCATATCATCATAAAACTTTGACTCATTACTTTTATAATGAACAATTTGTTCTTCTAACACAGCTAAAGCCCTCTTATGATTTGCTAAGTTAAAAGCAGTTTCGACTAGCTCTTTTCTCTGATTCTCATATCTTTTCTTAAGTGTTTCTAGATCTTTTAAAGCTTCACAAGATTTAGAACATTTTGAAACTTGTACCTCGGAATCTGAAAATGCCATGAGAGCAACCTCTGTAGATGCTTCTGCTTCCTCCTCTGCAATGTAGCTCCAGTCAAACCCTAAGCCATCAATGGCAACCAAGGCTTTCGAGCTTGAATCAGTAACCTCCACAACCCTTGACTTGTTTCCATATCCTATGCTCTTTCCATCTTGTTAGCTTGGCAATCTACACTCCCTTGAATAATGACCTTTCTTGTGGCAGTTGAAACACTCAATCTTGGACTTGTCATACCCTGCAACATCATTGCTGTTTATGACAATCTTCTTGCCAGTCTTCTTCAAGAATCTCCTAGCTCTCAAGCTGAGAAGAGAGAGCTGCCACTTGATATCCATCTCTTCAATATCATCTTCATCAATCTCTTGAAGATTTGAATGAGTCAACATACTTCCATTGTGCTGAGTAGTCAAGAAAGCACAATAAGTATCTTCATTCAAAAGTCCACTAGTACTGCTTGAGGTGCTAGCAGTACCAAGGTTTGCACTAGTAGTACCAACTACTCCAGCAACTTGCACTTCTTCATCTGAACTTGAGGTACTGGGAGTTGATACAAAGGCCAAATTCCCTGAGCTTGAGCTTGATCCAGCAGACTTCTTAATATCATGTTCAACTATCTTGAAGTTGCTATAGAGATCCATTAAGCTCATGGAATCTATATCAGGCTTGTTTTTTCATACAACCACATGCATAGCCCATTTAGCTGGTAGACTCCTCAGAAATTTGGAGTTGAGATCTTCCTGAGGCATCTCAATTCCTAGAACAGCCAATTGACTCACTAGTTTTTGAAGTCTATTAAACATATGATCTAGTGATTCGTTGCTTGTTGCTGAAAAATTCTCAAACTGTTGCTTGAGAAGAGTCTTCTGAGATTTCTTGGTGGCTTCATTCCCACCATATCTTGCAATAATAGCTTCAAAAAGGGTTTTAGCACACTTAAACTTGCTAAAATTCAACAACTTGTCATTGGGAATAGTCATCAGAAGCAAACTTCTAGCCTTAACATCATTCTTGTGCCTTGCCTTCTCTTCAGTAGTGGTTGGCTTTGTCTGCACTGTAGTCTCAGATTTACCTTCAACAACAGTTGTTGTTGATACGGGTGAAAAGGAGTTTCCTTCTTCAATGATCTCCCAAAGAGTATAATCTTGAACTTGGAAGAACTGCTCAATTCTTAATCGCCACATATCGAACTCATTGGGTTTAAGCATTGGAAGCTTAGCAGCAATGTTAGTCTGACTTGTTGTTGTCTCCATGTCCATATTTTCTTTGAACAAATTCATCTGGATCTTCTAAACCAAAGTATCAGTAACCTGTCTCTGATACCACTTGACCGAATCTACACACACTCCTTGTGTTAGATGAATACTTTGAATGATGTCTAGTCTAGCACCCGGAATTTACTAGCTAGCACTTAGAAGATTTGTTTGTTTGTGTTTGTGTTTTGTATTAACGAATTAACAAAGAATGAACAATGAACACTATACTTCAACTTCAACGATTCAATATTATTAATAAATAATACGAGTGATCTCCTATCACTAGGGTTTACAACCTTGAATCTTAACTAAACAATACTTAATCGTAAAACTTCTGTGTCATGTTGTACCAAAACTTTAACCTAGATAATCCTTTTATAGATTAAGGATTCCTTCACAAGATAACTATCAACCTAACATTATAAGATATACATTAAATCTTTTCCATAATTATCTTTACACGGTTTTATCATAAACAGTACAAACTTCTTCATTCACCAGTACTAACTGCTTATGTCTTCAAAACTCTTCAGCAGTACTAACTTTCATCTTCAACAGTACTAACTGCTATAGCTTAATTTCCTAACAATGTAGGAGTAAAACTTTAATTTTAATAAGCGTCTCATGGATAAGAATTATATAGCTAGCACAAAAGCCCTTCCACTAAAAAATTTCCACCCCAAAAATGTGAGGTTCGCCTTTAGATATATAGGAAAAAGCATTCACCTTTAATGCTTATAAGTGTACTGGTAGTATATAGATTCTAGAACTTGCGTTTGTGATGCATCCCGAGATCGCTAGTGAGACTACATTCGAGTAGTTAGGATTTACTAAATGATAAGAGGCATTAGGATAACCCTTGTGCTAAACCTATTTTATAATTACGTTGGCTTCATTGGCCAAGTAATTTTCCCACACCTTTGCGATGTACTCATTTTTAGTACACGATACCCCTAGTACACCCCTCAAAGCCTATCCTTTTCACGGTTCTCGTGATATTTCGGTGGATTCCGAAATATTAATGAAGAACATTGTTTACAATCCACCCCCAAATGTACACCCAAATCGCCTTAGCCTACCTTGTATGCACTCATTTTTAGTGCATTATTGTTACAACATTTATGTTAAACCCTTTGTTAATTATCTAATTGGTTACATGGTTGCTAAGTCGAGTCATATCTTGTAAATACAGTTTTGGGATGATTGGGACTCATGGGAGAAAGTACTAGTTGTTATGGAGTAATGGGGAAGAATGTCACGTTATTACCCCCATATGTACGTTAATGTTTAAAGTACTCTAAGTGTTTTGATTTTCTTAATTTGGGTCATTAGTTAGTTATGTGTAAAGTATTTAAAAGTTCAAGTGTAGGGAGGTTGCAAGATCCCTTTGATGTATTATTTTGGATGGTAGGGCAAGAGTTTATGAAAAAAAAAAAAAAAACAATTCAAAAAAAATGAAAAAAATGAAAAAATGAAAAAAAAAAAAAAAATAGAAAAAGAAAAGAGAAAAAAAACTTATGGACTACCATCCCGTTTCTTTTATTTATGTTTAAGTCAAGAAAGTATCATAGAAAAATACTAAAAGAGTTAGTAGTCAGCGAGTCAAGTTGAGTCGAGTTTTGGCTTAGCAACGCCGTCATGTATTAATCAAGCTGGATTTCTAGTGGAAAGCTATCAAGTGACAACTCAGAAGAATTTGAAGATTTTATAACCTGACGCCGTCAGGTGTAAATGGAAGATGGGAGTCACGCTTTAAGCTAACAAGAGACGGCTTCAAATCAGTCTTGACGCCGTCAGAACGGCGAATTCCACAAGACGAAACCCTAATCCACGGTGAGCTGACGGCGTCAGAAGTCATAAGCTGACGCCGTCAGAGTTGTTAAACTATATATATTTTCGAATGTTTTCATTGTCATGTGTAACACATTGGAGGACAAAACCCTAGACGATTTTGACAGCTTTTGTAAGGCTTTTCCAGCCTTTTTCATCCATGTTTTATTGAAGATAAGTTATTTGTTTAATCATTCAATATGTGTATGTGTTGTTTGATTACTTGTTTATCTTTCTTTGCTTTAACATGTTAGGTTAAGTTTATTTGTGTTTGCTTAGATCTAGTGAAACCTAGTTATTGAATATTGATTTGTTGACTCTTGTTTAGTTGATTGCCTCACATTAGGCTAAGAAAACTAGCTGACCTCTTATATGTAACTAGCTTGAACGTCTTAGAAAACGCAACCGCAGAGTGCACTATTGGTTTTTCTCATTGTATTTATTGCGTGAATTGCGGCTTGTAGATCCTAGAAAACTTAATAGACTTTAAGTGATTTAGGGGAGACTAAGATTCATAGAGTTGGGGACTTCGGCACCTCCCCACGACCAATATTAAGGAATACAGCGCTTCAACTAAAACAAGGATGTGACAATTCAACAAATCAGTGATAGATAATTAGGGAGTAATAAAATCTAAGTAAATACGTTTTCCCTATCATAAGAGTTACCACCAATTTACTTTTCCTTGTTATTAGATTAATTTTAGTTTTATAATTAGTTTTTGGGTTAGTTGATTAACAACTAATTCCGCCCACTCCTTCAAAACCGAGATTTTTAATTGCTTTTCATAAAATATAAAAATACAAAAAGAATCATCCCTCACCTCTAGACCTATCTCGTCATACATCTTGACATTTCCACAACTATTGCGAGACTATTCCCCTAGAGAACGATCAATCCCCCGGACTTACCTATACTACACTACAACGGTTAGGTACACTGCCTAGAGGATTGTAAAACTTCTTTTCGAGGGTTCACAATCCTCGCATCATTCTACAAACTTTCTAGTAACTTTATTAGTGCTTAAAAGTGTTAAAGTTTGCAACTTTCATTAAGTTTTAGTGTTTTTAAGGTCAGTTGTACAAGAAAATCTTGGTTAGAAACTTTTCTTGGTCGAATTTAAGGGATTTGAAAAAATAGTCAAAGTTTCGAGTAAGTCTTAAACCCTAAACTTTCGAGCAAGCTGTTCTTCAAAGTTTCGAGTACCTTAAACCTTAAACTTTCGAGCAACCACATACGGCGTGATCTTCAAGAGTTTTTGATTACTTAGTGCTTCACTCTCTTGTATAAGTTTGAGAAGTACTTCTACTGTTGGGAATTCTTTTAATTCGTATGAATTAGGAAGCTAAAACTTTCGAGCAACTTAAAAGTTTCGAGCAAACTTAAAAGTTTCGAGCAAACTTCAAAGTTTCGAGCAACTTCAAAGTTTCGAGCAAGTGACAAAGTTTCGAGTAAGTGACAAAGTTTCGAGTAAGTGTTGACAAAACTTCAAACAGCCATAACTTTTGAACCGTAACTCCGTTTTCGACATACTACCTGTCAAAACGACCGTGATACCGAGGAGAACTACACGTTGAATGAACCAACCCAACCTTCGAGGCCCAAAATCGCTCCGAAAGGAAGTTATCGATGTTTTTAAGTTTTCAGACCAAATTTTCACTACAACAACTCGCATTATCTTACAACAAACTCAACTCCTATATCATTGAACCAATCCAAGATCAACTTTATCATACATCAATGGCAACTCAGTAAGATATGCATGCAGCTGGTGCTGAAAACCGTCCTCCCATGCTGTCAAAGGGTGGATACTCACAGTGGGCTAGTCGTATGATGCGCTATCTTAAGAGCAAACAAAACGGAAAACTTCTTGTCAAATCCATTTTTGGAAGACCCTTTAAACCACGACAAGTCCTAGACCCTGGAGATCTTAATAGAACCCCCAGTACAACCATTCTACAGAGACCAGACTTAGGCTGAGTACATTGAGGAAGACAAACTATAAATTGCAGCTGATGATCTTGCATTTCATCTCGTCGTTCTTGGACCACCCGAAACGACATATGCAACTGTGGATAGTGAAGGAAGTGCTCATGCAGTATGGGAAAAAGTCATGAGGTTAATGTACGGGACAGACATCGGGAAACAGGAAATGGAAACACAACTGCTCAAGGAACTACACAAGTTCACTTCAATTGCTGGTGAATCAATAGAGTCGTACTATCACATGTTCTATAAGATCATGAATGACTTATCCAGACACAACCTTACACAAAAGAACATAGCTAACAACACAAGTTTGTTAACGAGTTACAACCAGAATGGGGAAGATACGTCACCATTGTTTATCAGACATAGAACTTGCATGAAGTTAACTGTGATCAGTTGCACGACTTCTTAAAGCAGAACCAAGCTGAGGCAAATGATGTTAGGGCAAAATTACTTGCTAAAAACCATGATCCTCTCGCATTCATTGCTAACACACCAACACCTTTACCAGTGAACACACCACATCAACCATCATCATCTTCCACTCACAACTACATGCAACCACAATACATTCCACCACAAACTACTGTCATCCCACAATAACAATTCTACCCACAACAGCAACATGTTATTCCCCAACAACAATATCCACAATTCCATGAACCAGAATTCACTGACAATGATGAATCTACTGCTGCTTTGCCACGAGCATTTGCTTATTTGACAAAGGCATTCCAAGGACGCTATTCTACACCAACAAACAACAACCAAAGGATTTCATCGAACACTCGCCATAAGAAGATTGTTCAGCCGAGTTTCAATATGGGTTAAGGAGGACAAATGGTTGGAGTTATTAGGAATCATCAATGATATGCTACTAGACTTCATTTGGGTAATCAGAATATGCAGAATGCAGGACAATATGCAGGGAATCAGTTGGGTCAGTATGCAGGGAATCAGATGGGTCAGTTTGTTGGAAATCAAAGGGATCAGAATGTTGAGAATCAGACAATGGGTAATCAGATTGGGAATGTTGCAGCTCCAGTTGTTGGGACATATGGAAATGTGAATCAGGGTAATCCGATGAAGTGTTTCAACTGTCAAGGTGTTGGTCATATTGCAAGGAACTGTCCTACTAAGCCGAGAAAAAAAGGGTACAGCGTAACTGCAGAAAGCGTTGCTGTTGGCACAAAAAGACGAAGCAGGGTTTCAGTTAAGTGCTGAGGAAAATGACTTTATGGCTCTTTTGGATGACATGGAAGATCGAGAAGATATCAATGCAAAATGAATCTTTTTGGCAAATCTTCAGGAGGCTAAGTACGACACGGATTCTGACACACCTCTTGTTTATGACACCAATGCACTCCCTGATGTACCATTATTCAATACATGCCACAATAATGATATATTTGATATGTCTCCTCATGAGGAACAACATTCTGAGACTCCAACACCCACTTATGATACATACCTGGACAAGGAAAGCAGTAGCAATATTGATTCGGTATCTCCAGATATGAATCATAATGGAAGCTCAGTTTCACATCATGCTGAGAATGATGAGGAAACACGTGCTCTCTTTGAATCATTATTAAATAATTGTAGCATTGAAATTGAGAAAGTGAAAAAGGTCTATCGCGAAGTTAAGGTCGTGAATGAGAAATAGACCGCTGAGCTTGAGAGATACAAGGAAAATGAAAAAAGTTTTCAGATTGATATAAAACGCGAGTCAGAATTTCAAACTGGTTATAAGAAGTTACTTGTTAAAGATAGGCAATTGCAAAACAAATTTGATGACCTTCAAATTAGTTCGACAAAAACCATCAACTCTTTAAAACAAGAAATTTCTGATTTAACAAACCAACTTTGAAAACAAAAATCAGCTTATACCAATCTTGAAAAAGAACGGGATGAGTTGAAAAAGGACTTTGCAAAGAAAGAAGATAAACTTTTGGACGAAATCATAGAGTCAGAACATAAGATCGAAAAACTATATAACTTACTGGTTAAAAAGGGTCATTCAAGTCAAACAATTCATATGATTACTAGTCAAACTGATCCGCTTTACAATACAAAACAAAAAATGGCTCCTATTCTGACTCCTTGTAATCTTAAGAAAGCTAAGAAAGATCAGAATACTTTGTATAATGGAAATGTTTTGTTTACTAAGCATGATCCTCCTATTGTTCGTGATTATGTGGAATCGATAGAACTTGCTGAAGAGAGTAGATCAAAAATGAAACAAAAGAACCCAGAAATAAAACCATTAGATTACAAAAAACTAAACAAACTTTCTGGAATTACTTTTGTTCCACAAAAACAAACATCTGAGTTTTTCAAAAACCCAGGCATCTCAAAACAAGTTTCTAAACCATTAGTTGTTTCCAAATCCCTTTCACACATGGAACAGATGTCTTCAAACAACACTTTTAACACAAGTGCTGCCAAAGGATTTCTTGATGATATTAAAACCAGACTTGGGCAACTTTAAACGACTTTAGAATCTAAAATGAGACTAACTGAGAACAAATGGAATTCAACGGTCCATTTACAGCTGAAAAAGATTCTTGAAAGTGAATTTGCTCCTCAAATTAATAACATTAATGCACGAGTAATTCATTTTGAACAAGCATTTTTAAATGAAACAGTTGACTTTGTCAAGGACCACAAATCCCTGATAAAGAAAGCTAATGAATCTATTGGAAAAATCAATGTTTTGGAAAATTTAAATGATTCTCTCTTCGAAGCAGTTATGTCTACTGATATTATGTCCATCATTTTACAAACATATTTTGTTGAAGACGATGAAAGACTGCGAGCTGAGACCTCCGCAATTGTTTCAAAATATGAAAATGCTCTTATAAAACTTGAAAAAGAAAATGTGACATATTTTAAACAACTTGATCGAAAAAGCGAAGAATGCAAGTACGAAATACTGTCGTATGAGCGTGCCTTCAAAAACATAAAAGAGCAAAATGATCTTTTGAGGGCTCAGCTGGAAAGTCAGAAAGGAAAGGGTGTGGATACTATGTTTGGAAAACCATCGACTTCGGACAAACCAAATACTTCAAAACCGGTTGTTAAATCAAAAATGTCAATTTCTCAATTTGTTCCAAAAGTCGATGTGAAAAATGATTTGACAAAACGAGTCACTCCAACACCCTTGCCCAAGCAAAATGAAAAAGAAAATATTGTTGATAAAGGAAAAGCGGTTGTCGAAACACCAAAAGTGATAGCACCTGGCTTTTATAGGATTAGTCCCACTATTGCGTCTGACTACAGCCTAGGCTCAATACAAGGAACAATAGAGTCTCACCTGTCTCTAAGAGTAGATACATCAATAAAGTTAAAGAAGTAGAAGAACACCCTAGGAATTTACCGCTTTGTAATAAGAGACATATTTTATCTGAATGTAATCTTGAACGTACTGTTTCTAATGCATGTAATGACTCTGTTTGTTTAATATGTAAGAAAAGCTTATTTAATGATATTCATGATGATTATATTTCTAAAAATGTGAATGTTAAGCCTAAACAGAAGAACGTTCCAAAAAGAACTAGTGCTAGATCTATAGGAAGACTAGTTGCATGATTTAGGTCAACCACTAGTAGTAAAATACCTAGTTATTACCTTAAGAATTGTGTATGGAAACCAACGGGTAGAGTGTTCATACTTCAGAATGCCATATGGAATGATGTTCCAGTTGAACCAGTAGAAACTTTCTATAAGTGTGATCCGTATTTTACACCTAACCCCAAGGAACCAACTTCAAAATGGTTTCCAAAAACAAACTCTTCTGTTATTCGCAAGTTATCAAAATATGTCTTAGGATCGTCAACTCGGGTTGCTCCAAGCACATGACCGGGTATCTGAAGCTGCTGATCAATTTCTTCTGGAAATTCATGGGAACTATACGCTTTGAAAATAATCATGTAGCAGCCATTCTGGGTTATGGAGATCTTCAATTTGGGAATTATTTGATCACTCTAGTTTACTCCATCGAAGGGATGGGACACAATTTGTTTTCAGTTGGTCAGTTTTGTGATGCAGATTTAGAGGTTGCATTTAGGAGGAATACATGCTTCATTCGGAATTTGGAAGGCGATGACCTCATGACTGGGAATCGCGGCACAAATTTTTATGCTATCAACATCAACCAAATAGCCTTTTCATCACCAATTTGTCTTATGACAAGAGCATCTGGAACAAAATCCTGGCTTTGGCATAGAAGATTATCCCATCTCAATTTTGAAAACATCAACAAACTTGCCAAAGAAAACATCATCACCGGTCTCCCTTTGCGAGCAAGGAAAAAGCAAAAAGGCATCATATAAACCCAAAACCGTACCCAGTTCGGAAGCTAAGTTACATATGTTGCACATGGACTTATGTGGCCCAATAAGAGTTGAAAGAATAAATGGAAAGAAGTATATTCTTGTTATCGTCGATGACTATTCAAGATATACATGGGTTAAGTTTCTGAGGTCAAAGGACAAAGCAACAGGCATCATCATCACCTTTCTGAAGCGTATTCAAGTACTTTTACAAGCTTCAGTAAGGATCGTAAGAACAGACAACGACACAGAATTTACAAATCAAGAATTAAGAGCTTACTTTGAAGATGTTGGAATCACTCATCAAACATCAGTAGTCAGAACTACACAGCAAAATGGGGTAGTTGAAAGAAGAAATCGAACTCTTGTGGAAGTTGCTCACACAATGCTGGTTTATTCTAGTGCACCACTATTCTTATGGGTTGATGCTGTAGCCACTGCTTGTTTCACTCAGAACCATTCCCTAATCCACCCAAGATTCAATAAAACACCATATGAGCTAGTGAACAATCAAAAACTTGATATCTCTTACCTTCACGTGTTTGGCGCTTTGTGCTATCCAACGAAAGATAGAGAAGATCTAGGGAAGCTGAAAGCGAAGGGTGATATTGGAATCTTCATTGGATACTCAGAAATCTCAAGGGCATTCCGGGTGTATAATAGAAGAACAAAAAGGATAATGGAGACGATGAATGAGAAGTTTGACGAGATTTCATAAATGGATTCTAAGAGACTCGCTCTAGAACCCGTGCTTAACCCAATGGCTTCTAATCAAAATAGATTAGGACCCGCACCAAACCCGCAGACTTCTGGACACATTAGTTCAGGACTCGTATCTCAAGGAGCTCAATCAAAAACCACTGAAAAAACTTCAGAACAAGAACTGGAAAATTTCTTCGAGTTAATGTTTGATGAATACTATGGTGGACCTTCGATAAATGCATCAAAAAACCATTCTGCTACACTCGCTCAAAACCATCAACCACCACCACCAACAGAAAACGCATCTACAACAATCGAAGCTGACGCACCAACTTTCTCAACCTCATCTACATCTACCCCAGAAGCTCCAATTCTTGAAATTGTTCTACCAAGATTTGATGAGAAAAATCAAAACACCTAATTTCAAGAAGAACCAAAACATAATCAAAACGATGCTGCGTTAGAAGAAGAAGTATTTAAAAACCCATTTGCTACGGAATCTAGTGAATCATCTTCAAGGTTACAAGAACCATCTTACATGCATACATTAAACCCAAGGTACCCTTCTACACTTCAGTGGACAAAAGACCATCCAATTGAACAAGTTATTGGTGAACCTTCAAGGCCAGTTCAGACGAGAAGACAACTTGCCACAGACCCCAAAATGTGCATTTACATTTGCTCAATAAGCCTCAAAGAACCAAAGAACATTCGGGAAGCGATGGTAGAAAACGCATGGATAGAGGCGATGCAGGAGGAAATTCTTTAATATCGTTTACATGATAGTTGTGAATTAGTTCCAAGACCAATTGACAAATTTGTTATTGAAAAAAAAAGGATGAAGAAATGACCGTAATTTGCAACAAAGCTCGTCTCGTGGCTAAAAGATTCTGACAGGAAGAAAGGATAGACTTCGAAGAATCATTCACGCCAGTAGTAAGACTTGAAGCAGTCAGGATTTTCTTAGCCTATGTAGCTCACAAGAACATCACTGTATATCAGATGGACATCAAGACTGCATTCTTGAATGGAACTCTTAAAGAAGAAATGTATGCGAGTCAGCCAGAAGGATTCATTGACAAGGAACATCCAGACTATGTCTACAAGCTAAAGAAAGCCATTTATAGTTTAAAGCAAGCTCCAAGAGCGTGGTATGACGAACTATCATCTTTCCTGATAAAAAACAATTTCACCAAAGGAACTGTTGATTCTACCTTGTTTACAAAGAAATACAAAGATGACATTTTGATTGTTCAGATTTATGTGGACGACATTAGTTTTGGGTCCACTAATCCAAATCATTCAAAACATTTGAAAATCTCATGAAAAGAAAATTTGAAATGTCCATGATGGGGGAACTTAAATTCTTTCTTGGTTTACAAATACATCAATCCCCTCATGGTATCTTCATTAATCAAGCTAAATATACAATTGAGATTTAAAAAAAACATGGTATGGAAAATTGTGATTCTGTTGGTACACCAATGGTCACTTCACCAAAAATCGATGCTGATTTATTTGGGAAACCCACCAATCTGAAGAAATATCGGAGCATGATTGGTTCTCTCATGTACTTTATTGCTAGTCGACCCGATATTCATTTTGTTGTTTGCTTATTAGCACAGTTTCAGGCAAGGTGTTGTTCCCGTTACACAAGTAGAAGTAACTACAAAGTTAATCTAATTGTGTTCCATGACTGAATTAATGTAATGATTAATTATAACAGATAAGTAAAACGTAAAGATAAAAACACAAGTTTTTCAACGTTTAAATTCTTATTAGAAATTAATCAAAAGAATCTATTACCCAAGTGTTTGCGGAATAAACACTTGGGATCGAATAGACAAGGTATGGTGTGTTCTCCTCTCTAAACTCAAGTTACTCTTGAGTGGAAACAATAACGACCCACTGAGCTATCTCAGGGAATTGGTTACTCTTTGGAGGAGAAAAGTGGTTTTGTGAAAGTCTAAGCTTTTAATGCACAAAACTTATTCCACTTTTCTCCATCTGTTCCTATTTATACACAAGTATAAAAGAGCACCTATGATTAAAAAATACAAAATGAATAACCTAGCGTGTCTGACAAGATACAACAGTATTTGTCATTTCCAAGAACCAATGGGAATAAGCTAAAAGTCTTTCCGAGTGTCAGCTATGACACTTCTTGACTTTAAGCCATTTTAGAGAAGGTTTGCTTCTGGCCCGATAAGACTTCTCCTTATCTTTTCAAACTCTTCCCGCCTAATCCCGCCTTTCTTTTAGACTTCAGATTCTTTAGTCTAGGTCTTCAGTCTTCAGTCTTCAATCATTTATTGTTGTTGAGGAGACTGGGGGTTCAGTGAGTTTTTGTCATGACTCACTGAACCCATCATCTTCTTCTTTGGCTTAATTCCTACTCAGGGAGTTCCGCCTTCCTGAGTGGTGAATCCTTCTTCTTAGACTCGCCTTAAGCATCCTGAAGATGATTCACTGAGTGACTGTTCACTCAGTGACTTGAGAGTGTTTACGGTTGATTAACACTTGGCTTAATTTGTATTCAAATCATGTTTTCAGGACGCTTGAGTACTGATGGATATAAATTATGCCTAAGTGTTTTTATCAGTCATAAGTGAGCAAATGGGCTTCTTCTCATACTGAATATACTAGAAAGCTATTAAGGACACTGATATAACAAAAACATGGGCCATCATTTTATTAATATCATTATAAAGTCCTAACATCTAACATAATACTCAGGGTTCTTGTGCTCAGGCTTCCAAGATACCCATGAGTTCCAGTTTAGCTTTCTTTGACACTAACACTTCTTTGTCAGGTCGCTCATTCATCATCCTATCCAACAGCTTGACAAACTCATCATTTTCAGGGCCCTTCACTTGAAGTGTCATTAGCTTGTATGCTAGGAGACTTGTCATTTCCACAAGGTTTATATCACTGACTCTTTGGAAGGCTGGTTGTTGAAACTCATCAACGAAGAAGATACCGTACTCAGGAGTCTTGATGACTTTTTTGGGAACAAATTTCACTTCTTGAGGAGGAATCCTGTTGCAATGAAGGGCGGCTATGAACTGTTCAGGCTCCTGTTCCACAGCTTTCCTTTTTCTCCCAATCTTCTGAGTAGGTTCAGGGATTGATAGTCCCTGAGAAGCAAGCGCCTTCTCATGATCTATTCCTAGACTCTTAGCTACCTTTTCCAGTTCCTCATATTTGGAGTTCAGGGTAGCTAGAAGACTTGGAACAATTCTGCTTTGCTTCTTCCTCAGGATAGGGCCCATCATGTCCCATTCCCTGAGCCCATAGTCTGAGAACTTGAAGGGTTTTTTTTAACTCAGACTTTCTTGGTCCCCTGTGAATCGTTACGCTTATAGGCTTGGTCAGGTGAATGGTCATATCAGTGATGATTCCTTCTCCTTTGGTCTTCGTCATGTGCCAAATATACCTCACATAGGTTTTCTTCCTCCTTTCTTCTCTAAGCTTGGCTTGCTGATTGTGTTCCTTAATGAGGTCAGCCTGAAGCTTGAGGAATTCATCCCCTTTGATGACCTTGTCAGTCTCCTTGATTACCTCCTTGGCAACCTCAACAATTATAGGTCTGTTGAGTTGCTCAGCCCTTTTCGCAGCCCTGATTCTATCCTGTTCATCCAGGACTGCGGCCACCTCTGCTGGAGTTCTAAAGAATTTTCTCCCACCATCCAAATCAACCTCAAATGGTGCATCAGGATCTGGAAGCCTTTCAGTCGATGCCGGAACCAATTGTAATTGAGGAGGAGATTCGTTAGACACCATGATTCCCTTCCCTTTTTCAGTGGAAGGGGGTTGACTGGTGGATGTCTCAGGTACTTCTGTTGCTACTGCTTCAGGATGAACAGGGATTGTAGTAACAACAAGTGCAGAAGATGAAGGTTCAGGAGTAGGTTCATCAAGTTTCTCCCCCTCAACAGATGCTGAAACTTCAGTGTATGCATCTGTTGACTGAGGAGGTGGGGTAACCGAAGAGGCATGAAGAACTGACATAATATTGGAGACCATTTTCTTGACATCAGATGTCTCATTCTTCAGGGCGGAGATATCTGCTGCCATTGTAGCCTGAGTTGTTGTAAGTTCAGTGACCTTTGTGGTATAATGGTTGATCAGCTCATTATGTTTGTTGGAGAGCTGATCAAATGCTGTGGATATCTTGGTCAGGCACTCTTGGGAACTAGCGACTGACTGTTGAATTGAGTCTTGCTGAGAGCTTAGTGGTTTAAGATCCACCTCTTTCAGGAGCTTGAGCAGTTCAGTAATGTTGTTGGAGGTGGTCTTCTGAGTATCCATATACTCAGTCAGGTTTGCGATCAGGGCTGGATCATCTCTAAATTCCTCCTGAATCGAATCAAGAGTCTTCAATATGTTGGAGAGCTGCTTGTCTTGTTCAGAACCCATATTGTCCAAGGATGTCCTAAGTTCAGCCTGAGATGCTTCAATAGTAGCCCTGAAGTCGTCATAGGAGACTGCCGCTTCAGTATGCTGGTCCCATTGTTCTTCAGTGATCTCACGGAAGAGGGCATGGTTGGCCTTGCGGAGGAACTTCACTAATTTCCTTTCCATGAGAGGAAGAATGTTATCATACTTCTGCAGGTATTGAGGAGTTGCAGGAGCGGATGAGTGACCTGATGATGATGATGATGTTGATGGTTGGGTGAGGGGCTCTGGTTGATCCTCAGGAGGAGGAGATGGTTATTCAGTGTGCTGAGGAGAGTTGTATGTGTCATTCTCCGTTTCCTCCCCAGTACCAAAAATTTCTTCGTCCCTAAAATCTACCATCCCTTCGTCTGATACTTCATTCATTAAGTTCTGAAGATCCGCCAGAGTAGGAACCAAGGAAGAATCCAGCTCCCCCTCAGAAGAGGGTTTGCCTTCGTTATGGCCAGGTCCTGACCCCTCCAGGTGAACTGAGTGGGCTTTCTCAGCCTGGTCCACAAGGTCAGTTCCCGAGTGACTGGATCCGCCATAAGAGGTTTTGGGTTCCGTATCAGCAGGTGGTTTTAATCCCTCTATGTCTTTGTCCCCCTGAGTGCCTTCAAGGACTGGCGGGTGTTCTCCAGTACTATCATGAGGCAATGAAGTGTTGAGGTCCCCCTTCCCATCAGGGTTGTACTGCCCTGACGATGATTTTGGAACCGTTTCTCCCTGAGATCCTGAGTGTGATTGCTCAGGACCGTAAATGGGATGTGAAAGGGTGTGGGTCCCCTTCTCAGCAGAGTGGTGATCCTCTACCGAGGGTATAAGACCCTGTACTCCCTCAGGCAAAGGTTGTGATTGACTAATGCCTTCATCGGGATGTGAAAGGGTGAAGGTTCTAGACCCCACTGACTTGTGTATGTCAGTAGAGCCATGAGGAAAGGGTTTGCCCAATGACACTGAGGATGATTTCGCAGTACCCTCCGTTGGCGTTTGTTTTACAGTCAAGAGGGTCTCAGTAGTGGGTGTCTCAGAGGTCTTGGCCGTTGTTTGCCCTTCTTTAGGCTCTGAGGCAGAAGTCTCAATGGCGAGTGGTTTGGGTTTAACCACCTTCTTGGACCCTACCTTCTTCTTCTTCTCCTTCTTTGTAGGAGAAGGTACTGGTGAGACAGCATTTGCCCCCTGAATAACCATCAGCATGTAGGTGGTCAGGGGGACTGGTGTGACCTCAGTTAGGTCTCTCGAGTAATTAGCCTTGTGTAAGACGTCAGTGTGGAAAACTAGAAGGGGGGTTGAATAGTTTTACCGTTTAAAATTAATTTGCTTTGTTACTTATTGTGATTTCAAAGTCAAGTAAAGAATCAAGTACACAAACAAGAAATATTAGTAAATAAGTAAAGAGAGGAAAGATCAAACCACACAACACAGTCGTTTATAGTGGTTCGGCTACAAGGACTCTCTTCCTTGCCCTACTCCACTCCTCGAGCCTCTAACTCGAGAGTTTATCTTCACTAAGAAACAAGCTCCTTTCTAGGCGGAGAAAACCTTTACACGTCGCATAATCTTTTTCCGGTACTAAGCTAAACACCGAGTTCTTTACAAGGGTACAACCACTCCCGTTTGGTTCTTTACAAGGGTACAACCACTCCCGTTTGGTTCTTTACAAGGGTACAACCACTCCCGTTCACTCTATGTGTTTTGAGGACTAAAACACTAACCGGACACTACTGTATGAATGATACTAACTATGATGTGTGACTAATACAAGAACACACAGACTCTATGTTAGAAGGAAGATAACAGACTGTTACTCCTTATATGTTGAGATCTTCTTTGCTACAAAAGGAAAGATCTATAAAATGTTAGTAAGCTAAGGGTTAGTGATATGCAAATGAATGAGTATGTATTTTAAGCTGTATGAGTGATGAAATGGCCAAATGATCAGCTTGCTATTTATAGGCAAAGCTGATCAACAGGCGACGGATCCGGCGGATCCCTAAATATGGATCTGTCCGTATATCCAATTGGATCCATCGTGTCAGGCCAGCTAAGAGATCTAAATAAAATATCACAAAATCTTACCAAGATTGTGTACATGATGCATGCCATGATGTCATCCTAATATTTAACTAATAAAGTTTCCATTTTAAGAAATAAACATGTAAACTTGTATATGTTATTCCTAGTGAACTTTGTAATGTAAAATGTGTTTGTAAAATGCTTATCACTATAAATGTAAAAGACTTAATCTTATTTATGCTTTGCTTAAAGATAAACTTTGTAATTGTCATTAACAAAACTAAGCAAAGATCATAAAATATAAATAACGTTTTTAGGACGATATTTGTATTAAGAATCTCCCCCTTTTTGTTGATGACAAAACATAAAGTGTATTTTTAAGTAGAGAGCTTAAATAAGGGATGAGTCTTTTAAAAATATAGATTAAGTTAGTTTATGCAAGTTTTAAAATTTATTTTAAGCTAAAATGTATGTACTGTGATGTTTCACAGTTGATGCAAACTTAATCCTATCTCCCCCTTTTTGTCAAAACAAAAAGAAGATATGCTTAGCGGAATGCGATTTTGAGAACTTTAAAGCTCCCCCTTGATTTATACTCCCCCTAAATGGAGTAACAAGGATATGATGTATGAACCTACAAAATAAATTGTTAGAATATGCTATGCTCCTCTTTGATGTATACTCCTCATTGGTAGAGTACCAACATATACATTTCAAGAGTATGATATGATGAATGCTGCTACAAAACAAGTGGTTAGACTATGATATGCTCCTCCTTGATGTATACTCCTCATTGGGACAAGTGAGCCATTCTCTCACAATGTGAGCAATCATGACTCGAAAAACCGGAAGGAAGAGTAGTCTCAAGGTTTTGTGGTGGTGGTGGTGGTGGTAGTGGTGGTTGTTGGATGGTTGTTGTTGTTGTTGGATGGTTGTTGTTGTTGTTGGTTTGATGATGGTGGAGTGGGGATGGAGTTCATCAAGATGGTTTGGAGATCCATTGCTTCATCAAGGCAAGATCCAACCATATTAGAAAGAGAGTAGAGGCGGGTGAGTTCCTCACTAATCTCTTCTTGGGTTTGTGGTAGATTGATCCACATTGCCTCATCAATGGCAACTAGTGTGGATGTGGGTGATAAGGGTTGTGTTTGAGGTTGAGGTGGTGGTACATCATGGTATAAAGGACCATGGATATCCGGGTAAACCAGATAAAAAAGCATGGGTTGTTGACCTTCAAAGGTCATGGGTGGAGGATTGGTTGACCTTGGTGGAAGGTCTTCCAAGTCATCAAGGTATGGGTGTGGTGATGTAGGTGGAGTCCTAAATAGCTCCATTGGTTGTAGTTTGGGTGATTTTGGGGGTGATGGTGATTTAACAGGCTGTGATGGAGCCGGTGGCGGAGTAGTGGCTATCGGAGTAATGGTTGGTGGTGGTGTATGGATAACAACATTGGATGGTGTTGGAGTGGAAAGTGTGAGGAAATTCTCACTTGCAATGGGTGATGAGATATTTAGAGGAGATGATTCCTCTGATGATGAGTTTGCTAAGTTGATGAAACAACATGGTTTAACACTAATGCGGGCTGTTCGTTTTGGAGGTCTAGAGGTGGAAGAGGTGTTTGACTTAGTCATTGTTGGGAATTATATTTGAGTTGATAAGACAAAACATATGAAAGATGAAGGACTAAAGATGACAAAGGAAGAATTCTGCAACAAGATAAAGATCTTTTATATTTATAGAATATATCCTTTGTAAACCCTAATCCTCTAGTATATAAAGAGGATTAGAGGCGTAGGTTTTGGTGTGTGTGTCAAAGATGTAAACACCAAAGGTGTGTGTGTGTGGGAACCTAGGCGTAGGGATTGGGAAAACGCCTAGGGTTTAGTGGTTTAATTAGTGTTTTAGTTTAGAGAACATGTTCTACTTGATCAAGGTAGAACATGTTAATTAATTAGTGTGTTCTAGGCATCAAGTTCCCACAATGGATGCCTAGGTTTGTAAGTTTGTTAGAGTAGAGATGATGATGAAGAAAAACCTTGTTTATGATATTGTTCTTATTCCGCTAAGTTATTGATCTTATGAACATTATCATTCCTAGATATAAATTATGTTAGACTTAGTCTAAGAGCTACAACGATCTTATCAATTGGTATCAGAGCCTGGGGCTCGTGATATCTAGGGGATGTTACAAGGTTTTTATTGTTGAAGAAGTAGCAGATTCGAAGACAAAGAAGCAGATCTGAAGAAGGTAAGAAGTTTTGAATATTAAAGGTTTCGTATATGCTGCTACTGCTGATCGGTCATAGGTAAATTCTATATTGATTCATAACCTCGTACAATTAATTCGATTTGTCAAATTGGTCGACGGTTACTGTTGAATATGTGGCGACAAGATACTGAATGTCTGATTCAAATATTGGTATAAGAATTAATGGTGGATCGGTATAATTAATTGATTTGTGGGGCCGGATGATTTAATTGTCGCTTATTGGTTGGTCAATTAAATGGTTTGTTGCTGCGTTTAAGTGTTTGATGCTGCTGTGATAAATTGCGTGGCGACAAGAAGGTAATAACAAGGTCGCTGGTCAAATTGAATTTTTGTTATTATAATTGGCGCGTGTAATTGATGATAAAGTCAAGATTCGATTTGCACTAACAGCGTATGAAGATTTGTCGCTTGTGAAATTGTTTTGTCGAAGTTAATTACATATCACGTGGAGCAGATTAGTTAGTTGTCGAATGATGCATTATTATTGGTCAAGGGATATTAAATGGGTTGGTGTAATCTGTTTGACATAGCAGTTGATGTTGATTGGTCGATTTATGTATTTTATATTCGAATGTGAAGTAAGAATTGATCTGCTATTGATTGTGATTTAATGGTAAAGTTGCTGCTGTGTTATCCTACGCAAGTGAGAGCAGTAATGAAAGTTGTCGTTTGTTAGTTATGGCATCGGTAGTACTATTAATAATGGGTAAGAGATTTTGGATTTCTTTGGTCACATGGTACTGCTACTTCATATTGTAAGGTACTGCTATTTAATCCAAAGTACTGCTGTTCGTATTCTTTGAAAGTACTGCTCCACTTATATCAAAGTACTGCTCCATTGAATTAAGGTACTGTTGCTCGACTAAAGTACTGCTCGTATACTTTGAAAGTACTGATTGTTTTTAAAGTACTGCTACTTCTGAGTTGATGTCGAGCTGATTGATTGAAGACTGTTTTCAAGGCAGTTAAGGTTTTTACGAGTACATGTAATGAGCAGCTTCCTTGGATGAGATTGACACACATAAGAAGAGGTTTAATATGGATCTACACACATACAGAATTGAAGGATTTTTAGTTCTCGGTTAGAAGAAAGATGTTAGACACACACAATAAGACACACAAGATGATTGTTTGAGATTTATTGGAGTTGCTTATTTAAGGGGAAGCTACTGTCAATAATCCTTATGTGCTGCTTGTTGAAGCTATTGGTTAAGGTCCAAAACAGGTTATCGTGATGGTTGGACAGAATACACACGTTTGGAATTTGGATTGTGACCAGATGTTTATTATTCTTGAATATTTTTGTGAATCATGTTCAAGATAAAGAACTTATCTTCTTGTTACTATGGTGGATAGTTATTCGACAAGTTCTTTTGGTCACTACATGCATCATTCGAGGGGAAGATTTTAACACCTGTGAGTCGTTATTACTACTGAAGGTTTAGGTTTCTATTGTCTTGGATTCATTTTTAGTAAGCATTTTGGTGTACTTCATGGAGGGTAATACAAGACTTTGGAAGACTGGATTGGAAGTGTAATATTGGTTTGTGGTTGTAAAGATCAAAGTTGCATTTACTTTGAGTCCCCTAGTAGATAAGACAAAAAGGGGAAGAAGATTTAGTTAAAGGCTGCAACTTGAAGATCCTTGGTGATATTGCATGATTGCAACTTGAAGATCCTCGGTGATATCTTTCATATATTTTAACTTCAGGGGAAGTTCGTGATTATGTGGTTTTGTCATTATCAACTAGGGGAAGATTGTTGGGAATTATATTTGAGTTGATAAGACAAAACATATGAAAGATGAAGGACTAAAGATGACAAAGGAAGAATTCTGCAACAAGATAAAGATCTTTTATATTTATAGAATATATCCTTTGTAAACCGTAATCCTCTAGTATATAAAGAGGATTAGAGGCGTAGGTTTTGGTGTGTGTGTCAAAGATGTAAACACCAAAGGTGTGTGTGTGTGGGAACCTAGGCGTAGGGATTGGGAAAACGCCTAGGGTTTAGTGGTTTAATTAGTGTTTTAGTTTAGAGAACATGTTCTACTTGATCAAGGTAGAACATGTTAATTAATTAGTGTGTTCTAGGCATCAAGTTCCCACAATGGATGCCTAGGTTTGTAAGTTTGTTAGAGTAGAGATGATGATGAAGAAAAACCTTGTTTATGATATTGTTCTTATTCCGCTAAGTTATTGATCTTATGAACATTATCATTCCTAGATATAAATTATGTTAGACTTAGTCTAAGAGCTACAACGATCTTATCAGTCATGGTGAAGTAAGGTTGCTTAGATGTACAGGAGAGAAAGCAGAGAAAATGGTGAGTGAGTGAGTTTAGTGATGATCCTAGAGCACTAATTTATAGGCAGAAGGTTTGTGAGTCTGTGTGTTTGGATTGGATGTGAATCCAATGGAGAATGTTGGTTTCTAATGATTTGGAACAAAAAATTAAGCTTGTCACATCCTAAGGTCAATCCATTGAAATGGAGTTGAGTGATATGAGAAGGATTTGCAGTAAATGCAAGGAGATAGTGGAAATTCTAATGATAAGATGTTTCCACGGATTTGACGGATCCCTAAAAAGGGTTCCTTGCTTGTATGGGAATGGTAACTCACAAGAAAATTTTGAAAATTCAAATTTTGGTGGAAAATTGAGTTCCTAATATTCTAATAGTTTCCTAAAGCATTCTAAGGAGTTTAATGATCAGTAATCATAATCTAAACCAGCTACAACCTAAAATCTAAGAGTTGGGATGAGTCGGGAAATTTTGAGAAAAGTTACTGTTGTACCCACGGATCCAATCGACAACAAAGGCGGAGCCAAAGTTGGGGAGCCGTCGGATCCGTGGGTCCTGGACCGGCAGAACCAAGTGTAACACTAGGCGGATCTAATTTATGGGATCCGCCGGATCCGCTGTCCGAGTGTGCTAATTCTTTATAGAGAACTATGCAAATTTCACGTTTTCCGACCAAAACCCGAAATTTCTCCTATAACGTATGTAATAGCTAATATATAGTATAAATATACTAAATATATATATTCTAACACACGTTTGCATATAAATAAATCCGATCATCATAATCTAACATATATGGAGTTAAGCCAAACAGGGGCTTAAACTCGGAAAATTGATAACACGAAGTGTTATCGACCTGCAAATATCAGTTAGTACATATTCAAGACAAGTAATACCACAGTAAGTTAAGAACCGTACATGGTTAACACATAATAGTCAAATAATGTCTAGACCCAAACACTCCTTTTACTTGAACTTCTTACTCAACTTCTTGTACCCCTTGTGAAGTTTCATGATCCAACGCCCCAAGTTCTTCATCATCCCCTTGGTTTGCTTGAACTCTGGTGATTCATTAGCAATTGGTGGAAGTTGATGCAAATATTCTGGTGGAGGAATCCTAGAGTTTGGTAAGCCATCATCGTCACTCATTGATGATGATGATGATGTTTGAGTACGAGGACGTTTACCCTTGTCAACTGCTACCCTAAAATCACTCAAGGGAATAAAGGTGTGTTGAATTTCATCATAATCGGGAACAAAACCTAAGGCATTTCTAGGAATGGGTGCAAAAGCTCTATAGAGACGAGTTAAGAGCATTCCATAAGGCATTGCCATGTTACCTTGAATCGAAATATCGGCCATTCGCATGGCGATATAGAATGCAAGGTTGAAAGGTTGACGGGTGGACACACTATACATCATGTAACATAGACAAGTGATGCGTGGTTTTGCAACCTTACAACAGGTTTTACCTCTCGAGGGATCTCAAGAGGCTTACAACCCCACCAGGCAGTGTACCTGACCGATGTAGTATAGTGTAGTGGTAAGTACGGGGGATTGATCGTTCTCCACAGGGAATAGTGTTCGTTAGGTATGAAAAACTACTCTAATAGGTCTAAGGGTGAGAGAAGATTCTTTTTATGTTTTTTTATAATTTTATGAAAGCAAGTAAAATCTCGGGTTTGAAAGAGTGGGCGGAATTAGTTGCTAGTCAACTAACCCAAATTACTACGAATGCAAATAAAATAAAATAACTGAACATGAAAAGATGGTGAAAACTTATGTGGAGAGAAATGTGTTTACTTAGATTTCCTTACTCCCTAACTATCTTTTACCGGTTGATTAGTGTGTATTAATTGCGTGGATGACGGGTGTATTCCTTAATACCAATCGTGGGGTGGCGTACGTACTTCCCCAACTCTACAAGCTCTTACTTCACTCCTATGTCGAGCCGGCTAGGAAGCTCCTAACATGGGATCACTAGAATTCGCTTGTGCATTAAATACAACCATAAAAACCTTAGTACGCATTGGTTCATGTTTCTTAAGACGTTCAAGCAAGTTACCGAATAGGAAGTTAGCCAGTTTTCTTAAGCCTAACATAGATGAACAATCATCCAATACAACTAATAACACACCAATAACCAATAATCAATAGCTAGGTTTCATTAGATCTAAGCAAACACAAGATAAATCTAGCCTAGCATGTTAAACAAAAGACAAGAACAAGATAGAATCAAACAACACATAGACATATTGAATGATTAATTGATAACTTATCTTCAATGTAACATGGAAGATCTCAAGGCAAAAAGCCTTGAAAAAGCTGCTAAAATCGTCTTAGGGTTTTCACACACAAAGTTCCCCAATAAGTTCCACACTAATGACAAAAAATTGCAAAACTATATATAGACTTTCAGATCTAACGGCGTCACGTTATGGAGTGTGACGCCGTCACCTCGCCGCTTTTAGGGTTCCCGGATGGCCTTCTTGACGCCGTCCCTCTTTAGCTCTCCAAAATCCGTTCTGCTTATCAAGGCTTGACGCCGTCAGACTTAGGGGTGACGCCGTCCCTCTTTAAATTAAGCTGTGACGACCTTGATCACATTAAAGCGTGACGCCGTCAGAATTCCATGCAAATTTCTCTGGCTTATCATGAGTAATTTTCACATCCACCACTTTTTCCAAGCCATGAGGCCGTCTAGAGCAAATCCTGACGCCGTCAAAG
Source organism: Artemisia tridentata subsp. tridentata (assembly GCA_021014915.2). Lineage (NCBI taxonomy): Eukaryota > Viridiplantae > Streptophyta > Magnoliopsida > Asterales > Asteraceae > Artemisia > Artemisia tridentata. The sequence goes on along the minus strand of CP139501.1, from coordinate 150,653,625 downwards.
GTAATTTCCAGCACAATTTTGAGACTTTGTCGTTTTCTTCACTTTTATGCTCCAAAAACGTCCAAAATGCCTCCTTTTCCAGATTTCTCCTCAAAAGTACCTAAAATGACAAAAGGAACGATTTAGGGCAATATTTGATCAAATAAATACGATTTAGGGCTTAAATGACCCCTTAAAAGCGGTACACTTTTCGCTTCATCAAATACCCTTACACTTGAGATTTGCTTGTCCTTAAGCAAATGCGCTTTTATTCTATTCAAAATACAAGTTAGGGGTCATTTAATGCTAAAATAAAAGTAATTACAACAAATATTCGTTCCACTTTAATCATAATACGCACGGAGATTACAAACTAGCACCTCACAAGTAGTGTTTAGATGCTCACATCTCTCAAGTGTCATCAAAATAAATCTCATAAATGAAAACGGATAATATCTCTCACTACCTGTCATAGCAAATAGATTACCATAGGCTTGGGAAAGGATTGAAAACCTCCTCCACTAGGCGTAAGCACCTAAGATAAACTATCAAAGAGGGCTTTTAAATGGGTTATAACGTTAGGTGCAGGGAAAAGGAAAACACGGTTTTGTTGGATAAAGGATATTTTACTGGTGGCGAGTTAAAGATTTTGATCAATTACATGTACTATACAATGTTGCTAAGCCAAGACTCGACTCAATCTTAAGCTAAAAACAAAATAACAAAAACATAAAATAAACATAAAATGAAACGGGATGGTAGTCCGTATGTTTTTTCTACTTTTCTTTTTCTCATTTTTTTTGTATTTTTCTTGATTTTTTTGATTTTTTTTTTTTTTTTTTTTTTTTTTTTTTTTGACATACACTTTTGCCCTACCATCCAAAATAATACATCATAGGGGCATTGCATTCCCCTTACACTTGAACTTTTACATAACTTTACAAATAACTATTCTAATGACTCGAATTAAGATAATCAAAACACTTGGAGTACTTTTAAAATATTTAGCACATATGGGGGTAATAAATGATGTTCTTCCCCATTACTCCATTACACTAGTACTTCACCCATGAGTCCCAATCATCCCAAAATAATATGTACAAGGATATGACTCGACTTAGCAACCATGTAATCAATTAGATAATTAACTTGGGGTTTAAACAAATGTTGTCACAATAATGCACTAAAAATGAGTGCATACAAGGTAGGCTAAGGCGATTTGGGAGTACATTTTAGTGGGGTGTAAACAAATTCTTCCTTTAAGTAAAATGCTTAAAGGTCGAAACGAAAAGATAGGCTCTGAGGGGTGTACTAGGGGTATCGTGCACTAAAAATGAGTACAACGCAAAGGGTGTGGGAGAATTACTTGACCAATGTAGCCAAAGTAATTATAACAAAAACACAGGTGTAAAACAATGGGTTAATCCTAATGCCTCTTATCATGTAGTCAATCTAACTACACGAATGTAGTCTCACTTGTGGCCTCGGAATAGTCCTAACGCAAGTTCTAGAATCTAAGTGCTACCGGTACACACATCATAGCATAAATGCTTTTCCTACCAATTCTAGGGGCGAACCTCACATATTTGGGGGTGGAAAATTTTTTAGTGGTACGGTTTTTGTGCTAGTCATATAACTCCTATCCGTGAGACGCTTATTAGAACTAAAGTTTCACTCCTAAATGTTGTAAAAAATTTTAAATTTGGCACTAAAATGGCCCTAACAGGTATTTCTCTCAGTTTTATTACACATCTACCATTAAACAAACAAAAATCAAGCGTAATAGCATTCTCTAATCGTACTTTTACCCCCTTACACTTAAGATGAACATTGTCCCCAATGTTCAAATAACAAGATGTAAAAGAAAAAAAGTAAAAGAATGAAATCAAATACTCCCCTGATTCGATCGGTGGATAATGAAGTAACACGGTTAGATCTTCTTCCAAAGTAATGTTAAAGCTCCATGACTAATGCATCGCCATAAGCTTGATCCAACAAACATTTCCTTGTCCAAAATAACCTGTTAAACCTGAGAAAACAAACACGAAAACCTGCATAACATCGGTGGGATAAACTCTATATATAAAGATATAATGCTTGTGGAATGATAATTTTACAGATTCCTGGAGATTATAAGTTAGAGATTTAATAAAAACTTTTTATGAAAACAAAACTTTCAAAAATTTTCAGAAAATTAAACCTGACGCCGTCAGGTTGTAAATCCTGACGCCGTCCGAAATGATCTGACAGAATTCTCATGTTAAGTTTCCGGAAAATTTTTGTAAAAACCTATACCTTACTTCCTGGAATTCCTGCAAAACATCATTATGACTCGATACAAGCATTTGACTCAAACAAATACTAATATGTATGTTAATTTAATATTATTACGATTCATGTTCATTTGTGTTCTAATAAACCGATTTGGATTTCCCTTACACTTAACTTTTGCAAAATACCTTTATATGTAGTTAAGACGAAGTTAAAAACAAGATAAAGCATTTTCACAATTTACTTTGAACATGAATCAATAATAATAAAAATTAAACATACATACGGAAGCAAATAAAATCAAACAAACAAATAAATAAACACACAAAGCAAATAAAGCCTGGGTTGCCTCCCAAGAAGCGCTTGTTTTTGTTCGAGTCACGAGCCTGACTCTACCCTTATTTAACGGAAATAGGGGAGGTTTTCCCTACACTTAGGATTAAGTGCGGGTGGAAGTAGCGATACACACCCTTAGGGTGGAAATATGCCACGTGAGGAAAGAGTGACGGGTGAATTATATGCTCAAAGGTGCGGGATCCTATCATCATAACCTTACCTAATTCAATTGGGTTAGTGGGCGGATTAAGATTTTCTCCTAGAAAGGAATCATCTTCTATCAACTTCGAGAGACTCCAAGTTAAGAATCCACTTTGACCTAATAAACCCGGTTTAAACCCATAATGTTTCTTGTGATCAATCATAAATGGGTGATGTAAGTATGTAAGGTCATGGTTCACTCCTATGTTAGCTTCCTCTCTACAAGGCCTAGAGTCTACTACCTTAATCTTAACATTACCCGGACTACATGGTTTGACGGGTGGATCGTGACCTAATTCAATTCCTAAGTTCACATCTAAGGATGGAAGATTAGGTAACGGTTTTGGTTTAGGCTCCAGTTCATCAAAACTAGGAACTTCCATAGAACTAAAAGAAAGGTTATGACCACAAGTATTCAAACCTATTTCTTCTAGTTTTGTTTCTTCCAAAGGTTCTACTTCAATTGGGGTTCCTATAGTCCCTTCTACTTCTTCCGGGTAAGTCACGGGCGGTGTGTATGCCTCGAATGATGGTAGGACTTGTGGGGTACTTTGTAGGTTTGTGTTATTTACCTCATCCTTCCTTGTCTCTATATCAATTATATCCACATCATGTGTTTTAGTAGAATCTAACCCAAACATGTTCCTAAGTATCTCAAATCCTTCTCTAGCCATTTCAAGTTCTAAGTCCGATTCATAAGAATCCTCCCCGATAACATGATTACTATGTTCAATTTGCCTAAAGGATTCATCATGTGTTCCTTGAGATTCAAAGTCATTGATCATAAAACCTAGGTCTTTTTGCTCAATATGCTCATGTTCGGCTAAATCCTCCTCAATTGTTTTCTCAAGTTGTGATGTATACGAACCCATTAATTCATTAAACTTATGGTTCACGGTTAGGAGGCTTTCCTCAAAAATTTTCCAAAGGGTCTTATTAAAAGGAGTTGATCCTAACAATGATTGTTTAATAGAAGCCACACATGCACATAATTCATCAAACCTATCAAACTTTATACCCATCTCCTCTTGTATATATCTAAGATCACTTAAAAATTCATTGGAACAACAGGAAGCAAATCTATCCGTGTAAAGTAATTGTTCCTCTATTGTTAATGATCTAAATGGAATTTCATCCGCCATGGTGACAGTTGAAAATGGTTTTACAAATAAAGGGCACAAAGAAAAAGATAGACTAAAGCAATCTAATAAAAAGAAAAATAAAAATCTCACTAGAAAGGAATCTAGTGAGTAGACCTAATAAAATAAAAATTTAACCTAAACAATAACTATTCCCCGGCAACGGCGCCAAAAACTTGATGCGTGGTTTTGCAACCTTACAACAGGTTTTACCTCTTGAGGGATCTCAAGAGGCTTACAACCCCACCAGGCAGTGTACCTGACCGATGTAGTATAGTTTAGTGGTAAGTACGGGGGATTGATCGTTCTCCACAGGGAATAGTGTTCGTTAGGTATGAAAAACTACTCTAATAGGTCTAAGGGTGAGAGAAGATTCTTTTTATGTTTTTTTTATAATTTTATGAAAGCAAGTAAAATCTCGGGTTTGAAAGAGTGGGCGGAATTAGTTGCTAGTCAACTAACCCAAATTACTACGAATGCAAATAAAATAAAATAACTGAACATGAAAAGATGGTGAAAACTTATGTGGAGAGAAATGTGTTTACTTAGATTTCCTTACTCCCTAACTATCTTTTACCGGTTGATTAGTGTGTATTAATTGCGTGGATGACGGGTGTATTCCTTAATACCAATCGTGGGGTGGCGTACGTACTTCCCCAACTCTACAAGCTCCTACTTCACTCCTATGTCGAGCCGGCTAGGAAGCTCCTAACATGGGATCACTAGAATTCGCTTGTGCATTAAATACAACCATAAAAACCTTAGTACGCATTGGTTCATGTTTCTTAAGACGTTCAAGCAAGTTACCGAATAGGAAGTTAGCCAGTTTTCTTAAGCCTAACATAGATGAACAATCATCCAATACAACTAATAACACACCAATAACCAATAATTAATAGCTAGGTTTCATTAGATCTAAGCAAACACAAGATAAATCTAGCCTAGCATGTTAAACAAAAGACAAGAACAAGATAGAATCAAACAACACATAGACATATTGAATGATTAATTGATAACTTATCTTCAATGTAACATGGAAGATCTCAAGGCAAAAAGCCTTGAAAAAGCTGCTAAAATCGTCTTAGGGTTTTCACACACAAAGTTCCCCAATAAGTTCCACACTAATGACAAAAAATTGCAAAACTATATATAGACTTTCAGATCTGACGGCGTCACGTTATGGAGTGTGACGCCGTCACCTCGCCGCTTTTAGGGTTCCCGGATGACCTTCTTGACGCCGTCCCTCTTTAGCTCTCCAAAATCCGTTCTGCTTATCAAGGCTTGACGCCGTCAGACTTAGGGGTGACGCCGTCCCTCTTTAAATTAAGCCGTGACGACCTTGATCACATTAAAGCATGACGCCGTTAGAATTCCATGCAAATTTCTCTGGCTTATCATGAGTAATTTTCATCACTTTTATGCTCCAAAAACGTCCAAAATGCCTCCTTTTCCAGATTTCTCCTCAAAAGTACCTAAAATGACAAAAGGAACGATTTAGGGCAATATTTGATCAAATAAATACGATTTAGGGCTTAAATGACCCCTTAAAAGCGGTACACTTTTCGCTTCATCAACAAGCATTGATGTGATCTCGATTTCCTACCGTGCTAATGACGTTGGCTCTCAAAACTTCTTCTAGCTTCCTAAACTCGGGCTTGAGTTCATTTAGCTCCATAGCAAATGGATCTCTAGCCACTTGCTTACCTTGATGTACCCTAGTTGGGTTATTCCTAGGTAAGAAAAGATGTTCCCTAATGGTTTCTTTGTCGGTTAAAGGAGTGGCATATGCTGCCGTTCTTTGAAGGTTTGATTCAAGAATAGTCAAGGACCATTTATCGGAGTAGACACATGTTCCATAATTTGGAACTCCTAAGACCTCACCAAATTGATCTAGGGGAATATTGAACAAGGTTCCATTGACTCTAAAGTGAATGCTCATAAGACCATTGTCACTTGAACTAAGACCTATGGTGGCATAAAACTCAAGAATGAACCTAGGTAGTAGAGGCTCATCAATATCTAGGAGACTATCAAAATGAATTGCGGCTAATTGATCGCGGAGATTGGTGTCTTCATAGAATGAGGGGTCTACTACCCTACCCTCATGAACGTAATGTTTTTCTAGTGCCTTAAAGATGTTCACTTGGGCATCGGTTAGACCCTTGGTTTTGTGATGTTTGGGAAGGTAATTGAGAGTCTTTTTGTGATCGGAATTGGTTGCGGGAGGCATAGTTATCCTAGACACAAAAAATATATAGTTTAGTTAAAAGTATCAAAAGTATATATATATATATGTCTAGTGTGTGCCTACATGGGGACAATGTGGAGGTGCGGTTATCTCGACTCATTTTGATGCATGAAAATTATGTTTATGCAAGTTTTATGATAAAACAAGAGATAACACAAACGCTTCTACTTCAATGTAGCTACGATTGAATGTACCCGAAAATACATATTAATTATTTATTCCCTTTAGCATTCAAGAGACATTATGCAAGTGATGCTTAAAACCTAACGTTTTTGTATTTGTATGAACAATGTCCAAAAACCGTTTTTCCTAGTCGTGAGAAGATTTTAGCAAAAATTTCTCATGGGGTTTTTGATGAATGATGACAATGTACTACAAGATGCAATTCCTAACTATGAAAAACATGATTTGTTATGCAATTTAGAAAGTATGCTTCATGATTTTTCAAGAATTATGCATAACCCCAAGTTTTGGTTTTGTGCATGAAATATAAATCCTAGACGCAGATCAGGAATGCAAATATGTTAAGGATACTTACAGTGATGATTTGAGCACAATTTGGTTGGGAATGATGGCCTAATTTGTGAGTTTGGTGAGTTGTGGGTCGTATTTCCAGTGGGTGATATGTTTTGGAGTGAATGATGAATAGTACAGGAGTTTATTTAATATAAAAACCTGATCTCCATGTGACGGATCCGGCGGATCCCAAACAAGGGTTACGCCCTTGTTGTCGTTTGGATCCGCAGGATCAGAACATGGTTTTGGCTGTTGCCGTGTTTTGGTTAATCTAAGGTTTGAGCTAACGTTAATTCTACTCACTAGGTTCCATTAATCCTAAAACAAGTCTAAGATAGTTGAATGGTTCTCTCTTGAGAGGTTTTATGAGGATATCGGCAATGTTGTCCTCTGACGAAACTTTCTCAATCGAGATGTTTCCCTTCTGAACATTGTCACGAAGTAAGTGATGACGTATTTCTATGTGTTTGGTTCTAGCGTGTTGGACTGGGTTTTTGCTAAGATCTATAGCTCCTTTGTTGTCACAAAGAATGGGGATGTCGTTGAGTACAATTCCGTAGTCGACGAGAGCTTGTTTCATCCACAATGCTTGTTGGCAAGCTTTTCCTGCTGACACGTACTCGACTTCAGTTGTTGATATGGCAAGGGCTGTTTGTTTCTTAGCAAACCATGAGGTGAGACAATGTCCTACAAAAGTACAAATACCGCTAGTACTTTTCCTATCAACATAGTCATCGGCATGGTCTGAGTCGGCATACACTATGGTTTCTACACCTGTCCATTTGAGATACCATAATCCTTAATGTGTAGTGCCTTTTATGTACCTAAATATCCGTTTAACGGATTCAAGATGGGATGTTCTAGGATCTTCTTGAAAGCGTGCACATAGACAAACACTAAACATAATATCCGGTCTATTAGCCGTTAGGTAGAGTAAACTACCAATCATTCCTCTATATTTAGTGTTATCTACGGATTCACTTTCGTCATCCTTGGTGAGTTTGGTTTCGGAAGACATTGGTGTTTTCATGGGTTTAGAATCTTCAAGACCAAACTTCTTAAGCATATCCTTGATATACTTTGATTGGTTGAAGAATATCACATCTTCTAATTGTTTTATTTGGAAACCTAAGAAAAAGTTTAGTTCCCCCATCATACTCATTTCAAACTCGTCATGCATGATTTTTGAGAAATCATCGCATAACTCTTAACAAGTTGAGCCGAATATAATGTCATCCACATATATCTGGACGATGATAATATGTGATCCCTTTTTCTTGGTGAAGAGAGTATTGTCTACTAGGCCCATGGTATACTTATGGTCTACTCGGAAAGTCTTAAGTCGATCATACCAAGCTTTTGGTGCTTTCTTAAGTCCGTATAATGCTTTCTTAAGTTTGTAGACATGATTAGGTTTTTCAAAATCGGCAAAGCCGGGAGGTTGCGCTACATATACTTCTTCATTTATGAAACCATTTAGAAATGCACTTTTTACATCCATTTGAAATAGTTTGAAGTCATATGCACATGCATATGCAAGTAATATCCTAATAGACTCAAGTCTAGCTACGGGTGCAAAAGTCTCATCATAATCTATACCCTCTTGTTGATTATAGCCTTGTGCTACTAACCTAGCTTTGTTTCTAGACACAATGCGATTTTCATCCATTTTATTTCTAAAAACCCATTTTGAACCTATTATGGTTTGATTTTTAGGTTGTGGAACTAATGTCCAAACATCATTCCTAACAAATTGATTTAATTCTTCTTGCATCGCAATGACCCAAGATTCATCTTTTATGGCTTCATTAACATTTTTAGGTTCTATTGTTGAAACAAAACAAAAGAAATTACTTTCATTTTGAGCTTTAGACCTTAATGTTCTTTCATTGATTTTTCCTATGACGTTTTCTAATAGATGACTTTTGGTTTCTTTAATATTAACTATTTCTCCTTTTACCGGTTCGTCATCTTTCTTACTTTCAATATTTTCTTGATTATTAACCATTTGGTTTTCAGCTAATTCATCATCTACCAAAGGTGATGTCTTAGAGGGAGGTAGACTTTCATCGAATGTTACATTCAATGATTCCTCGACTCTTGAGGTATCTTTGTTCAAAACTATGTAAGCTTTACTAGTTTGTGAATAACCTAGAAATACACCTTCGTACGACTTTGGGTCGAACTTGGTGAGATAATCCTTTGTGTTTAAAATGAAGCACTTGCTTCCAAACACTCTAAAATATCCTAAAGTAGGCTTTTTGCCTCTGTATTACTCATATGGAGTCTTTGTCAAGAATGGTCTGATTAGAACTCGATTTAGAATGTATGTAGATGTATCTACAGCGTGACACCAAAACTTTTGAGGTATGTTTTGTTCGTTTAACATGGTTCTATTCATTTCTTGAATGGTCCTATTTTTTCGTTCTACCACACCGTTAGATTGAGGAGTTCGTGGAGCCGAGAAATTATGAGTTATGCCATTGGCATCACAAAAAGCTCCGAATTGGAATTCGTTGTCGAATTCACGACCATGGTCAGTTCTAATTGATACTATGTTACTTCCTATTTGATTTTGAATTTTCTTACTTAAGATTTCAAATTTATCAAATGCTTCATTTTTAGTTTTTAGAAACTTAGTCCATGTATACCTAGAGTGATCATCTACTATTACCAAAGTAAAGAAGTTTCCCCCGTAACTTTGTATAGCGGATGGACCAAACAAATCCATATGTAATAATTCTAGACACCTAGATGTAGACACCATGTTTTTTGCCTTATGGGTATTATGAACTTGTTTTCCTATTTTGCAAGCATCACAAAAGTGTTGGTCATATTTCAACTTGGGCAGGTTCTGTAAAACCCGCAAATTAACATAAGATGAAAAGACAAAAATACCCTCGAATCTAAAATTTAAGAACTTATGAAATCACATAAGTAACATATGCTATATTTTAAGCTTCAAATAATTAAACACCAATTAAAGACCTTATGATATAAGTTGTAAAAAAAAAAAAAAAAAAAAAAAAAGAACTTAGCTATATGTGCCCCCCCCCCCCCCCCCCCCCTTGACCAAAATTAAGACCAAATTCATGATAGGCAATCAAGGTAATTAGTCATAATGAAATTGATAGTTTCCTAATCTTCTCAAATCAAAAAAATCTCGGCCTTTTCTTTTCCCATATTACCGATCCATCAAGAAACCCTAACAAAAAAAAAATTCGGTCCTCTCTCTTGTGTTTCCTACTGCTGTCGACCCAAGAACCCACAAAAAGGGTGTTTTGATCTTGTTATTTTGTCCTTCAAATCATCACAAGGTAACCCTACAATCCTAATGTTAATCCATACCAAGTTGTGAATCAAGAAACTAAGTAAAAACGTATTTTTGTTGTGTTTTTCTCTGCTGTTTTTTCGAACCAGAAAAGAAGGAAGAAGAAGGAGTTTGTGTGGTGTTTTGATCCTCGTCGTGTTCGTGTTATTCGTGGTCTACGAGGGTATTGTATTACCTAATATATTCGATCATTGTTTCTTGTTTTTCTTTTGATTCTAGTCGAATTAACCACACATGAAATCACATAAAATCATAAACTAACAAAAAACCCTAAAATTCGTATGAAAGAATTGGCTGAAGTTTTGTGTCAAAATAATTCGTTGTGATCATGTTAAATATGTTATAGACCGAACTAAATATGTTTTGGACTCACCCATAATCGATTGGTGCCAAGAACTAATGATTTGAATGGCAAAAACCCTAAAATGGATAGGTTGCTGTGATGACTGATTCTGAGTTGAAATTTTGTTCGACTTTAAGCGGCTGTAACTTTATGATGGAATCGAGTTTTTGAGTGTTTTAAAAGCCTAAAACTAAGTTAATTGAAATAGCTACCTGGGAAAATTTAGTTTGTAATTTTTAGAGGCCTAGAAGGCTACCTTTTGATTTTTAGGAAATCATGTGTCTGATCGGATTTGTGAGTCTGAAAAATCAGTCCGGGTTTTTGAATTTTAATTTCCAAACCGTGTCGCATTAGAAGGTATCCTTTGAACTGAATCATGTTCAATATGTCTCTTAGTAACTGGAATTGTTGTAGAATTTTGTGAATTTTTCTGGAGGGGTAACAAAGGGTAAACTTGTCGAGTGTTTCATCAGATGCGTTTCTGGAACATGTTGAAGAAATGGATTTTTAAGTGGTACCTAGACAACATAATAAAAGCTGGAAAAATTCTCTAAAATACTTATGACATTGAGGAACCTGTGTGAATTTTTATAGATTTTATTTCGAAGTATTAATATGATTTAGGAATTAATTGAAACGTAGTAAAATCGTATGTATAGGAGACTGCTACTGGTTTAAAGGATATTTAAATGGTGTTAAGTGTTTATGTTCTAAACTAAAGGGTCTAAAGTGTTATTCTTTAAAACTAAAGGACCTAACTTGTGAACACCTGTAACTTCATAGTAAATACATTTTACACCCTAATATTATGAGAATTTCATATTCGTCCCTAAACTCATGATAATTACCTAATGAACCCTAAAGTATGAAAACTACTATATGAACACTAAAACTTTGTAAAAGACATTATGAATCCTAAACTATGAATACGATCATCTGTAATACTTTAAATGGACAAACGAGAATGTTAATAATCAAAGTTAATTAACATGGAGAGAGAACTTAAAATGAGACATTATGATTACATGAAACTTATAAGAGAATTTGTGATTATTTGTAGATCGGGTGAAGAGGGAGTGATCTCCTACTTGATTTGCTTTTCACTTATTTGCTTGCGCATTTCATTAAGGTACAGATATTCTGCCCTTTTAAATAAGGTGCCTTCGACCTCTTGATTTCTGGTTTGAACCTATGATTTGAACCTATGATTTGAACCTTTGACATGAACCTTTGATATGAACTTTGAGATTTGGACTATGACTATATGAACCTTTGCTGTGATATGAACCCTTGACCTTTGACCCCAGTTTGATACCCGAGCCAAATATGTTTCCTAGCCATGAAGGTAACATGGCCATGTCATTGATGCACCAGTGGCATGACTCTAGTGTACTCGAGTGATGTTGTACACCGTCCCCATTATGATATGATATGAGCTCACTATGATATGATTCGATATAGCCAATATGATATGTTCGGGGGGCGTATGGATGCATCCTAGATATGTTCTGATATGATATGTTTTGATATGATATGATATGGTGACTGGGGCTGGGTGCAATCCACTCCTTTCACAAAATATGGGAGCTGATCACTCCAACTGGTACATGAGGACACCCCTCATATTATCGGCTTATTTGAGAGGCATCCCCTCTATATGATTATGAAGATATGATATGATATGTGATATGTTATGATATGGGCTCGTGGTGGATGACTGTCCTAAACCTTACTCTTTATTTCCTTTTCCTATATCTCATTCATTATGATATGTCTGTTCATTTCCGTTTGATTTTGGTTTCCGTTTATTATATATCTGTTCACTGGGCTTTTTAAGCTCAGCCGCATTTCTTTTCCTGCGGCAGGTTTTAGTAGGAAGCCAGGAGCTTGGGTTTGCTTTGGGATGAGAGATTAGCTTTTGAAGACGATACCTTAGTTTTAGTATTCATTTATGTATGACTACGTAGATTTGGTATATTTTCCTTTGTAACTTTGTAAACCATTTGTATTATGTAAGTCGTATGTTATGCTTGCCTTTGATATGTCACCATTTGCGTAACACTTCTACCCTTGCCGGGTTGGGGTGTTACAATTATGGTATCAGAGCCAGGTTTGCGACTTGTAGTACATCTACCCTTGGCCTGTGTAAGTTAGGACCCCTAAGTTTCCACTGTAGGCGCTCGTAGGATAACCTTTGCGAAGTTGCGTAGAATTTTCCGATGGGAATATAAGTCATAACCGGTGAGGAATGGGTAGTCTAGGACATCCATGTGAGTAGAAATTGCTTCCGCATCACTCTGAATCTTGCCCTTGCCTTTAGTCATGCCTTATAAGAACGTTTGTCGCAGAAGACGAGGAAGTCTTACCTTCCGTCATTTGATTGATGAACGTTGTATGTTAACCAACTTTTCCTTTCGAAGGATTTGATGTTGATATTTGTCTAGTACGGAATTGTTATCTAAGCATGCTGATGCTAATAACTGATATTCCATACATCTCAACTCTGACAGTTAGACGATGTTCGTATTACTATCGGTGCACACCCTATCATTCCTATGTTATAAGCTAAACAAGATTCCAATCTTTTGAACTGTTCACAATTCTAACCTTCAATTTGATATATTTGACCTTGATAAATTCTAATACTCTCCCATCCCACACTTTGATGAACCATGTACCTAAATTTGATATGTGAACTATCCGCATGATTTGACAACCACATTCGCTTTAAGAATCCGTTTCCCTTTGGATTTATTTGACCTTGAGGCCTCTTGATTATGGATTGATGGTTTTTGTAAAGCTATCATGGACTGCAATATTTGAAATGTGACCTTTAACAATCTGCTTCACCATCTTTTGATATGATATTCTCAATCATTTGAATCTGTTAAGATTATTGTTGCTATGAAGCACATGCTCCGATCTCTTTGATTTCCAATTTTCTCCTAACGCCTGTTAGCATCCATTCTTAGAAAGCTCCGGCACTTGAAAGTTTGTTGTACGAATTTCTGGTGCTTCTGATGAACCTTTTGAGATCCGTTTGGGAAGTAAAGTTTGCATTGAACTAATCTGAATTGGCGAAACCACGATATTGAAGAAATTAAGAGATTGTAGGAACTGATGGGATATGAGTTTGTTCACTTCAGTGATCTCTTGAATGCTCCTGTTGGGTTATGAAGAAGAAAGAGAGAAGTGTGCGGCGGCGCACTGACCATCGTGAATTTAACCGTAATCATTATTCCATTTCCGCGTATCAATATTTGATTCATTATATCTTTGAAAACTCCGTAGCAAACGACCTTATTTGAGTTTGAAAGACGGAAGAAGCAACCACAAGAACATCTGAGAAGGAAGTTGACTAGTTGAGATTAAGTTCTGCGAAGCATTACAAATTGATTTGTGAAGAGAAATATTTGTGATATGAAGTTTCTCCCTAAGAAGATTTCCTGAAGTTGCTTTAGTACCCGTGTGACCACTGTGAGTTTTGAATGATGTCAATTGTATTGACTAGAAGATTCATGTTTTCGCAAGTATTCGGACAATTGTCATAGCATGACAGTATGTTTGGGCTCAGAGACGAACGAGGAGCACGTTGACCATTTTAGTATGAAGTGAACCGACCCTTTTGTTCTAGAAGAATAGATTTACTTGACGATCAGAGATTGTAGCAGACAACACCACCAGGTATCCGAGGACTAAAGAGCTTTCACGAAAAGGACCAGGACTGAAGACCATTGTCGGAGTTAGAAACCTTGTAGAAGATGTGCAGCAGAGGTTCGTGGCAGGCGTTACAAAGAGAGAAGCATGTGAGGAGAAGACAGACTGAGATGAGATTCGATTATACCTCAAAGCAGCACGTGGAGATTTCAGTTGGGCATCAAGACGACCAGACTGTAGAAGATGAGCTTTCAGCACGTAAACCAGGAAGTCCACAGCAGTTGAGTTGGTGAATTTTGAATCATGCTAGAAGACCTGTAGGAGACACGCAACCTTGTTTCTCTAGTCATTTAGTTGTACTAAGATGAATTGAGAACTGAAGCAGACTCGCAAATGGAGGAATGCAAGGTGATCACGTCAGAGATTCACGCTACCACACCGAAGTGTTCAGAAGAAGTGTCGAAGACTTGAGGAACCAGACTCAAGTTTATGATTTTCTTTTCACCCTATGATCGTATGATTAGACAAGAGAGCGACTACTTGGAATTTGAAAAGATCCGAGATCATGAAATTGAATGGATGAAATTTTGCAGTAAACGTTTGGATTTGGAAGATTTGATTGTTGTAAAGGATGAAGATATTGAAGACGTAATTCATTTTCTCTTAGACCACTTAAGTTTCCGTTACCTTTCGATAGGATCTTTTGAATGAGCTTTACCCTATTAGAAATTCCGTTCTGTGTTCGTTATGCATTTGTTTGGATGATGGTTTCGTTATGAGAAGGATGATGAATTGTGGAAGACCTAACGTTTCGACGACGAGTTTCATTTTGAGTTGTACACATTCCGTTACTCTATTTGTACGTTCAAATTCCTCCGATTTAGAATCCGTAGTGATATTTGTTTTGGACCAACCTTAAGAGGTAGAAAGACTGATAGGTGGTTAAGATAAGTAGTTCTGTTCGCGACTTGAGATAAAGTATGACCATCATGATGGTATACTCATATGAGGCTGGTATTATGACGGTTCGCGAACGTGATAATACTTACGTCATATGACGTACCCTCATTGTGTTCATAGGATATTTCGAGGAGTACTTTAGAAACCTTAGAATTTTGATTAGATATGTGAGGAATTTCGCATTTGTAAGATTTAGGTTCGTTCCACCTATACGCTTAATCTGTTTCGCCGTTATATGATTTGATACGTTTGGATTCTCGGTACGCGGTTGTTGACCTTTGTAATTCCGATAAGAATCTTAAGTTCTCCTATAAGTTCTTCCATTTGATATCACCTACAATTTATTTTCTGTACGATCTCATCTGATTTGTCTAATCGAATGCTATGGACGGCATATCCGTCGCAATCTTGCGTATCCTTGTATCTCTTCTGAGAGAATATGATAACCATTCGTCATGTTTGAATATGATCCTTGCAATCTGAATTCCGTATGATATGTCATTTCTGGGAACGGAAGTTACTTTTGGATCGGCAATGAAGAGTCATGAGAAACAAGTCTTTTTACATTTCCGTTCGCTGTCCGTTGTGTCTTCTGTTTCGTTTCATCTCCGTTCGTAAAGATTCTTTGGAAGAACCACCCAGAGCGGGAGGCAACTTGGGAAACCGAAGAGTCAATACGATCTGATTATCCGCGTTTCTCTTTTTGATTTGGTACGTATTCATTTTGTCATTGCTTTCGATTCGCATTTTCATTTCGATTTCGCACTTCAATTTTCGAGGACGAAAATTTTTTTTTTAGAGGGGAAGAGTTGTAAAACCCGCAAATTAACATAAGATGAAAAGACAAAAATACCCTCGAATCTAAAATTTAAGAACTTATGAAATCACATAAGTAACATATGTTATATTTTAAGCTTCAAATAATTAAACACCAATAAAAGACCTTATGTTATAAGTTGTAAAAAAAAAAAAAAAAAAAAAGAAGAACTTAGCAATATGTGCCGCCCCCCCCCCCCTTGACCAAAATTAAGACCAAATTCATGATAGGCAATCAAGGTAATTAGTCATAATGAAATTGATAGTTTCCTAATCTTCTCAAATCAAAAAAATCTCGGCCTTTTCTTTTCCCATATTACCGATCCATCAAGAAACCCTAACAAAAAAAAAATAAAAATTTCGGTCCTCTCTCTTGTGTTTCCTGCTGCTGTCGACCCAAGAACCCACAAAAAGGGTGTTTTGATCTTGTTATTTTGTCCTTCAAATCATCACAAGGTAACCCTATAATCCTAATGTTAATCCATACCAAGTTGTGAATCAAGAAACTAAGTAAAAACAAATTTTTGTTGTGTTTTTCTGCTGCTGTTTTTCGAACCAGAAAAGAAGGAAGAAGAAGGAGTTTGTGTGGTGTTTTGATCCTCGTCGTGTTCGTGTTATTCGTGGTCTACGAGGGTATTGTATTACCTAATATATTCGATCATTGTTTCTTGTTTTTCTTTTGATTCTAGTCGAATTAACCACACATGAAATCACATAAAATCATAAACTAACAAAAAACCCTAAAATTCGTATGAAAGAATTGGCTGAAGTTTTGTGTCGAAATAATTCGTTGTGATCATGTTAAATATGTTATAGACCGACCTAAATATGTTTTGGACTCACCCATAATCGATTGGTGCCAAGAACTAATGATTTGAATGGCAAAAATCCTAAAATGGATAGGTTGCTGTGATGACTGATTCTGAGTTGAAATTTTGTTCGACTTTAAGCGGCTGTAACTTTAAGATGGAATCGAGTTTTTGAGTGTTTTAAAAGCCTAAAACTAAGTTCATTGAAATAGCTACCTTGGAAAATTTAGTTTGTAATTTTTAGAGGCCTAGAAGGCTACCTTTTGATTTTTAGGAAATCATGTGTCTGATCGGATTTGTGAGTCTGAAAAATCAGTCCGGGTTTTTGAATTTTAATTTCTAAACCGTGTCGAATTAGAAGGTTTCCTTTGAACTGAATCATGTTCAATATGTCTCTTAGCAACTGGAATTTTTGTAGAATTGTTTGAATTTTTCTGGAGGGGTAACAAAGGGTAAACTTGTCGAGTGTTTCATCAGATGCGTTTCTGGAACATGTTGAAGAAATGGATTTTTAAGTGGTACCTAGACAACATAATAAAAGCTGGAAAATTCTCTAAAATACTTAAGACTTTGAGGAACCTGTGTGTATTTTAATAGATTTTATTTCGAAGTATTAATATGATTTAGGAATTAATTGAAACGTAGTAAAATCGTATGTATAGGAGACTGCTACGGGTTTAAAGGATATTTAAATGGTGTTAAGTGTTTATGTTCTAAACTAAAGGGTCTAAAGTGTTATTCTTTAAAACTAAAGGACCTAACTTGTGAACACCTGTAACTTCATAGTAAATACATTTTACACCCTAATATTATGAGAATTTCATATTCGTCCCTAAACTCATGATAATTACCTAATGAACCCTAAAGTATGAAAACTACTATATGAACACTAAAACTTTGTAAAAGACATTATGAATCCTAAACTATGAATACGATCATCTGTAATACTTTAAATGTACAAACGAGAATGTTAATAATCATAGTTAATTAACATGGAGAGAGAACTTAAAATGAGACATTATGATTACATGAAACTTATAAGAGAATTTGTGATTATTTGTAGATCGGGTGAAGAGGGAGTGATCTCCTACTTGATTTGCTTTTCACTTATTTGCTTGCGCATTTCATTAAGGTACAGATATTCTGCCCTTTTAAATAAGGTGCCTTCGACCTCTTGATTTCTGGTTTGAACCTATGATTTGAACCTATGATTTGAACCTTTGACATGAACCTTTGATATGAACTTTGAGATTTGGACTATGACTATATGAACCTTTGCTGTGATATGAACCCTTGAACTTTGACCCCAGTTTGATACCCGAGCCAAATATGTTTCCTAGCCATGAAGGTAACATGGCCATGTCATTGATGCACCAGTGGCATGACTCTAGTGTACTCGAGTGATAGTTGTACACCGTCCCCATTATGATATGATATGAGCTCACTATGATATGATTCGATATGGCCAATATGATATGTTCGGGGGGCGTATGGATGCATCCTAGATATGTTCTGATATGATATGTTTTGATATGATATGATATGGTGACTGGGGCTGGGTGCAATCCACTCCTTTCACAAAATATGGGAGCTGATCACTCCAACTGATACATGAGGACACCCCTCATATTATCGGCTTATTTGAGAGGCATCCCCTCTATATGATTATGAAGATATGATATGATATGTGATATGTTATGATATTGGCTCGTGGTGGATGACTGTCCTAAACCTTACTCTTTATTTCCTTTTCCTATATCTCATTCATTATGATATGTCTGTTCATTTCCGTTTGATTTTGGTTTCCGTTTATTATATATCTGTTCACTGGGCTTTTTAAGCTCAGCCGCATTTCTTTTCCTGCGGCAGGTTTTAGTAGGAAGCCAGGAGCTTGGGTTTGCTTTGGGATGAGAGATTAGCTTTTGAAGACGATACCTTAGTTTTAGTATTCATTTATGTATGACTACGTAGATTTGGTATATTTTCCTTTGTAACTTTGTAAACCATTTGTATTATGTAAGTCGTATGTTATGCTTGCCTTTGATATGTCACCATTTGCGTGACACTTCTACCCTTGCCGGGTTGGGGTGTTACAGGTTCCTAACAAGTTCCTTAGATGATAAGGATTGAATTAACCTCATATTGGCGTGACCTAAGCGTCGATGCCATAGAGTTGAGTTTTCATCCAAGGAGGTAAGACAAAGCTTGTCTTTAGGTGTTTTGTCGAGTTTCATAACATAAACGTTATTCTTCAAAACACCTTTTCCTACAGTTATGCCATCCTTAAGTATTTTACTTCCATTTTCACTGAAAAGGACGTTATACTTTTTGCGGCATAATTGACTAATACTAAGCAGGTTAAATCCTAAGTTATCTATATGAGCAACATCATTAATAGTGAGAGAGTCATGAGAAATCGTACCTTTTCCGATGATTTTACTTTTAAGCTTGCTACCGAATGTGACATTACCTCCGTCATACACTTGGTAGTCTGATAAAAGGCTTTTGTTTCCCGTCATGTGCTTTGAGCACCCACTATCTTTGATCCATTCATCATGTTCTAGTTCAACTTTTAAGCACACCTAAGTTCAAGAAAAACTCAAGCGTTTGGTCCTTAATATCTCATGGGTCTGTTTGTGTTAAACATAACATTATCATGATTCATGTATGGAAATGGTGGACAAATGTTCCATGGCATGAAGTTGGGACCTTGAAAGTTTCTAGACATGTTTTGGTTCCAATTTCTTTGATAATGATGTTGCGAGTTAAAGTTACTCTTTGGAAAAGGGTATTTGGGAAAACTAGTTTTGGGTTCCTGTTGAACCGTTTTAACTCTATACTCATTTCTAACTTGACCTTTTCCTATAGACACTGATGGTTTTTGTTTATTATCAGTAGTACTAGTACTAGGTTTTCTAGTGACTCTAACGAATTCAGTACGGTCAGTTTTTAGAACCTTCTGTTCACAACCTGTACCGGCGGATCCTTTTGGCACAACTGGCGGATCCAAAACTTTGGATCCGTCGGATCCGTCAGCTTCTGACTTAGTTGGAACAGTTTCTTTTTCTTTCACTGTTTGTTTCTCAAACTCACCTAAGCTTCCTAGTTTCATAAATCCTAGTCCGGTTTTATCATTAGGTAGTTTTTGTATCTTCATTATCTCATCTACACAACTTATGTTTTTATCAAACTTTCTAAACTTAGAATTTTGTTTGATGAGTTCTTCCTGTGTTGACTTAAGTGTTTCTAGTTCTAACTTAAGCTCCTGACATGACACACATGTTTCTTTAACACTTTTACCCTTTTCAATTCTTATCTCCTTTTCTTTTAACCAATGAACTTTGTTTTCTAAAAGTGTTGCTTTGGTTTTTAAGAATTTATTCTTGTTTATGATTTTAAGGGTAATTTCACACAGTTTGTTATATTCTATTTCTAAAGATTCATCATCTATAGAGGAGTATGATGAGTCAGAATGTACCTCTTCTGTGTCGTGAGCCATGAGAGCAATTTCGTTGTTCTTAGGCTCATCATCATCTCCTTCACTATCACTCCAAGCTCCACTGACAAAGGCTCTTTGAGATTTGTTCTTTGGAGGCTTTGGACATTCACCTATCAAGTGACTAGAGTCTCCACACCTATAACACTTCCTATCTATCTTTCCTTTTCTATCATGAGAGGATTTCTTTTCTTCACGAGGTGGTCTAACGAACTTTCCTCGTCTCCTGAAGAATTTCTTGAAATCTCTTACCGCCATGGCACATTCTTCATCTTCACTACTAGAACATGACTCTTCATCACTTGACTCTACTTTAGCTTTCAAGGCAATGGACTTCATTTTCTCCTTCTTGCCTTTAACTATTTCTGAGTCTTTTTCCATCACCATTTCGTGAACTTTGAGGTTTCCTATGAGCTCATCTAGTGTCATACTTGAAAGATCCTTAGATTCTTCAATAGCTGTCACCTTTGCTCTCCACTTCGGATGGAGTGCACTTAGAAATTTCATGACAAAATTCTTACTAGAAAAAGATTCATCAAGTGCTTTAAGAGATGTAATGATAGTATTAAACCTAGAAAAAGCACTATCAATGGTCTCATCTTCAGAGATAACAAATTGTTCATATTGTTGAACAAGAAGATCAATTTTGTTATCTTTGACTTGTGAGTTCCCTTGATGAGTGATGATTAGTGATTGCCAAATATCATTAGCCGTTTTACACATGAAAACTCTTTCATATTCCTTTTTGGGTAAGGCATTGTAAAGCATCATTTTGGCTTCATTATTTTTGGCAATCAACCTCTTTTGTTCATCACTATGACGAATAAAAGAGTTACCTATATCCCGACCACCTGAAATATCACTACTTATGGGTTTGTAATCACCCTCTACAATAATATACCACAGATCTATGTCCTTTGACTTCACGTATGTCTCAAAGCGATTTTTCCAATATATGAAACAATTTGGTTCAAATAGTGGTGGTCTTTGCATAGATTGCCCTTCTTTAAATCTTCAAAATCCATGATCGTTTCAAGTTTTTAAAATACAATATATTTTGAAAATCTTGAGTAACACAGCTCTGGTACCAATTGTGGAAAACTAGAAGGGGGGTTGAATAGTTTTACCGTTTAAAATTAATTTGCTTTGTTACTTATTGTGATTTCAAAGTCAAGTAAACAATCAAGTACACAAACAAGAAATATTAGTAAATAAGTAAAGAGAGGAAAGATCAAACCACACAACACAGTCGTTTATAGTGGTTCGGCTACAAGGACTCTCTTCCTTGCCCTACACCACTCCTCGAGCTTCTAACTCGAGAGTTTATCTTCACTAAGAAACAAGCTCCCTTCTAGGCGGAGAAAACCTTTACACGTCGCTTAATCTTTTTCCGGTACTAAGCGAAACACCGAGTTCTTTACAAGGGTACAACCACTCCCGTTTGGTTCTTTACAAGGGTACAACCACTCCCGTTTGGTTCTTTACAAGGGTACAACCACTCCCGTTCACTCTATGTGTTTTGAGGACTAAAACACTAATCGAACACTACTGTATGAATGATACTAACTATGATGTGTGACTAATACAAGAACACACAGACTCTATGTTAGAAGGAAGATAATAGACTGTTACTCCTTATATGTTGAGATCTTCTTTGCTACAAAAGGAAAGATCTATAAAATGTTAGTGAGCTAAGGGTTAGTGATATGCAAATGAATGAGTATGTATTTTAAGCTGTATGAGTGATGAAATGGCCAAATGATCAGCTTGCTATTTATAGGCAAAGCTGATCAACAGGCGACGGATCCGGCGGATCCCTAAATATGGATCCGTCCGTATATCCAATTGGATCCGTCGTGTCAGGCCAGCTAAGAGATCTTCAAATCTTTCCAAATCTTGCCATATCTTTCCATATCTTTAAATGTCAACTCTTTGGCTTGAAGATCTAAACAAAATATCACAAAATCTTACCAAGATTATGTACATGATGCATGCCATGATGTCATCCTAATATTTAACTAATAAAGTTTCCATTTTAAGAAATAAACATGTAAACTTGTATATGTTATTCCTAGTGAACTTTGTAATGTAATTGTAAAATGCTTATCACTATAAATGTAAAAGACTTAATCTTATTTATGCTTTGCTTAAAGATAAACTTTGTAATTGTCAATAACAAAACTAAGCAAAGATCGTAAAATATAAATAACGTTTTTAGGACGATATTTGTATTAACAGTCAGGGTTGGATCCCTGGATGTTTGGCCGGATATACTCGAAGCCTAGTAAGTCCTGAAGCACACAGGAAATGAATCTAGGGTAAGACGTGTGTCTTTGCCTAGACTTCCCTGATAGCTTGGCTACGAGGTCTTTGAAGATTATCTCTCCAACATCTATTTTTTACCCTCCAAGAGGCTGAACACAATCATTTGTTGTGATGTGTTCAATTGCTCAGTGGGGTATTTATTGCCACCAAGGACCTGAATGACAAAAGTCATCAGGATCCTCCAGACAGCAGGAAACCAGGTCTTTATTATTGGTGCTTTGGCCAATAAGTTTCCCGGGGCCACTTCAGGATTTTTTACATCATTTGGCCCTAGTAAAAGCAATTCGGCCTTTACTTCTGCATCAGTGGGCTGAGGGTCGAAGTTCTCAGCGAAATAAAGACCTGTGGCCTTGATAAAGGTTTGGTAATTCATGGAGAGGGTCCTTCTCCCATTCATCACTGAGAACGTGATTATGGAGTCCTTGGTGTCCTCAGGGTTGGTGGCCACCGTTGTACACCAGAACTCTCTCAGATAGTCATGGTAAATGACTGGGGGTGATTTGGTAAACGCCGTAGCATGAAAGCAGTTTTGTAAGTATTTAACCACATTCTTATACACCCAAAATTTTTCGGGGAAGGCAAAATTTCCTACGATGTTGTTTTTAGTCATATCCACGCCCTCCATTGTGAATTCCACACTTGGGGCGTAGGTTATAGCTTTAGAAGCAGCCATTGTAAAAGGTCTTGGTTTTGCAAGAGAAAATGGTCTGGGTCTAAAGATGAACAACACACACACAAGTTTTTGAGAGAAAAAAGGGCAAGAGTTTTGCTTAAAATTTTCTAAAACGTGTATGTGTTGATTTGTTTGGGGGTATTTATAGGGAAGTGGAGAGGGGTGGTTTAGGCATTAAGCGGATTTTTCTCAAAAAATTTTAAAACCGTTTTGTATAAAACTTTTGGGATCCGCATTAAATGCCACCACTCTACTTTCCCGGGTTTTGCGCAACAGTCGAGGTGGACAGTTGTGCCATCTGCAAAAAGTGTAATTTGCAGAGTTTACATCATCACATATATATGATGTGTGAGGAGAGGCATTAAATGCCAAGTGGGTAAGTGGGGGCCCAAGAAATGCATGCCAGCAGGCGAAAGAACATATATTCCTATATTAAATAGGTATCCAGTTATCAACCTCGGACATTTACTAACTAGATACTTAGAGCATTTAAGTTAGCATTGAATGTCATCTTGAGGGCCCTGAATGACTTTTCATTCAGTGAGGGGTTCAGGGAAGGTGATTTAGTGATCTTTTTCACTGAGGAACACATTGAGTCAGGGACCTGGGGTTTTCAGAAATTACACTTAGTTGGATGGATTCAATCAGTGGACTGATTCTCAATATCCAACATTCCTAATTCAGCTTTCAGTCTTGTGAAAGTTGGTTCATCCAATGGTTTGGTGAATATATCAGCTAGCTGATATTCAGTAGGAATGAAGAGTAATTAAATGTCACCATTCATAAAATGGTCCCTGATGAAGTGGTATCTAATATCAATGTGTTTTGTTCTCTGATGAAGAACAGGTTTGTTTGAGATGGCAATTGCGCTTGTGTTATCACAAAAGATGGGAACCATCTTATACTGGATTCCATAGTCACTGAGTTGACTTTTCATCCATAGTACATTTGCACAACAACTGGCTGCTGCAACATATTCAGCTTCTGCTGAGGACATGGCAACTGATTGTTGCTTCTTAGCACTCCAACAGACTAATTTTCCACCAAGGATTTGGCAGGAGCCTGAGGTGCTTTTTCTGTCCATGTTGCATCCAGCATAGTCAGAGTCTGAGTATCCCTTGAGATCAAAGCTTGAGCATTTTGGATAGTATAATCCAAGGTTTGGAGTACCTTTCAGGTACCTGAGTATCCTTTTCATGGCTGTGAGATGAGATTCTCTTGGTTCAGATTGATATTTGGCACACAAACAGACTGAGAATTGGATGTCAGGCCTTGATGCAAGTAGATACATCAGTAACCTAATCATTCCTCTGAAAAGAGTTTGATTCACTGGTTTTCCAGTAGGGTCAGGACCAAGGTTGTTTGGTGGAACCATGGGAGTTTTGACTGAGGCACAGTTACTGAGCTCATACATTTTCAGTAGGCTTCTGATGTACTTCTCTTGACTGATAGAAGTTCCTTTCTCAGTCTGCTTGATTTGTAGTCCAAGGAAGTAAGTGAGTTCTCTCATCATGCTCATTTCAAATTTCTTTGCCATCAGTTTTTCAAACTGTTTGCAAAGTTTATAACTTGTTGAGCCAAATATGATGTCATCCACATACACTTGTACAAGTATGACATCATCATTTGTCTTATAGATAAACAATGTGTTGTCTATCTTGCCTCTGACAAATTTTTCTTTGGATGAGGAAGGCTGAGAGAGTTTCATACCATGCCCTAGGAGCTTGTTTCAGTCCATAAAGTGCTTTGTTAAGCTTGCAGACATAGTCAGGAAACTCACTGCTTTCAAATCCAGGGGGTTGTTGAACATAAACTTCTTCTTTTAGTGAGCCATTTAAGAATGCACTTTTTACATCCATTTGGTACACCTTGAAGTTCATGTAGGTTGCAAATGCAAGGAAGATCCTGATGGCTTCCATCCTTGCCAGTGGTGCAAATGTTTCTTCATAGTCAATGCCTTCTTGTTGATTATAGCCTTTGGCTACAAGTCTGGCCTTATTTTTAATGACTATGCCATTTTCATCAGATATGTTTTTGAACACCCATTTCATGCCAATGACTGAAACATCTTCAGGATATTTGACCAAGGTCATTACCTTGTTTCTGTCAAATTGTTCCAGTTCATCATGCATGGCCTGAACACAACTAGGATATTTAAGTGCTTCTTTGACACTTTTGGGTTCAATTGTGGAGATGAAGTCCACAAATAGGCATTCATTGGCTGAGGCTGCTCTTAGTTTAGCAGCCATGCTTCTGGTGAGCATGCCTTCAGTAGGCTCTCCGATTATATTGACAAGTTCTATATCTTGAGACCTAGTCCAACTGTCCTGAGGTCTTGGATGCTGATTAAAACTTGTGGAGGCCTGATTGGTTGGAGGTATAGGTTCTGGTGCAGACACCTAATGATCTTCAGGATCTTGAGTGTCTGACTGGGTTGGCTAATCACTGAGATTGTTTGGTTCATGAGCACTTTATTCAGACTGATAGATTGCATCAGTACTTGTTTGTGCTTCAATAAACTCATTGATGGTTGGGTAAGGAAGGTTGTGATGGATGATTTAGTAGGAGATATCAGCATTTGCTTGATACTGAGTGGAATGATCATTGTCAGGATGATGTTCATCAGGAGGGTATCTTGATGAATCATCAATACCTATCTCTTCCACTGAGGTGTTTGAGAAACGGATTGCTTCAATACTCTCATCAAAGGTAACATGAAATTTTTTCTCAGTTTGCTATCTCCTAGTGTTGAACACCCTGAAGTCTTTTGAGACAAGACAGTATCCTAGGAAGTATCCATTATCAGTCTTAGCATCAAATTTCCCTAAGTGATCATTGTAATTATGAATAAACACAGGACACCCAAAGATATGAAAGTAGCTGATGTCAGGGATCCTTCCCTTGAATAACTCATATGGGGTTTTGCTATTTCTCTTGACAATGATGGATCTATTTTGTGTATAACAGGCAGTTTTGACAGCATCAGTCCAAAAGTGTTTGGAAAGGACTGATCCATTTAGCATTGTCCCGGCAGCTTCAATGAGTGTTCTATTTTTCCT
Organism: Artemisia tridentata subsp. tridentata; assembly: GCA_021014915.2. Lineage (NCBI taxonomy): Eukaryota > Viridiplantae > Streptophyta > Magnoliopsida > Asterales > Asteraceae > Artemisia > Artemisia tridentata. Next base: position 150,627,466 of record CP139501.1, on the reverse strand, counting down.
TTCAGCAACACCATTTTGTTCAGGTGTGCAAGGAGAGGAAATTTTTTGGGAAATTCCTTTCTCATCACAGAAACATTCAAGTTCATGATTTCTGAACTCTGTCCCATTGTCAGTCCTAATCTGTTTGACTTTAATGTCATTTTGATTTTCAATGTTCCTGACAAAGGACATGATTGTTCCAGCTGCCTGACTCTTTTTGGTCAGGAAGTAAACCCAAGTGTATCTTGAGTATTTGGTGCGTTCGCACGAGGTTTTAAATTTATAAACAAGAATTACCGATTAACTAGGAACACATTCAGGCAAGTATACCCTAGTCGTATGTAGTATCGAGGTTGGTAAGTCAAGGTCGTCCCAAGAGACTTGGTTGCACTCAAGTGTCGTTTGTTTGTTTAAGCAAGTAAAAAGTTGATGGTTATGATTGTCACGGATCAAACCAACAAGAAAAGAAATATAAGAACAATCAGACAAAGAACATACATGTTTGGCAATGATAATAAGTGAGTAAGAACTTGGTGTAAGCCTTATAATAAATTAGTAAGAACTTGGTGTAAGCCTTTACTAGTTTAAGGATGGTTAGTTTGGAAAACATATTATCATGGGTAATCCTTTCGACCTATAGAACCAATTATAATAGTCTAGTGTTTTATAAATCAAATATACATAACCCTTAATCAATTGGTCATGTCATAAAACTCATGCCTAAACCAACAACAAACAAAGAGTTCTTTCGACCCATAACTTTGATTTCATCAATTTGTGAAGTTCCATTTACTTGAAAAATAATGATTATAACACATATTCAAAAGATGCCTTTCGTCCTTTAATCCAAATTAAACCTTTACTTGTTATGTTTATTAATTCTCTTGTACAATCGTCACAAAGTACAAGATTAAAACATTTGTCGACTAATGAATTGAAATCTACAACTATTGAGAATCCTTTCGACATATAGACTCAACAATAATTAATCAAAACAATAAACAAGACAAGTTCCAATTTAACCAAATATGATGTTATCATCATAATCCAAACAAACAATACAAATATCCAAACATCCCATTATCACAAGTTATCATATGAACCAAACAAGTATTAAGACATAATCATTCACAAGACAAAGCACATAATAATAATCACATCATCAACACAATCAAAGAAACCAAACATGAATATTATTAAAAGAGAGATCATACCAAAGTTCATAAGATGAAATACAATTCTTCTTTGTTTCCTATGACCTTCGACCAAACCATTCCCCCCCCCCAACACCTCTGGAAAAGGGTGAGGGGTGGTTAAGAGAGATGGTTATTGAGTTTACATGAGAGATGAGAATAGTTGGATATGTTACACTCCTCAAAATGGCCAAAATGGGTTGGTATATAAGCTTATGAGAGACCCTTGGCCAAACTCGTCCTCCAAGTGTCATTAAAATGACAGGAAATTGAGTTAATGGAAGCAAGTGATCGGACATGGGGCTTAATGGCACTTAAATAAGCATTTAAAATAACATGGAGAAGTCAGATTCAGCCAACCGATCGGATGCGGGGCCATACCGATCGGTTGGAGCTCTCGGTGTTGACAAGTTTGCTCCATCCGAATTGGATGCGGGCTCCTACCGATCGGATGGAGCCTTCTGTCCAGAAATGACAAAGACCAAAGTTATATATTTTTCTATTAAATTTCCGTGGCCGCTTGAATCAACTAAATCCGAGTTCTTATGCTCAGGTTATGGCCAACATGGTAAGGGTGTATCGGGAACAACAAGTCTTCCATTATTCTTCGTTTTGAGCTTATTTTCTTCATTTCTTTTCTCGTTTTCCCTCTTGTGCTTTATTCTTGAGTCTTTGGAGTGACAACTTCATGACTTTATCTTCTCGAATATACTCCAAGAGACTTTCATTTGTCGGGAATTCATCATACATGCATAAATCTTCGTTTATTGATCATTTTTTCATCTTTTTCTTCGTTTTCTAGTACTTGGCTACAAATGAACTAGCATGCACACTTTTATACGATTAAGTAACAAAAGCATAAGATTTTAGCCAAATAACATGCACAAAAGACATGATAACGCTTCTAAAAATATGTACAATTTGAGCGTTATCATATTCCCCCACACTTGAACTTTGCTTGCCGTCAAGCAAATCTAGAAAAAGAAAAATCGAAATTCATACCTAGATGACAAAACAAAAATTTTAAAAATTTTGAAATTTTACCGACGCATCCATCCGATCGGATGGACAATTCGTTAAAACATGCAACTTTCCAACCGAATCGGATGCTCTAACATCCGATCGGTTGAACAGCTCGGTAAAACTTTTTTTTTTTTTTTTTTAATAAAAGAGAAAATGAGCGCAAATAGAGAAAATGAGCGCAAACTCCCCCACACTTAAGGGTTTGCTTGCCCTCAAGCAAATGTTAAGAAAAATAGACCCCACATGGTGCATGAAAAATGATTATAAAAATTATGATGCAAATCTACCAAGTACAAGTACAAGATACGATTCATCATTTTTAAGCGTTAGTGGTGAAAAACCGTGATGTATGATAGATTTTCTTGCTTGAGTAACATTTCTAAACACCTCACGAAAAAGAAACGAAGTATAATTCACTCAATCACTCATTTATTTAGGTAGTGGAGTATATATAAGAGAAATCACACTCATTGCCCAGTCATGATCCGTTTATTACCATAGGCTTGTACAAGAAACAAAACTCCACCGACGTGGCGTAAGCACAAAGTGTAAACATCTAAAGATGACTTTTATTCGGGTTTAAGGTTAATGGTACCTGGCTAATGTGCAAATATTTCATACAACAATATAATAGATTACTAGCAACGAATTCTTGACTAGCTAAGCAACGGATGGTCACTAGATTGTACCTTGGTTCGCTGGCAACGTTATTTGCATAACGGATGGTCACCTAAATACACACTAGATCGCTGGCGCATTTTTCAACTATTCAAAAGCCGGATGGTCACTAAAATATTAATGCACTACATATTTTCACAAAGCCATCACTATATCCGGATGCTCGAAAGCTAACAACGAATAAAGTAACTTGGTAAGGGTAGGGATAAGGCATGGGAGTATTTATGAAATTGGTTTTAAAAGAAAAATAAAGTCAAGTCTAAGTCCCATTGTTGCTAGTCACCGAACAAACCGCAAACCCGTAAATGATTATAGTTACGATCTTTCACCTCTTCACATATTGATCACCAAATATATATGTATATCACGTCTTAGCACATTGGCTAATCGATATCTCAAACATACTTCATCTTCCTTCATCTTCATAATAATAATATAGCACATTGGCTATAATTGTCATCACATATATTTTTTTTTTCCGATGACTAATTCATTCATTCATTTTTTTTTCTTTTCACACATTTTTTTTCAACCTTTCTTTTGTACATCACATCTCCCCCACACTTCGCATAAGCATACACCACAAAAATACAAAATATGAAGCGGGCCCTCTCCATCTTTGTCGGAATGGCACACACGAATGACAAAGTGTGGCTAACTAATAATCATCAAAAACAATCCAACAACCAAGCAACTAGCAACCAACCATTTAGACTTTGACAAAGGGTTAGGCTAAGGTTTAAAGTGTAAAATATTTTTGTATTTTTCTGGATTGAATCAAGAATGAAAAGGATAGGTTCGGAGGGTTTAACTAGGGGTATCTAGGGCTAAAGATAAACGCTAACAAATAGGTTCATATGGGTGGTTAACTAACCAATGTAGCTAGATAATATATCATTAGATGTAAAATGAAGGCCATTTGGTTTTATTCCTAAGGTGCCTCTTTATCACACGAATACACTTATATCACACGAATGCGATCTTACTGCGGTTTGGTAATTTTTTACAAGTACAAGTTCTAGCATAAATAAAATCACCGACACACTCATAGCAAAAGATCCAAGCATAAAAGATGTATGTTATATACGAAACAGGCTCAAATCCTCACATATTTAGTGGAAAGGGCTATAATTTATGCTAGCAAATGTTATCGATCCCAGAATGGATTGCAATATTAATCGGGACACATCTCAATTTTTCAAAATTACAGATTTCACCAGTGGATTGATCAAGTTATTCTAATATATTATCCTAAAAGCGTGAAAACAATTAGATCACAAGGGCAAACAAGTATACAAAATTTTAAATTGGCCCCAAAAATTATAAATTTGAAAAGTAGATTCGTTTTTTCTATTTACTGCCCCCCATACTTAAGTTAAGCATTTACTCATTGTGAAAAATAAACTTCAAAGCATGTAAAATTGGGAAAATAAATAAATAAATAGTCCAAGAGAAACGAAACTTCCCGGGCCAAGAAATCGCGATCGAACTCCATTGATAAGGTGCTAAGCAAATGCTAGCATAAGCTTATGAGATCAATCAATTTCTCATTCAACAAAACTTCTCCACACCAAATATAATATCACCAATAATCCAATCTCCAAAAGCTTATTAAATCTGCAAAAATAAACTAAACTACAAAAAACGCGTAAAATTCTAAAACTCACTTTCGTAGGCATCACGGTTGCATTTAGCGTATGCAACAAGCCTTTAAACCCCTCGGTGGCCCGAGTGGACGAGTGAAGTCTCGTGAGGGTTTCCAGTGAACATACCCACAAAGTTCAAAATATTTTTATTTTTAAAACAAGTACTTATTTATTCACAACGTACTAAATTAACAAAATTTAAAATGAAAAAAGAAAAACAAATTTAAGTAGAATAAAAGAAATGATGCTCTTGCAAAACCAAAAGACATTTAAACTTATTCGATCTAAACACAAACACACAAGAACAAAATACGAAAAATGAAAATAACACTTTTTTTTATTATTATTTTTTAATTTAATTTTTGAAAACAAGTTTTACTTAAAACTTTTTATTGACAAAATAAAACAGGAACGCATAACGTAACGAACATGAAAATAAACACAAGTAAAACACATAAACACATATATACTAGAAGAGCACCAAGAACATAAAACGACACTTAAAACAAAAATAAACATGAACAAATAAGAGCAAAATCACAGAAAATGACAAGCACATAGACGCAAGCAAACATAATTAATCACTAATCAAAACAAAACAATCTAAAACAAGATAGTATTATTCCAAATTAATATGAAACTAATCCGAACAAGAAGAGCACAAACAAAAAGAAACACAAAAACATGCAAGAGATCACAGAACATATAAAATATAAAACTCACAAAACAGGAAGAACAAAAACTAAAAAAAAATGGGACAGAAGCCTCCAACCGAATCGGTTACGGGTGGTGACCGATCGGTTGAGATGGTTTCGGTGGTCCAGCCGAACGGTTGGAGTTGCCATTCGATCGGCTAGATGACTCTGGTCATTTTTGGTGGTTTTTTCGCAAGCAATTTCGAGCACACTTATAAAGCAAACATTTAAATGAGTATTTTTAGAATACATGAAACCAAATCTCAACACCAAAACACTTGATTTGGATGCCAAGATCATTAAGCAAATATAAGAATTTTTAAAACAAAACGCAAGGGAGGCAATTAAACAATTATCATGAACAAACAGGCAAGCAATCAAGAGCAATAAAACAAGAGCAAAGAGACAAATATTCAAACGCAAACATCACGAGCAAGCATAAAAAATAAGTAAATGAACAAGCAAACATTTCAAGCAAACAATTCAACAAACAAACACAAAAATACAAACGCAAGTACCCAGCAACGGCGCCAAAAACTTGATGGTGACGGTGCCGGATCATAAGAATAATACAAGCAATTCAACAATCAACAAACAAATGAACAAAGAGCACAACAAACAAGTCCCCGGTAGCGGCGCCAAAAACTTGGTGCGTTCACACGAGGTTTTAAATTTATAAACAAGAATTACCAATTAACTAGGAACACATTCAGGCAAGTATACCCTAGTCGTATGTAGTATAGAGGTTGGTAAGTCAAGGTCGTCCCAAGAGACTTGGTTGCACTCAAGTGTCATTTGTTTGTTTAAGCAAGTAACAAGTTGATGGTTATGATTGTCACGGATCAAACCAACAAGAAAAGTAATATAAGAACAATCACACAAATAACATACATGTTTGGCAATGATAATAAGTGAGTAAGAACTTGGTGTAAGCCTTATAATAAATTAGTAAGAACTTGGTGTAAGCCTTTACTAGTTTAAGGATGGTTAGTTTGGAAAACATATTATCATCGGTAATCCTTTCGACCTATAGAACCAATTATAATAGTCTAGTGTTTTATAAATCAAATATACATAAGCTTTAATCAATTGGTCATGTCATAAAACTCATGCCTAAACCAACAAAAAACAAAGAGTTCTTTCGACTCATAACTTTGATGTCATCAATTTGTGAAGTTCCATTTACTTGAAAAATAATGATTAGAACACATATTCAAAAGATGCCTTTCGACCTTTAATCCAAATTAAACCTTTACTTGTTATGTTTATTAATTCTCTTGCACAATCGTCACAAAGTACAAGATCAAAACATTTATCGACTAATGAATTGAAATCAACAACTATTGAGAATCCTTTCGACATATAGACTCAACAATAATTAATCAAAATAATAAACAAGACAAGTTCCAATTTAACCAAATATGATGTTATCATCATAATCAAAACAAACACTACAAATATCCAAACATCCCTTTATCACAAGTTATCATATGAACCAAACAAGTATTAAGACATAATCATTCACAAGACAAAGCACATAATAATAATCACATCATCAACACAATCAAAGAAACCAAACATGAATATTATTAAAAGAGAGATCATACCAAAGTTCATAAGATGAAATACAATTCTTCTTTGTTTCCTATGACCTTCGACCAAACCATTCCCCCCCCCCCCCCAACACCTCTGGAAAAGGGTGAGGGGTGGTTAAGAGAGATGGTTATTGAGTTTACATGAGAGATGAGAATAGTTGGATATGTTACACTCCTCAAAATGGCCAAAATGGGTTGGTATATAAGCTTATGAGAGACCCTTGGCCAAACTTGTCCTCCAAGTGTCATTAAAATGACAGGAAATTGAGTTAATGGAAGCAAGTGATCGGACATGGGGCTTAATGGCACTTAAATAAGCATTTAAAATAACATGGAGAAGTCAGATTCAGCCAACCGATCGGATGCGGGGCCATACCGATCGGTTGGAGCTCTCGGTGTTGACAAGTTTACTCCATCCGAATTGGATGCTGGCTCCTACCGATTGGATGGAGCCTTCTGTCCAGAAATGACAAAGACCAAAGTTGTATATTTTTCTCTTAACTTTCCGTGGCCGCTTGAATCAACTAAATCCGAGTTCTTATGCTCAAGTTATGGCCAAAATGGTAAGGGTGTCTCGGGAACAACGAGTCTTCCATTATTCTTCGTTTTGAGCTTATTTTCTTCATTTCTTTTCTCGTTTTCCCTCTTGTGCTTTATTCTTGAGTCTTTGGAGTGACAACTTCATGACTTTATCTTCTCGAATATACTCCAAGAGACTTTCATTTGTCGGGAATTCATCATACATGCATAAATCTTCGTTTATTGATCATTTTTTCATCTTTTTCTTCGTTTTCCTGTACTTGGCTACAAATGAACTAGCATGCACACTTTTATACGATTAAGTAACAAAAGCATAAGATTTTAGCCAAATAACATGCACAAAATCCATGATAACGCTTCTAAAAACATGTACAATTTGAGCGTTATCAGTATTCATCCACAATGACCAGAGTATACTTCTCATGGTTAATGGATCTCGGACTGATGGGCCCAAAGAGATCTATATGGAGAAGATGAAGGCAGTTCCTGATGGAAAAGTTTTTTTTGGTTCTAAAGGATGCTCTATGATGTTTACCCTTTTCACAGGCAGAGCAGGGTTTATCTTTTGAGAACACAAGTGATGGTAAGCCAAGGACCTTGTTTTGTTTCAAAAGATTGTTTATGTTTTTGAAGTTCAAATGGGAGAGTCTCTTATGCCAAAGCCAGTTGAGGGTATCAGTGGCCTTAACAAAGAGACAAGTTCCATTCTGAGTTAGACTGGACATGTCTAACACATAAACATCTTGTCTTCTTGGTGCAATAAGGATAACTTCCTTATTTGCATTGAAGATGGTTCCTTGCTTATCATCAAACTGAACTATGTACTTTGCATCGTATAGTTGACTGACACTGATTAAATTATACTTAAGACCATTGACATAAGCTATCCTAGTAAAGACTATACCACTACAGTTTACTGAACCATAGGCTGCAGTGAGACATGATGAATTATCAGCAAATACCACCTTGGGTCCTGGTTCTTCTACATATTTGTGCAGATACTCTTTCACACCAGTCATGCTCCTTGAACATCCACTATCTAGATGCCAAACTGGCTCCCTGGCATGTCTCTGCACAAATGGTAAACTGAGTTAGTTCTTTCTAGGACCCCTCTTTTTGGAGGGCTTGGCTTTAGTAGCCTTCTTAAAAGTAACAATTGATTCATGGTCAGTGGACTGAGCTACCCCAAATTTTGCATTTGATTGCAGATGTGGGCTCAGTATACTGAGAGGATGTCTTGGGAATTCCTCTTCTAGTCTGAATGACCTTCTCATGTCCTGAGGTGTCATGAGTGGGATCACCACATATGTCACAACTTGTGTCCATTAGGCAATCCTTAGGAAGGTGGTCATTGAAGCCACAGTGAGGGCAAGGTGCAAAAGGCTTGGCCTTTTGTTTCTGTTTCTGCTTAGAATCAGAGGGATACTTTAAAGCCTGTGCTTTAAAGTTTGCAATCTTTGATGTGGCTGTGTATGATTGGTGATCAGAGGTCCTGTGATCTTCCTTTTTGCATATCATGCAGTAAAGGATTCTAAAACAATCATCAGTGGAATGATTGGTATAGTGACACAGCTCACACCTTTGCAGTGGTTTGGAGGGTTTTAGTTTGGTGCTTGAGGAAGCTGATTTGGGTTCCTTCATCTTAGATTGAGAAGGCTTCTCAGAAGATTCAATCTTCTCACTCAGCTTCTTGACAAGCTCAGCCAACTGATCAATTTTTGAGTAAGGGCTTTCTGTTTTTACTTCAGAAGGGACTGAAGTTGTTGAGTCATCAGTATGAACTGAGACTTCAGGGGTTTGCCTTTTCAGGATGGTTTTTCCCATTCCTGGCTTCTCCTTTGGAGATTGCTGAGAGTAGACCAATGGTGTGAGGTCTGAGCTTGGTGCAGCTCCCTGAAGGACTTTCAGAGGTGGGAGTGGTGCAAGTGATTCTGATTCAGACTCATTGATTGACTCGGTACTACTGGTTTGGTTAGTGAGTCCAAGCATATTTTTCAGAGCCTGACTTTCAGGAAGCAAGATTTTCCCAGTTTCAAAGTTTGGTAACTTACTGACTGGGTTGTCCCTGACAATCCAGTCATTTGACTTGGGTTGCATTTCCTGCTCAAAAGATATGCCAGCTGGAATAAAAGCCTTTTCTCTGTGACTTTCACTGGAGGTTTCAGTGAGTTGGTCTATTCCTATAACTTTCTTGTTTTCACTAGGAATTAGGCTCACAGTTTCATAGACTTTGGGGTTCTTTTTAGTCCAGCCTTCAATGACAGCCTTTTCTTTGTTAAGTTCATTTTGAAGAGCTTGATTTTGTTTCAAAATCTCAGTGTTTTGAATTTGTAGTGTAACAGTTTCTAACTTGGCCTGTTTTAATACAAGCAATTCATCTCTAAACTTATTTAATTCTAACACAAGATTGTTGTATTTTGAAAGCAAATTAAGCCTTTGTTCTTTTACAAACTTAAGATCTACACAAATGTAATTCATATAAGACTGCCAATCAGAATCATCATCCATTGAAAGTAGTATATTTACCTTTTTCATGGTTATGTTGACCCATTCTCCATTCCTTGCATGGCTTTTTCTAACAGCCAGCTGATCACCTTCTGAAAGTGCCATAAGTGCACTCACTCTAATTTCCTCATCTAAGGAGACCTCTTCTTCATCCCAGTCATAGGCTTCAGCTACAAGAACCTTGTTCTTTGTCAGAACAGGTTTGGAAGTTTGAGCAGCCTGAGACATTGAGGGATTAGCTTCAAGGAGGGCAAGTTTAGCCTTAGCTTTCCTATATTTAGCCTCAAAATCGTTTTGACCCTTTTGAGCATTATTGTTTTGAAAATGTTGGGTCGACTGAAGTATTTTAGGTTGAAACTTGCTAGTTCCTAAAGAACTGTTTCCAGAAAATTTATAAGAGGGTTCTGAGATGGTTTTTGAATAACAATCTTTAGCAAAATGACCCTTTTTACCACATCTGAAACATTCAGTGGTTTCATTTGCTTTAGCTTTTTAAAAGTTTGACTGATTTCTTTTGATAAAACGTTTTGAATTAGCAAGGAGTGCCCTTTCTTGGAATTCCAAGTTTAAATCATTTAGGTACTCATTACTAGTTCTTTCATCAACCTCATCATCAGAATCCTCTTGGAAATATTGCACAACACCATTAGAATAAAAGGCAGTTGATATGGGTGAGGAAGTTAGCGCCTTTTTGGTCTCAAGAGCTTTCTTTGAGTCTAGGTATCTCCTAGAGATTAAGTTGTCTTCATAGACAAACTTCCCATAGATCTCAGGGAGCTCAAGGGTCTGAATATGATTAGCATTCCTGAGGCCCTGTGAGAAGTTTAGCCACTTCTCAGGGAGACTATTGACAAAGCCAACATTGATCTCATGCTTAGACAAAACTACACCATCATTTGACAATTCATTTATCAGGGTCTTGTATCTGGTATATGTCTGAGAGAGACTTTCAGAGTCCTTTGCCCTGAAAGTGTTGTACTCAAGTTTCAGGTCCATGATCTTGACTTCCTTGGTATCTGAGGGACCTTCAAAGCTATTAATCAAGTCAACCCAAGTTTGTTTGGCTGTTGAACAGTTAATGACTGATTCCATTATATCGTCAGGAAGACAAGATATAATTATGCTTTTCAGGCGTTGGTCTTGATTGACCACCCTTCTCTCATCTATAGTCCACTGAGCTTCAGGTTTGTTTAACCCCTCAGCAGTCTTAGGGACATAAGGACCTTCATTGATACAAGGGATGTAGTATGGTTCCATACCAGTTAAGTAGCAAAGCATTCGCTTTTTCCATTTGCTAAATTTTCCAGCTTCGAGTCTGGGAGCAACAGCTGAAAAGCTACCACCCTTTTTATCGACTTGCTGGGGCACATTAATATCAGCCATAGTAGGATCTTGGTTTTAAAAACCTCTTGATCACTCTTTGTTTTTAAAAGATTTTACAAACCAGAGGCTCTGATACCACTTGTTGTTCCCGTTACACAAGTAGAAGTAACTACAAAGTTAATCTAATTGTGTTCCATGACTGAATTAACGTAATGATTAATTATAATAGATAAGTAAAACGTAAAGATAAAAACACAAGTTTTTCAACGTTTAAATTCTTATTAGAAATTCATCAGAAGAATCTATTACCCAAGTGTTTGCGGAATAAACACTTGGGATCGAATAGACAAGGTATGGTGTGTTCTCCTCTCTAAACTCAAGTTATTCTTGAGTGGCAACAATAATGACCCACTGAGCTATCTCAGGGACTTGGTTACTCTTTGGAGGAGAAAAGTGGTTTTGTGAAAGTCTAAGCTTTAAATGCACAAAACTTATTCCACTTTTCTCCATCTGTTCCTATTTATACACAAGTATAAAAGAGCACATATGATTAAAAAAATACAAAAAGAATAACCTAGCGTGTCTGACAAGATACAACAGTATTTTTCATTTCCAAGAATCAATGGGAATAAGCTAAAAGTCTTTCCGAGTGTCAGCTATGACACTTCTTGACTTTAAGCCGTTTTAGGGAAGGTTTGCTTCTGGCCCGATAAGACTTCTCCTTATCTTTTCAAACTCTTCCCGCCTAATCCCGCCTTTCTTTCAGACTTCAGATTCTTCAGTCTAGGTCTTCAGTCTTCAATCATTTATTGTTGTTGAGGAGACTGGGGGTTCAGTGAGTTCTTGTTATGACTCACTGAACCCATCATCATCTTCTTTGGCTTAAGTCCTACTCAGGGAGTTCCGCCTTCCTGAGTGGTGAATCCTTCTTCTTAGACTCGCCTTAAGTATCCTGAAGATGACTCACTGAGTGACTGTTCACTTAGTGACTTGAGAGTGTTTACGGTTGATTAACACTTGGCTTAATTTGTATTCAAATCCTGTTTTCAGGACGCTTGGGTACTGACGGACCCAACACAAGGCCTACCGAACTTCACCTCCAAGAGGTTAAACGGATCTTTCGGTACCTAAGAAGAACCATTAGCATAGGACTTTGGTATCCGAAGGATTCCGAGTTTAAACTAATAGCATTTTCAGATGCCAATCACGCAGGTTGTCAAGTTACAGCAAAAAGTACATCAGGTGGAGCACAATTTTTTGGCGAAAAGCTAGTAGGCTGGTCATCAAGGAAACAAGACTGTACTGCATTATCAACCGCAGAAGCCGAGTATGTGTCTCTGTCTGTATGTTTTGCCCGAGGTCTATGGATGAGGACATAACTCACAGATTATGGCTTTACTTTCGATAGAATACCTTTGTATTATGACTCGAAAAGTGCCATATCCATCTCGTGCAATCCAGTACAACACTCGAAGACCAAACATATTGGAGTCCGCTATCACTTCATCAAAGAACACGTAGAAGAGGGCACTGTTGAATTATTTTTCGTGAAGACAGATTACCAACTCGCCGATCTATTTACCAAAGCCCTTCCAAAAGAAAGGTTTGACGATTTAGTTCGACGAATTGGCATGCGAAGCCTAACTCCCAAGGAGCTAGAACGTCTTCTCGAATCTTCTTGAAAAATATCTTTCAAAAAGCTTCGCTGTAAATATTTTTAAAAAACAAAATACAAAATTTAAAAAACCAACAAAAACAAAATACAAAAATAGAAAATTTTCAAAAATTTAAAAATAATATAAAATCAAAAAATACAAAAATATTCTTCACATGACATGTCTCTCGTATAATCGATATTCTGTACGTTTCTAGAAATGTCATTCAACAATGATACGGACATGTACAGATGCTTGAGCGAGAGTTCTCTAATATGTTTTTTCAAAACATGTCGTTTCTCAAATGTTTCTTCACAATGGCTTTCGTATACTTCAGTACGAAACCCGAACTTAAATGATGACTTCTGATTATTTCAGATCAGGACTCGTACTTTCAAAGCGAAATCATTTTCAGAAAGTTCGAGTATAAATAAACGAAAAGATTTCAAACAAAAACTCGTTTTCCCAAAAGACTTGTGTACATTTCGGTACATAACTTGCATTTCAAAAAGATAACTCCCTCCAAACCCTTAATTAATTTTAAATTTCTGTTTGAAATATGCTTTCATTAAGGGGGAGTATAAAAATACAAAATGTTCCGATTTCATGCAAAAACAAATCTGTCTATCTCTCTAAAAGCTTTTCTCTTAATCAGTTGATATCAAAAATATCAAGATATGCTATTTTTGAGGGGGAGAAGACGTGATTAAAATGTGATCAAAAACGTTTAAAGATCGTTGTTGAATCTCAAATGAGCTTGACTCATATATAACAAACGAATTGACAAGCTTAATTGTCAGTAATCGAAAAGACTTGTCCTGGACGGGTAATAATTTCAAGCTAGTCTAACTAGTGATGTAAGCGTGTCTCGAATAGGACTTGTCTAAGTAGAGTGTACCGTCTCGAGAGATTCTCTTTGAACTTGACGAGGATGGGTAATAATTTCAAGCTAGTCTAACTAGTGATGTAAGCGTGTCTCGAATCGGTCATGTTCACTGAAAATCGATCAATTCAAAAGTGCAAACTCTACCCAACATGTGTAAATCTATCTTAAAACTTATGAGCACATGTGAAGGGGGAGTATTTCAGAAAATGCAAAACTCTCGAAGTATTAACAAAATATGTTTTATAATCATAAACACTTTGAGAGATTTTCACAAAAGGTTTTATGGCATGTTGTAACACCCCAACCCAGCAAGGGTAGAAGTATCACATTAATGGCTTCATATCAGATCAAACATAGCATACAATCGAAAGTAATACAATGGTTCTCAAAGGTTACAAATGAAATCTGAATACACAAGGATACAAAGGAAATAAAAACTAAATACTAAGTCTGCAAATGCAATCCTTCTAATGACTTCTACTTCAGCATAACTATCAAGGTCTTCTAAGTCCAAAAGTCTCTTCACTCTTACCCAGCTTCCAACTAAAACCTGCCGCAGGAAAAGAAAACGCGGCTGAGCTACTAGAGCTCAGTGAACAGATATAACGTAACAAGCAGTAGTATAATGCATAATTTACATGAGTAACAGAGTGTGGAAGCATGAATACATGGTATCAAGATGAAAGGTAAGAGTACATGGTATCATAAGGAAAGGAAAAAGGGTACATGGTAAAGGAAGTCAGAAATCCACTACGAGCCCATAACATAACATGAATCATAATCATAATCATAATCGTAAACATGTAGAGGGGAGACCTCTTAGTATCCTGTGAATATGAGGGGTGTCCTCAATCATGGGTATCCTGTAAATATGAGGGGTGTCCTCAATCATGGGTTGGAGTAGCTAGCTCCCGGAGTGTGAAAGACGTGTATCGCACACACCATCAGTCACCATGAATAACATAACATAACATGAACATGAACAAATCTAGGATGCATCCATACGCCCCAGGTGGCCATAATCTGCCTCTACGTAAACATAACATGCAGGGACGGGACAGGTCATCACTCTCCTGCCCTAGAGTCATGCCATCGGTGCATCGACTGACATGGACATGAAACCCTCATGCCTAGTGAGTGGCTCGTAGTATCAAACTGAGGGTAAAGGTCAAGTATCATGAATCATGTTTTAAGTTTACTTGCATAGGTCAATATCATGTTTCATAAGTTCATAATCATGGTTAATAATCATGGTTCATAAGCAAAGGTTCATAAGCAAAAGTTCATAAGCAAAGGTTCATAAGCAAATGTTCATGAATGAAAGGTTCATAATCATAAAAGGTTCAATATCATGATGGTTCAATAATCGAAGTTCATGAATGAAGGGAAACATAGCAATGGTATAGGGAAACCCTAACATGAATCATAATCAGAGAACGAAGGCCTCTTAATAAAGAAGCAGAATATCTGTACCTCATACCGCAACCGAAAACACAACAGAAAATATCAAAGTCGGAAGCAGACTCCATCTCCAGCGAATCTACACGAATTCATGACTGACTTATTAAAAGCTTATTTAATTCAGATTACTTATTTTAGTCGGCTTTCCAGTTTTAGTAACTTTCCATATTTAGCAGGTTTCCATAATTAGCAGGTTTCCATTTTTAGAAAGTTCCCATAATCAGAAAGATTTAAGTGTCATGGCTTAAGTTAAGTCATTATTTAAGCATATTATGGACATAGGTAGATTTTAACAAGTTATGATAGTTCAGAGTTAAATATGACAAGTTTCCATAACTTAGGGTTTTAATTGTAAATATTCCAAAGTTAAGGGTCTTAAATGAAAATATTGCAAGTTACTGATTAAAACACATATTTTATTTAGAATCACCTTTTAGTCCTTTAATTTTCATAATTTACACTTTACACCCTTTAATTATCAAAATTACAAAATAAACCTTATAGTTACATAATTTACAATTTAACCCATATAATATCCATAATTACACAATTGACCCTCACATTTACTAAATTACAGATTATACCCTCAAATATAAGTGTGGTACGAATTCAAGCCCCTTAGTTTCACATAATTGCATTTTTAGTCCCTCCATTTAAAATAATGTAATACGAAACCCTAATTTCCCATTTAATTCTAAATCTTGCAAATTTACACATAAGACCCTCATGTTATAATTTTTACACTTTAGTACTGATCCAATTAACATTATAAAAATGGCCCACAAGTTTATTTAATTACAAAACACCCCCTTATCATTTAATTTCAAATCGTATACCATTTTAAAATACAATTCTTAACCCTAATCTTTCCCAATCATTTGGCCATCATTATTACATCATTAAAACCTTAATTGGACCAGATTTAATCAGATTACACAAACCCTAATTAGCTCGTTAGGGTTTTTCTTAAAATTTTCATTCGAAAACAATAAACCCGATTTGGACTAAATTCAATCACGACCATTTTAAGCTTCTAAAAATCAAACCACTATTTTTACTGGTTCATAATAATTATATAGAGTCTAAGAAAAATAATATCCATGCCCAGAAAATTCGTTTTCAATATTTTAGAATTCACACATGTTTTAATACATTATATTCACAACGATTAACCTAGGCTTCTAAAATTCGAAATACTATTTTTCCCAGCTTATATGATGACCAAGGAACTAATAAAAATTAATATCATAGCCCAGAAAAATCGTATAGCATATATTTGATTTTAGGTACGTTTTAGACCCCCAATAATTACAACGACTCATTTAGGCCTCAATAAATCATTCTATCATTTTTCCCAGATCATACACATCATATTAGGTCTAAATAAAATAAACATGGCACCCAGAAAATTCGTAACACATATTTTGGATTTTAGGTGTGTTTTAATCAATTAAATTCAAAACGACATAAAAACTTTGCATGATTCGAATTTCCCATTTTTCCTGAGTCTAATATGATGTAAGGAATGTAAGAAAAATATAAAATGAATTTTAGAACAAGTGGGACAAAGATTGGCGAATTAATACCTATCGAGTGGAATAGAACAAGAATTTTCGATGCTCCTTGAATCCGGCCCTTATAAATCATGATGCTATTTTTCTAGGCTTCCTTAGATCGTGTAAAATACCAGAAAAATGAGCTTGGACTCCAGAAAATTCGTGTGAACAATGGGAGGATTATTTTGTGTGTTTGTTCTATGCGGCTAGGGTTTCTTGGTTGTAATTGTGATTTATGGAATTAAGGCTGAGTCAAAGGGGGGGGGGGAGACCAGAAAAACGTCCCACATAATGACCCATTCAATGAGTATAATTGCCATACTTAAATTTGTATTAAATGTATTTAATTCTATATTTTAAAATTCAATTAAAATCATAATACTAAATAAATATCCATTCGGTTGAAAGAGGGGTATTTTGGTCATTTTGTAACTTGTAAAAATGTTAATCGTGATTGTCAAAATTATTTGTTATTATATCTTGACCATTTCTAGAAGTTCGGGATCGATTCGGTACTTATAAGTTAAATATTAAAATTTTAAGATTATAGGGGCAATTTGGTCTTTTTACCATGTTTTAGAATTCCAGGTATTACACATGTGATCAATGAACCTAGGATAATCATGGAGTAATAAGGTGATTATGGTTAGGTTTATGTCTTATGATCCGCCAGAGCCGGAGTGATCTACCCAAGGTCAATTCCAATAGATTAGAATTAGAAGTCCTTAGGTATGATTGAAAAAAAAAAGGAGTAAAGTGATGAAAGGAGAAAGAAGGGGTTAAAGAATTAAAAAGAAAAGTTTGTGAAAAGGGTGAAAAGAAATAGCCCTCCAATAAACTTAGGAACAGAAACCGGGTCAATACATCTGCTATCGGTTATCACAAAGATGATACCGGTATTGAAGACAAGACGTCACGGAGAACCTTGCATAATCTGTCGACCTCTCACTCCGAGATGCATTGATATTGAAAAGGAGGCCCTCTGCTCCATGCCTCCGACGACTAAAACCAAAACCATGTAATCGAGTCTAGAGCCATGAGATTCATCAAAAGATCTCTTAGGATACACTTTCCTATGCATACACTTGTGTTCGCCAAAAAGGACACAAGTTGTATAAGAGTCCTTTATGGGATCTTCGGATCTTGCCACATACATCATGATGGTTGTTACTATGTTTTAAACGGTCTACAGTCGTGGAGTGATATTTCAGTATACTTCAGCGGCTCATCTGAATTGTGGATATACTTCGGTATATCTGTGTAAGCCTTCTTGAGGGTATCCAATTCAGGAACAGCCTTTGTAAGGATTAGAGAGGGTTTTCACACTATGCTGTTAATTCTCTCAAAGTCTGAGCCTGTAAGTGCTGGAAATCCCGCCAAGGAGATTCCTTTCACGAATCGAGTCCTTAAGACGTGGGTCGTTACTTGGATCTATCTTATGTAATGATAATTGTCCCTAAGGGGATTCGGACGGCTATGTGCCCGAACAAGGTGAATGGAATCAAGACATTCATTAGTAAAACAATCGTAGTAATCTATTCTCTAAGAAAAGTTCACCATGATCGATGGGTGATTTCAACTAACATTTTGATACAGATATTGATGATAGTCCCTTGGAGTAAAGGCCACTTACCACCATCATTTCATTCATCAACATCTTCACCTCCACATACTCATACTTATGAAGTTCATCCTCAACAAGCTCAAGTGAAGAATGTTCTAGACAAAGAGATCAAGTTAAAGACAAAGATTTATGTCAAAGTCAAAGAGCTAATCAAGAATGTCAAGAACAAGTTCACGTATCAAGTGATGAAGATAAAAGTATGAAGTTCAAAGTATTTTCAAGATGTATGAGTATGTTGGAGAAGATGACACGACACATCATTAAAGATGTTAATTGAAGGCAAGAAAGATCAAAAGACAATAATTGAAGGTCACAAAGCATGAAGGAACAAAAAATCAAGACTATTCTATGACATTACACAAAGTTCAAGATTATGAAGACAAAAGACCTAATCACGTGGAGCATCGTTTGAATGACCACCCCTTAGGGGGAGATTGTTAGCATTAAATAAAAGTGATGGTCATTCTCGTCTTAGAAACTTTGTAAACGTGTCTTAGTTTATGATATAGTTTAGCTAATTGGGCCATGGACTTGGTAAATCTAATATGTTATTAGTTAATGATATAATCCTTACAAAGAATATGTAAACCATGTCCATTAGACAAGCCCAATCCAAGGCCCATGGCAAAGCCCATGAAGCTATGAATCTAAGTATAAAAGGCACTCTCCACCTCATTTGGAGTGTGTGCTTGAGTGTGTGAGTGTGTGTGTTTTATTAATAAAAGCTCTCTTTCTTTATCTACTTTCTCGCTCTAACATACACCTATATCTCAAGTCACCAAGGTTAATATCGTGTGATAAGGTTGATATATCTAAGGTCCTACAGTTATTAGGGCATCTAGTATGATTAACATTTAAAAAGGTTTATATAATTAATACATCATCAAGTTATAAACTTTTTCATATTATAAATCTATTTCTACAATGGATAAACTTATTCATATCATAAAACACAACAAACATTTTCAAAAAGAAAAATAAAAATAAAAATTAGAAAATGATTTAGACCTCTTCAAAATCATAGACCTTTTTTTTTGGTAAAATTGATTTTTCACCCTAGTAAAATAAAATCTTAGACCTTTTCATTCCACCTAAGATTGAAATGCTTTCTCACTATGGTTCACAAATTTATAAACCTCTTCAAAATGTTTTAAACCTATTAATAAAACACCATAGTGGATGCTCTTAGACAGTGGGAGTATGATAGTAGTATATAATACTACCGTTGTAATACTCCATGTCTAAGTCACCAATTTCAGAGAGCAAGGTGTGTTATAAAGGGCTTATCCATTCGCCACATTAGCTTTTACTATATAAGTTTTTTCTTACAAAAAAAACACTGAAAAGTACCTTTACCAACTATAACATGTTATAGGCGGCAGTGAGTCACTTTTTCTTTCTTTTTCATTTTGTTTAAAACACACACATTTCATTAGACTAAGGATAAAATTACGATTCATAAAAAAAAAACTACATCCCATGTATAATAAAATTAAACACATAAAAAAACTTGCTCCAAACACAACACTGTTGCCAAAGATGATCCTCAACATCTTTGTCACATATTCATTTTGTTTTCTTTGGTGTGTTTCGTGTCTCTCAACCCATGTACGCTGCATTTTGGTTGCAAAACCAACATATATCTCGTTAAATCTGCTTATTTGTGATTTTTTATCTTTTAGTATCTTATTATACAATATGATGCAACAATACATAATTCTACGTATCATTCACTTATTAAAATGGCCCAAACTATCACGACTTCAATGTTCATCAATTTGTGAATATTTATCAAAAGCATTGGTTGTTGTCACATACGTCAATTAACGTATTTAGGGTCGTCTTGTGAAATTTGGTGGCCCTAGGCCAGATTGATATAAAAGGCCCCTCAAAACACGATTCTTTTATATATATATATATATATATATATATATATATATATATATATATATATATATAAACTCTATCAAAGTTTTAAGATTAATTTTATACGTGTAAGTCATTAAGCAAGGTTTTATAATAAAAAAGCAAACTTCAGATATTCAATATTAGATGATTTAACCATTGAGATTTAACAGAAAATCGATAAATGATAACTAATTAGGAGCGGCTTTTTAGAATCAGTCCGCCACTCTCGTCAAATGAAAAGTGTAAAAACTTTTTATAAATATAGTAGACTATTTTTAGTTATATACGGACATAAACAATATTGGACTATACATTAAACTGGAGGCCATTATGACTAGTGAACCCTGCGCCATTGCCTATTGCACCTTTTGGACGTTCATTTTATTATAGAACAAATACTTATTTTATTTGCCGCATTGAGCCAGGACCTTATAATTACAAAGTGCTCGGAAAAAGATTCAACATTACAGTTAGTTATACATTAAACTATTGATAAAATAAAGTTTTGAGTTCGTTCGGAATCGTCATCTAAAATACCTCTAGGCGTATTTTGGGTTATTGCCAAAATAATCTTTGCATAAGACGTTGTTCAGCACCTATATAATCCCACGGTACGCTCGTCTGAGTGGTTGAACTAGTCGCTTCATCATCATCAAAAAATAGATAATGTGCATGGTAATCATATAACTTTAACAATTTCTCGGCTCGATCTTCGTCAGAATAACTCATGTTGAAAGTGTATATATGAAATTATATGAATTTGAGAAAAAGTTGAGTGTATTTTGTAGAGGTGGCAAAATAGGTGGGTCGGGTCTGGTCACGGGTCTATATGGGTTTGGGTCTAAACAGATCCGACCCAAGATGGATCTTCTATAAACATGGGTCTAAATGGGTCGCATCTAATTGGGTTGAGTCCAAGTATAGATGAGAGTTTTGGTCATTTCAATGTTGTTTTTTCTTTCTGAGTAAAATGTGAAAAATTGAAAAAAAGAAAATTTTTTTTGACCGGCTAGACTCGCCTAGACCCGTTGGGTAATTGTTATATAATTGCACTTACACTTTTATAAATTTAAGACGATCCAACTAAACTTATCCCCTAATAGATATTTACGTAACTAAACACATGTTTAATTAATATGCCTCAAATTGACACCTCTGAGTTTTTTTGTTGTTTGGATTGTAACTGGGTATTCATATTAATATTTTTCTATCCGCCAGTATAGCTATTGCATTCAAAATTTTGAATTAACAAGCTAATACACACAAAACACTTTTACCCGGACAACACACGCACCTGCAACGAACTGATAAGAAGCTGAAGTTGATTAACGAAAGTTAAAGCAAAAGGTCAAGAAAAGTCAAAATGGAGCAAATTTGGACATAACTTCTTTCCCCGCCCAAAATAACTAAACACTTTCCTTTCCATTTTATATAAACTCATTTCAATTGTCATTTTCAGTTAGCATGTTCATTGTAACCATCTCTTTCATCTTGAAACAATTCATCAATAACAAATCCTTGGTTCCATCAATTCGAAATTTGTTCTTAGTTTGAATTTCCTATTAGCTAGTTGGATTAAGTTCTTCTTCATTTCATTAATGATTTCTAGAAGAACCTGGCTATCACTATCCATGTTTGGTAATCTTCCATGAACTGATTTGACTTGAATATAGTTACTAGCTAGAGAAGGAATCATATTATTTTTTTTAACTTGCGGGTTACAATACTGAACAAAAAATCATTAATTACAAGGTGTCAATGGATAGCAAGTAGAAGCAAAAAAAATAAACTAGCTAGTTATGAACGGAATGACCTACGCCAGGACTGTGTCCTGGTGCAGTTGGTCTAAAGTCATCTGTCTTTTCCATCTTACTCGTTATCACTTCTGTTGTTTTTGATGTTCGTTGAAAATCAAATGACGCCACATGAGACTTGATCTTCTCTACTTTCCTCAAACTCTTTCTGGACTTCAAATGGCTCCCTTCAACACACTCAAGCTCACTAGCAAGCAATACCAAAACAAATAAAATTACACAATAACCCGATATATTGTTACTCTTTGCCATTTTAGTAGGGATTGGTTGTGCTGAGATCTAGAGATTGAAAAAGAACGTAGAGAAATATGTATGACTTATGCTTTTAGTATTTGACTTGAGGAT
Organism: Artemisia tridentata subsp. tridentata; assembly: GCA_021014915.2. Lineage (NCBI taxonomy): Eukaryota > Viridiplantae > Streptophyta > Magnoliopsida > Asterales > Asteraceae > Artemisia > Artemisia tridentata. Next base: position 150,605,040 of record CP139501.1, on the reverse strand, counting down.
TTGAGAAACAGGTCTGGTATTTATAGTCAAGTGGTAATGAAAAAGAGAGTTATTAACAAAAAGAATGAAGAATAACAAAGCGCAAATGCGGAAGTCCAACCCATGCTAGTGGGAAGATTCCATACATAATATATTTTGTTGGACTGTAAAGTAGAAATTGATGGTGTGTTTGAGCCTTTTAGGGCTCTTAAAAAAATACTATAGTTGTTAGTTGCAACTTATGTCCATTATCAAGCTTAATAAGATTCTCGCCCTCGTAAAGAATTCTTTTTTAGTATTGTATGATTTTTATTTTTTTTATTATTGACCCATTTATAATGCATAATCTATCTGTATATCTATTGTTAGGTTTCTCATATTTTATACTACACATGATCGTAATTAGAATAAAATGTTAGGTATCTATTTGTTAGGTTTCTCCTATTCGAGCTGATACTATAAATATAAACAGTAAAAAGACATGACAATAATATCTATCAGCGTACTCTCTTGAATCCTGGTTTTATACTTCCAAACAACATAACACCACCAGCAACCACATTAAGATGTAGATACTCCAAGATTTAAGTATCTATTAAAAAATTTATAACTAAATGTGTCAAGATTGTGACCTGTAGATACTTGCATACTTGATTTTTAAGTCATGTAATTCTGAGGATTTTATCGAGTACCCCTGTTTAAGCTTAAACTTAATGAAATCTTGTTTTAGAATTCGGCCATACAAAATGTTAGCAGCCACGAAATGTATAGTGATCTAAGTCTAAATAAGAAAAAAATAAAATATGTGTAATCCTCAACAAAATGGGCAAGCCTTACACACGTACATGACGATGAACTTGAAAGAAGGTGTAATACCTGAAATTCAGATAACCCGTAAAATGACTAAATTACCCCTGAAAGTATAAAACCTAATTAAATAACTTATAAATTCTAAAACAATTCCAAAACTTCTGAAAACGAACTATATCTGAAACGAACAAATTTCTGGGACAACGTTACATCATTTCGAATGTTCAAAAATTATCATACACATTTATTTAGTAAAATCCGAAATATGCATAATTAACTAAATATAATGATTTAATCTTTCAAATTAAATAATATGTAAAAAATAAATTAAGGAAAGGTTAAATAAAATCAACCCAAATTATTTTGTGATTCTAAATACCAAAAATACTGATTCAGCCCCCCCCCCCCCCCCAAGTCGGTTTCTTAAGATATAAACAAATCTTCTATTTTTCTCACAAAACCCTAATCGCAAAATCAAAGAAAACCCTAAGCGCATAAACAAAATTCGACCAAATCATCTACACAATTTCTGGGCGTGAACAAGCAATTTTCTGGGGTTCTTGGAGGTGCAAGTAAGCTAGGAAAAATAAGGGTTGGTGCGTGATTTCGCTAGTTCGTTCTTGGTTCTATTTTTCTTGTCGAATTGCCATACGCAAGGTATATAATTCATACGACTAAACCACACGTTCTAAAATTGATATAGCAATTTTCCTGTGATCTTTACATGTTATATAACTCATATAAATTATGTGAATCGAATCATGCAAGCTAATCAATGTGTACGAAAATATTATGAACAAAGAACACGTAAATCTCAAATATATGTAATCCGAATTTCTGGGCATGATAACTATTTTATTTAGACCTCATATGAAGTAATAGACCTGGGAAAAATGATAGAACGATTTATGGTAGCCTAGATCAAGTCGTGGTAATTTTGATGTCAAAAACGTACGTAAAAATCAAATATATGTTAAACGATTTTCTGGGCATGTTATGTATTTTTCGTGGGTTCTTTATAAGTCATATGATCTGGGAAAAATATGAGTTTGATTTTTGGAAGCTTATATTAAGTGTGGTGAATTTTATGTATAACCGGATTTTTGTAAAAACAAAGAAATCAAATAAAATGCAAATCGGGGTTATTAGGGTTAGGTTTCTTGGGCATAAATCTGATCATTAAAGGTGTTTTAAGGATGAGTTAATGATGGTGCAATGATTGGTAAATAGTAGGGTTTGTAATTGTTTGTAAAAATGTAATCCGATATGTATTTAAAAAGTATAAGGACCTGTTTTGCCAATTTTGAAACTTCTGGAATATTTTTGTAAGGTCATATACATCTGTAAGAATATAAGAAAAATATAACTTTGGGGTCCTAAGTGTAAATATTGCAATATAATGAATTAAATAGATATTAAAGGGTACGAATGGAAATTAAATAAAAGAGAGGGACCAAAAGTGTAAATCTGAAATTTTGAGGTTATTTTGATTTAATACTGATATAAAAAGGTTATTGTGTAATTTTGAGGATTTATGGGTTCAATATGTAATTGTTATGAATTATGATTTAATATATATGTTTTGTAAACTTTAAGGACTAAATATGTAAATTCTGAATTCTGAGGGGTCTAATCTGTAATGTACTAAGTTCTGATGATATATTCTGTAATTATGAAATATAATATGTTTGTTTGGTAAATATGGATATTGTAGGGTTTAATTTGTAAAATATGTAATTATAAGGTTGGTTTTGTAAATTATATAACTAAAGGGGTGTAATCTGTAAATTGGGAAACTTAAGGAAATAAAATGTAATTCTGAATAAAATGAGCATATAATTCTGTAACTTAAAGTATTTTCACTAATGACCTTGGAAATTAATGAAGTTACATTTAAAACCCTAAACTTTGTATAATTGTCATAGTTAACCCTAAACTTCTGTAACTTGATAAAATATACTGTTATCCCATAATAATCTGTGAATAAGGGTTCAACCTAATCTGAAATGATAATATCTGTTAATTCTGGGAACCTGCTAATTATGGGAACTTATTAAATCTGGAAAGTTACTAAAAATAGAAAGTACATAAAATGAAGTGATAAACTAAAAGTAATAATCAGAAATAGAATCAGTAGTAATTCTGTCTTCCTCTTCCTTAGGTGTGAAGAAGGAGAAGTCCTGATTTCTGTTCTGTGTATGTTTTGCTTATTCTGCTTTGCTAATAAGGTACAGATATTCTGCCCTTTTTTCAGTAAGGGTCTTTCATCCCCTTTTCTTTCAGTCTTTCATTTTCTTTATTAGGATTCCCGATACCACTGCTATGTTCCCTTCTGTTGTGAATCTTTGTTGTGATCTGTTTGTCTTGAACCTTTTGTTTGAACCTCTGCTATGATTCTTTTATTCTGAACCTTTTTCCTGAAATATGATTGATCTCTTGTTCTGGACCCTGTATTTGTGAGTCTTGATTGAATCTGATCTGTGAACCTTGTTCTGAACCTTAACCTGATATATCTGTTGTAAGCTTTGATTTGATTTTTGGTATAAACCTTAACCTGTTAAATTCTTATCTGAACCTAATTGATTTTGAACCTTTATTAAAAGTTATTTTAAAAGAAGCTATACCACTTGAAATGGAAGTTACTAAAAGTTTTGGAAGACCATTTTTATGAAAACTATTTTGAAAGATCATTTCAATGAAAACGATTATTAAAGGATTGATTTAAATGAACTCTTGACAGGAACTTCTGAAATGGATTATTGCTATAAACTTGTAATTATTAACCTTTGATATACTCTTTTGGACTATTGGAAATAAACCTTTTAATCTGAACTTAAGCTTTGATATTAAACTTAATCTGATAAACTCTGATTTAAACCTTATTATCTTAATCTGAATTGTTGACATGACCCTTCTGCCATGAACCCTTAGATATGACTCTGTTTATTATATGACATCTGATCTTGACCACAGTCTGATATCCGAGCCAATCACTAGGCATGAGGGTTTCATGTCCATGTCATTGATGCACCGATGGCATGACTCTAGGGCAGGAGAGTGATGACCTGTCCCGTCCCTAATTTTATCTGTTATGTAGGAGAAGATTCTGGCCTACTGGGGCGCATGGATGCATCCTAGTTCTGATCTGATTTCTGTTATCTGTTACTGTTTACTGTTAGTTTTATATATATATATATATATATATATATATATATATATATATATATATATATATATATATATATATATATATATATATATGTCTGGTGACTGATGGTGTGTGCGATACACGTCTTTCACATTATCTGGGAGCTGATCAATCCAATTGATACATGAGGTCACCCCTCATATTATCTGTTACTTGAGAGGCATCCCCTCTGGATTATTATATGATTACTCTGTTATTATATTATCTGTTATCTCTGGGCTCGTGATGGATTTTTGTATTTCCCTAAACCTGGTTTGTACATTATCCCTTTCTCATTTCTTTTCTTTTACCCTTATTCCTTTCCTATTCTTTCACCTTAATTCAGTATCTGTATAATCTGTATTTCGGATTTGTTTCTGTATTGTTATCTGTTATTGTTTTTGTCATCTATATATCTGTTCACTGAGCTCTCGTAGCTCAGCCGCATTTCTTTTCCTGCGGCAGGTTTTAGTAGGAAGCTGGGAATGGGTGAGAGTGTGCCTCTGGACTTAGAAGGCTTGGTAGCTATTCTGGATTAGAATTGGATAGAAGATATTATGTTTTAGAATTAGTTTTGAAAGTTTTCGTTGTAACCTTGTAAATTCAGTATTTCATTTGTAATCCTTTGAGATTTTTTTGTATTACTGTAGATGTATGCTCTGTTTTGATCTGATATGAATCCATTATTGTGATATCTTTACCCTTGTCGGGTCGGGGTGTTACAATTTATGGTATCAGAGCATAAATTGTAATATAAAATATTATGAACAAAGAACACGTAAATCTCAAATATATGTAATCCGAATTTCTATGCATGATAACTATTTTATTTAGACCTCATATGAAGTAATAGACCTGGGAAAAATGTTAGAACGATTTATGGTAGCCTAGATCAAGTCGTGGTAATTTTGATGTCAAAAACGTACGTAAAAATCAAATATATGTTAAACTTTTTTCTGGGCATGTTATGTATTTTTCGTGGGTTCTTTATAAGTCATATGATATGGGAAAAATATGAGTTTGATTTTTGGAAGCTTATATTAAGTGTGGTGAATTTTATGTATAACCGGATTTTTGTGAAAACAAAGAAATCAAATAAAATGAAAATCGGGGTTATTAGGGTTAGGTTTCTTGGGCATAAATCTGACCATTAAAGGTGTTTTAAGGATGAGTTAATGATGGTGCAATGATTGGTAAATAGTAGGGTTTGTAATTGTTTGTAAAAATGTAATCCGATATGTATTTAAAAAGTATAAGGACCTGTTTTGCCAACTTTGAAACTTCTGGGATATTTTTGTAAGGTCATATACATCTGTAAGAATATAGAAAAATATAAACTTTGGGGTCCTAAGTGTAAATATTGCAATATAATGAATTAAATAGATATTAAAGGGTACGAATGGAAATTAAATAAAAGAGAGGGACCAAAAGTGTAAATCTGAAATTTTGATGTTATTTTGAGTTAATACTGATATAAAAAGGTTATTGTGTAATTTTGAGGATTTATGGGTTAGATATGTAATTGTTATGAATTATGATTTAATATATATGTTTTGTAAACTTTAAGGACTAAATATGTAAATTCTGAATTCTGAGGGGTCTAATCTGTAATGTACTAAGTTCTGATGATATATTCTGTAATTATGAAATATAATATGTTTGTTTGGTAAATATGGATATTGTAGGGTTTAATTTGTAAAATATGTAATTATAAGGTTGGTTTTGTAAATTATATAACTAAAGGGGTGTAATCTGTAAATTGGGAAACTTAAGGAAATAAAATGTAATTCTGAATAAAATGAGCATATAATTCTGTAACTTAAAGTATTTTCACTAATGACCTTGGAAATTAATGAAGTTACATTTAAAACCCTAAACTTTGTATAATTGTCATAGTTAACCCTAAACTTCTGTAACTTGATAAAATATACTGTTATCCCATAATAATCTGTGAATAAGGGTTCAACCTAATCTGAAATGATAATATCTGTTAATTCTGGGAACCTGCTAATTATGGGAACTTATTAAATCTGGAAAGTTACTAAAAATAGAAAGTACATAAAATGAAGTGATAAACTAAAAGTAATAATCTGAAATAGAATCTGTAGTAATTCTGTCTTCCTCTTCCTTAGGTGTGAAGAAGGAGAAGTCCTGATTTCTGTTCTGTGTATGTTTTGCTTATTCTGCTTTGCTAATAAGGTACAGATATTCTGCCCTTTTTCAGTAAGGGTCTTTCATCCCCTTTTCTTTCAGTCTTTCATTTTCTTTATTAGGATTCCCGATACCACTGCTATGTTCCCTTCTGTTGTGAATCTTTGTTGTGATCTGTTTGTCTTGAACCTTTTGTTTGAACCTCTGCTATGATTCTTTTATTCTGAACCTTTTTCCTGAACTCTGATTGATCTCTTGTTCTGGACCCTGTATTTGTGAGTCTTGATTGAATCTGATCTGTGAACCTTGTTCTGAACCTTAACCTGATATATCTGTTGTAAGCTTTGATTTGATTTTTGGTATAAACCTTAACCTGTTAAATTCTTATCTGAACCTAATTGATTTTGAACCTTTATTAAAAGTTATTTTAAAAGAAGCTATACCACTTGAAATGGAAGTTACTAAAAGTTTTGGAAGACCATTTTTATGAAAACTATTTTGAAAGATCATTTCAATGAAAACCATTATTAAAGGATTGATTTAAATGAACTCTTGACAGGAACTTCTGAAATGGATTATTGCTATAAACTTGTAATTATTAACCTTTGATATACTCTTTTGGACTATTGGAAATAAACCTTTTAATCTGAACTTAAGCTTTGATATTAAACTTAATCTGATAAACTCTGATTTAAACCTTATTATCTTAATCTGAATTGTTGACATGACCCTTCTGCCATGAACCCTTAGATATGACTCTGTTTATTATATGACATCTGACCTTGACCACAGTCTGATATCCGAGCCAATCACTAGGCATGAGGGTTTCATGTCCATGTCATTGATGCACCGATGGCATGACTCTAGGGCAGGAGAGTGATGACTTATCCCGTCCCTGATTTTATCTGTTATGTAGGAGAAGTTTCTGGCTTACTGGGGCGCATGGATGCATCCTAGTTCTGATCTGATTTCTGTTATCTGTTACTGTTTACTGTTATATATATATGTCTGGTGACTGATGGTGTGTGCGATACACGTCTTTCACATTATCTGGGAGCTGATCACTCCAATTGATACATGAGGTCACCCCTCATATTATCTGTTACTTGAGAGGCATCCCCTCTGGATTATTATATGATTACTCTGTTATTATATTATCTGTTATCTCTGGGCTCGTGATGGATTTCTGTATTTCCCTAAACCTGGTTTGTACATTATCCCTTTCTCATTTCTTTTCTTTTACCCTTATTCCTTTCCTATTCTTTCACCTTAATTCAGTATCTGTATAATCTGTATTTCGGATTTGTTTATGTATTGTTATCTGTTATTGTTTCTGTCATCTATATATCTGTTCACTGAGCTCTCGTAGCTCAGCCGCATTTCTTTTCCTGCGGCAGGTTTTAGTAGGAAGCTGGGAATGGGTGAGAGTGTGCCTCTGGACTTAGAAGGCTTGGTAGCTATTCTGGATTAGAATTGGATAGAAGATATTATGTTTTAGAATTAGTTTTGAAAGTTTTCGTTGTAACCTTGTAAATTCAGTATTTCATTTGTAATCCTTTGAGATTTTTTTGTATTACTGTAGATGTATGCTCTGTTTTGATCTGATATGAATCCATTATTGTGATATATTTACCCTTGTCGGGTCGGGGTGTTACAGAAGGAAGCTTTGTAGTCTTGACATAACTTGTACCCTTAGATGGAGTGAGGTTGTATCAGAATATTGTTCTTGTTCTTTCAATTTCCTTTCAAGTTCCTCAATCTGAAACATCAGAAGAGAGGGTAAAAAATCTTTATTTTCATTCTGCACAATCTTAACATGAATTAAACGTAAGCTTGTTATAGTAAATTCTACAACCTTATCTTGAAGGGTCATGGTAGGACTTTGACTCTTTGTCTTGCACTTTTAGTTTGTCCTCCAGGTCCCTGGCCTGTTTTCAATATTGTATGTTAATGCATTGGCAGTTTTTCAAATATTTATAAGCACTACAATTGGAAAAATTATCCAAATGCCTTCTATTGGTATGCGATAGCCGCTGGTTGTTCTCAGCTCAGTAAGGAAATATAAATATACCTAATGGATCTTGAAGTAAATGTGTGAGCTTTGAATTCCTATATGGAATGTGACTGCTATTATCTGCTAAAGCAAATATCACATCTCCAAGAGCATAAAGAGATCGATTGATGTTTTGAGCCGCTTTTAGCCCTTCACTTGAGCATCAGTCATTGCAAGCCACTAACTGCCAGCCAAATCCACAAGCCATAACTTGCTGTAGTTGCACTCGGCAGTTATCAAGTTTTTTGTTCTTACCATAATTCAAAACATACTAAGAAAACATGGCACAGAAACTAGAATCAATATCCGAAATTATTAGACGTAGATGGCCCAAGCCCGGTTGTGGGCTTTGGGCCCGTTAGGGTTTCTAGTAGGTTCTATGAAATTGCTTTATAAACACCGTATTAATAATACAATATCTCCACGGGGTTTACATTGTCTAACATGGTATCGGAGTGGGTCAGATCCTCAGACTTAGGTGGCTAAGTTGAGCCGCATCTTTTATGGCACCCTGTCAAACCCTAGCTGCCACTATTTATCCTTTTTCCAAAATTAAAAATAAAAAAATTAAATAAATAAATAATAAAAATAAAAAAAGGTTTGCTTTTATTTTTTTGTTTCGTTGCTTTTGCTTTTGCTGGATGGTGAAGATTAATCTCCGCTTGCTGTCGGATATCTTCATGAACAAATATGATAGTTGATTTTACTGCTGCTTGAAGAATTTCTTCCGCTTGTTGCCAGAATTCTTCATCAACAAATTATGTTTTTATTGCTTTCATGTTTTTTTAGTTTTGTAATCCAGTCCGAGCTTTTGCAATTTCACCGATCGGATTGCGGGGGAGTATTAGACGTAGATGGCCCAAGCCCGGTTGTGGACTTTGGGTCCGTTAGGGTTTCTAGGGTTTCTAGTAGGTTCTATGTAATTGCATTATAAATACCGTATTAATAATACAATATCTCCACGGGGTTTACATTATCTAACAGAAATGAGTTATCATAATTTACGCCATACACTCACTATGTTTTTTTACCGGTGAGAGCAGCTACTACTTCCACCTTGCAATACATTCCAGACCTCTTCTATGTTTTCAAATTTGGTTTCAGCTAGACCTGGATTATTGTGAAATCCTTCCAAAAGTCAAAGAACCCGACAAAATGTACATTAAATGTTACACCCCAAAACCCGTTTAAGTATTTTATTACCAAAAAACCCTTGTATAAGTTTGATCATAATATTTACGTATTGGGTTGTCATCAAATAAAAATCATTCATTAGTTTATATGTATTAAAATCAAACTCTTAACAACAACCCTTAGGGTTGTCATTAGCAAAACCCTTAAGTATTTGAAGACTTATTTTGATCGGTTAATCAATAATTTTTAAGTAAACAGTCAAACTAAAAGTCATGTGTTAAGTAGAGTGGTTATAGAAAGTTGTAAGTTGCAAATATCATAAGAATGAGACTAGAGGGACCAAAATTGTTATACAAGCAAACTTGTTCCAGATTTTTTAAGAATGGGCAATTTCATATCTCCCCACCTTTAAGTTGGAAATTTCATATATAACAAAACGTTCATTAAAAATAGTGTTCATTATGCATTAAATACTTGCACTTTGAGTATATATGAAATTAATTATGAAAGTATGATGATATATGAATTAATCCTTTTAAGTAAACCAAGACTTCCTTGACTTTCCAAATTTTATTAAACCAAGATTATAGGCAGAGATTGAGGCTAATTATATGGCAATAATTATGATTTACGTTTCTATATTTACAATTGTAATAGTCTATATATTCTCTCAAATCATTGTAATCACATTCATTCAGAAATACAATTTCCTATTCTAATATGGTATCACAGCTAGGTTAATTAACCTATTTTTTTTTCTGGCACCATTCTGCTGCCGCCGACTACCTAACAGTGTCGTCCTCAACCCTGCAGCCATAACAGCGCCATAACCAACCCACCTGCACAATCTATCTGTTTGCTCCCTACCTCTATCAGCCGACCCTAATGGCAACTATTGCCTTGTTTACTACTCAAGAAAAGACCATCCATAATTCCCACAAATTTCCCTTCACCCTTACACCCAACAACTATGGGTATTGGAAGGCAGTAGTTGAACCGTTCCTTATCTCAAACTCTCTATTCAGCTTGTTGGATTTTATAAGTCCAAAATACTTCTCTAATTATTAGATATTAACAGAAAATTATTTCTATGTATTATGCAGACTTTATTTCGACCAATAAGGTTGAAGTACTAGGATAGATGACCTGTCATTTGACAGTTATTATGGTTAGTTATAGTTAGAATTCGGTTGTAGGCAGTTACATATGAATGGGTGTTTCTTTTGGTCCAAAGTGAACCATCATACCCCTTCAATCATGCCTCTTCACAACCTATATATATGTATTTGTATTGACAGTTTCAATAACAAGAAATATAAGTTTAATAGATATATTCCCTCCATTATTCGTGTACAAGTTTGTCCATTGTTTTGCATTATATTTCTCTTACTCACTCACAATCAAACACTGCACAAAGAATGGTGAAAGCCAATCTTTATACTGCAAACAAATGGTCTAACCATAACAAGAGACCTGTTGCAACATTTAATATGTGGTATCAGAGCTTAAGGGGGAGAATGTTGGAAGTTAACCATTGACATAGTTAAAAACAAAGACTTCTAAAGGTCAACTCGAAAGTCAAAGTCAACCAAAGGAAAAGTCAACTTACAGCATAACTGCCAAATAGCAGTTACAATCCAACAGACATAACTGTTGGTTCTATCGAACCAACACAACTCTTTATTATACCTTTTTAGTTTGTATATATAGTTTAGAATCTGTAATGAATACAATGAATGACAGTTATATATATTTCAATTCAATAGAAAAGATTATTACATACATTTCATGTTTGTGATTCTACTGGGACCAACACAGCTATGTTGATGGCACCATACCCTATCCCTCTCCCAAACTTTCAACCGGTGATGATGCTGCTGATAACCCTAACTATGTTCGTTGGATTGCCAACGATGCTCATGTTCGTATGATTATCATCTCAATTGTTTCAGAGGCTTCTTTTCAGCACGTTCAGGGAACTACCTCCAGGGAGGTCTGGCAATCTCTTGAACGTGCCTATGCCCCACAAACAGCCTCTCATGAATACACCTTAAAAACTCAACTTCTCAAGTTAACCATGAAAGGAGACGAGAAACCGGCTGACTATCTGAGTCGTGCTCAGGAGTATGCCACGACCCTTGCAAACATCGGTGAACCAATAAAGGATAAAGATCTGGTTATGCTCACAATATCAGGTCTTCGCGAGGAGTACAATGGATTAAAAGGTAATTAACCTTCTTGCTCGTTCTCCACCAGTGCAGTTTCAAGAACTACATGGACTGTTAACTGATCATGATTATATGATCAATAAAACCAGTGAAACCCCACCCCCCTCCATTGTCCCACAAGCATATAATACTACCACTGGAAACCCTGCCATTTCTGTGGCCACCATCCAGTCCCAACTACAAAGCTTACAACTCCTAGTAAGCCAACTCGGGTATCAACTAAACCCGCTACCAAACCCCAATCTGCTAAACCAACCGAGCAATCCACAACCCCAGGCCTACTATGCTCCTCGAACTTTTAATAACCGTGGTAACAGGCGCGGAAACTCTCGTGGGGGCTCACGTGGAAACTCAAACAATTACCGGGGCCGTGACACAACCAATACAAGTCGACAATTCTCTTGGGCTTCCACTCAAAATACAGTTTTTGGACATTGCAACAGGTGTGGTATTGGTCATATACCTTCTCAATGTCCCAATCAACCAGGTTCATCTATGCAGCCCTCTCAGGCAAATTATGCAAACTTTTCGGAATTTGGATCACTATATGAAGCCGCTTGGAAACCCGACACTAGTGCTAATAGCCATGCTTCTCCGGACTTATCTAGTCTTGACAACGCTGTGGTATATCAAGGTAATGACTCTCTCCATGTTGGCGATGGTACACCCCTTCCTATTTTTCATATTGGCTCTTCCAAAATTTTTACACCACACAAAACATTTAATCTTTCCAATATCCTTCATGTTCCCGAACTCAAACAAAATCTACTTTCTGTACAAAAGTTTTGTTCTGATAATGACGTTTTCTTTGAATTTCACTCTTCCTTTTTTGTTGTGAAGGACGGGTCTACACGCACTACCCTCCTTACGGGTCCAAGTGAACAGGGTCTCTACACCATTCGTCTTCCCCAACTTAAATCTATCCCTAAAGTTGCTTTCACTGCCACCAAAGAGTCCTTCACCATCTGGCATCATCATCTTGGGCACCCACATCGTCGTGTTTTACAGTCTCTTATTTCTAATTGTTCTTTACCTGTTTCAATTAAGTTGTCATCTTGTCTTTGTACTTCCTGTCAAATGGGAAAGTCATCGAAACTATCTTTGAAACTCTTTACTTTTCATAGTAATAATGTTTTGGATTTAGTTTATTGTGATGTTTGGGGTCCTTCACCCACAGTATCTATTGATGGCTATCGTTATTTCCTATTATGTGTTGATCATCATTCTCGTTACATGTGGTTTTACCCATTAAAACTTAAATCTGATGCCTACACCACTTTCAAGAATTTTGTATCAATGGCTGAAAGGCAATTTAATACAAAATTAAAAAGTGTTCAAACTGACTGGGGAGGCGAATTTCGAAACCTAACACAATTCTTCACTTCTCTTGGTATTATTCATCGCCGTTCATGTCCTCGCACCAGTGAGAAAAATGGTATTGTTGAACGCCGAAATCGACATGTTGTGGAAACTGGTCTTGCCCTTCTTGCCCACTCTAATCTTCCACAACGTTTTTGGCATTTTGCTTTTGACACCGCCACCTACCTCATTAACCGTTTACCATCCCGGGTATCCTCCAACAAATCCCCTTACCAATACCTTTTTAACCGCAAACCCGACTACTCCTTCCTTCGGGTTTTTGGATGTCAATGTTTTCCGTATCTTCATCCATACAATCGTTACAAATTTCACTTCCGCTCCGCACCTTGTATCTTCCTCGGCTATAGCCCTGACCATCATGGCTATGGGTGCTTTGACCCGGAAGCCGAACGTGTCTATATAGCACGTCATGTTCGGTTCAATGAACATGTCTTGCCTTTTCGCACACCTCCACCTCTCGTACATCCTCAACCGTCTTACACATCAATCTTTCCAGACTTACCTCCACTGTTTCATCTACCAATTCCACATCTTTTGGTCAAACCACTAACCCACCTTCCCACAGCTCACCTGAACCTACTAGCCCAACCGTACACCACCCAACCCATACCAGCCCAACCGTACAACATCCAGCTCATACCAGCCCAAACTCAAGTAACCCAGCCCACTCCAGCTTTACCACATAACCTACAAACATCACCCAGCCCAATACCATATCCACGAGCCAACAACATCAAACCAATCCCCCTGTCCGACCTCGCCCTGCCAACTTACGACCCAATCTGATCAATCACCTGAACCCACCTCCTTTGCCGTCGCTAACAACTCCCCGAAGTGGCATCATGCCATGGCCGAAGAGTTTCATGCACTTTATAAGAATGGAACATGGTCCTTAGTCCCATATGTTAAAAATACTAATTTGGTTGATTTTAAGTGGGTGTACAGGTTAAAAACAGATGCACAGGGAAAAGTTACTCGCTACAAAGCTCGTCTTGTAGCCAAAGGGTTTCATCAACAATCTGGTATTGACTATCATGAGACGTTTAGCCCTGTTGTGAAAGCTACTACCATCAGAGTTGTACTATCTCTTGCGGTTACTCATAAGTGGTCTCTGAGACAGTTGGATGTACAAAATGCGTTCCTTCATGGTGACTTATAGGAGACTGTTTATATGAAACAACCACAGGGTTTCGTCGATCCTAGCAAACCGAATCATGTTTGCCTTCTTCATAAGTCTCTATACGGACTAAAGCAAGCGCCCAGGGCCTGGTTTACTAGGTTTTCCACTGCCCTACAACACCTTGGCTTTCACGGTTCAAAGACGGATCCTTCTTTTTTCATACTTAACTCTCGTGGCACTCTTATATATGCTCTCATTTATGTTGATGACATTATTATTACCGGCAACAATGACCAGGCTGTAAGTCACGTTATTCAGAGTCTCAGCTCCATGTTTGCTATCAAGGATCTAGGCTCACTTCATTATTTTTTGGGTATTGAGGTCGTTCGAAATGGTCTTGATCTTATCCTGTCTCAACAAAAATATATATGGGACGCTCTACACAGGTCCGGCTTGTCTGACTGCAAGCCTGTCAGCTCACCAATGAGCACCTCTCGGATTCTAATGCCTGATGATAGTCCCTTGTTCTCGGATCCAACCAGATACCGTCAGATTGTTGGTGCATTACAGTATGCCACTTTATCTCGCCCATACATTGCTTTTTCAGTCAACAAGGTTTGTCAGTTCATGCATGCCCCTACAGAAAATCATTGGACAGCTGTCAAGCATATTTTACGGTACTTGAAGGGTACTACTAACTTGGGTCTACGCATACGTTATAACTCGGGTTCTCTTCTTCATGCGTTTACTGATGCTGACTGGCAAAACTCTATGTTCTCTTTAATACAAGCATACTCAGACTCTGATTGGGCTGGCTGTCCTGTTGATCGTCGATCCACGGGGGGTTTTGTTTTTTATCTTGGATCGAATCTTATCTCTTGGACAACACGGAAACGACGAACTGTGTCCCGTTCCTCTACCGAGTCAGAATACAAAGCTCTTGCCGATATTGTCGCAGAATTAATTTGGTTAAAGGCTCTTCTCCAGGAACTTGGTGTTACTACACAACTGTCACCCACTCTTTGGTGTGACAATTTGGGAGCTACCTATCTCTCTGCCAATCCGATGTTTCACGCACGCACTAAACACGTTGAAGTTGACTACCACTTTGTTCGTGAACAAATGGCTCAGGGTAAACTACATGTCAAGTTTATCTCCACAAGTGATCAGACTGCCGATGTGTTTACTAAGCCGTTATCTTCACAACGTTTTCAATCTTTACGGTCCAAGTTGCAGGTCGTTCCCCGCCCTCAACTTGCGGGGGGATATTAAACCAAGATTATAGGCAGAGATTGAGGCTAATTATATGGCAATAATTATGATTTACGTTTCTATATTTACAATTTTAATAGTCTATATATTCTCTCAAATCATTGTAATCACATTCATTCAGAAATACAATTTCCTATTCTAATAAATTTGGTAGAAACTTGGTCTGTGTGTGTTGGTAACGTGAAGAAGAAAATGGGACGAAAGACCAAGGCTTGCTTAGTGATCTTTTGATGGTGAATTAATGCTTTCATTAAACAGTTAGGGGGCGTTTCTTTTTTATGTTAAATTCTCTTATTGCTAAAGCAAGTGGACCTAATCAATATTTTAATATTTTTTCTTGTTAAATAGTCTATGTTATAAAGGCAAAGAAAACCATGTACTACCCATTCAGATGTAATAAAAGAGAAGGACCAACGATAGATCCACTTATTCCACACACACAAAAAAAAAAAAAAAAAAAAAAAAAAAAAAAAAAAAAAAATTCCCTAACTATAACCCTCTCGTGTAAATGTGCTTATTTCTTGATTTATATAATATAAACTAATGAATTATTTTTATTTGCTGACATTTTTGATTAAATTGGATGAAATCTCTAAAAATATACAACAAACACCTCATTCTCATTGGATGAATTTGTTTCTTACAACTAATTGTAATAAAAATGATCATATTAACTACAGCCCTCGTTAACCATACCACTCGTGACATCCTTAACACAAACATCATGGTTAACCATACCACTAACATGATGATCAATACTAGTCTTCTTCTTCTTATGATTATTGTTCCTCCCTCCCGAATCCAAAAAGCCACTCTTCATACTTAAACCATGTAATCATAATCTGAACGACGTGATACAATTTCTCAACAACCCACAAACCGCAATAGATAAGTAAATAAAACCCTAACAGAATTAGTGTTCGACTTTAATGCATGATAACCAGAAGTAACCCTAACAAAATAAGATTATTGGAACGCAACAGCACCAAAGTTATATTAGTCGACTTTTAAAATCCTAACAATATCGCTAGGGTTTTCTAATATCTCGTTCTAATGAGATTGGGTATTAGTAGTAGTAGTTATTGTATAAAGATAGCTTAAAACTTTTGTGTAAATGCCTTGATTATTTGGTTGGGCATCGTGTAGTTCTGATTTTAATTAGAGTTAGGCCACTAGACTTTGCTTCTGTACCGCTCCTTTGACCTACGAGTTCAATGTTTGAGAATATACACTAATATCTAAAAAGGGTTGTGTTATGCTAACACCCCCTAAACCTGCATCCTACTAACCCCCCCTACTATTTTTGTACTTTTGTCTTTATTATGTTTTGTACTTTACTTTTTTTTTTTTTTCCTTTCTTTTCTTTTTTTCCCTCTACTGAAGCAGTTAGCTTTTTTTTCTTTTCTTTTCCTTTTTTTATTATTATTTTTTTTTTGTCAAAGTTTTAGTTAGACAAAAAAATTTGTCCAAGTTATGTGTCAAAGTTTTTTTTTTTTTTTTTTTTTTTTTTTTTTCTCTTACAAATTTTTTGTCAAAGTTTTTTTTAAGTAATTTTTGTCAATAGTCCAGTCCTTACATTCACTTCACGGGTTTGTCTAAGTTATTTTTTTTCAAAGTAACAGTCCACTAGTCCTGCCTTTAGTACATTTGGGTTTGTCGTTGAAACGACATTTTGATTCTTTTTCTTTTGATTATAAACACGAGCATCACAACATGCAGTTTCACAACAAGCAGTTTTAATAACAAGCACTTTCACAACAAAGCACAAAGCAGTTTCACAACAAAGCAGTTTCACAATAAGCACTTTCAAATAAGTAGTGTCACAATAACAAGCACTTTCACAACAAGCACAATAAGCAGTTTCATTAAAAGCAGTTCCACAAGCAGTTTTTAGATCAAAACTGCTAAGAACATGATTTTTAGGAGAGAGTATTGATGGGGTAGGTTAGACAGAGGAGAGAGTATTGAGGGGATTGAGTGAGAGAAAAGACAGTCAGAAAGAGATAAGTGGTCAGGGGTGGGGTGGGGTGGGTTACTAAGTCTGTGGGTGGGTTAGGTATTCAACGCGGTTTTAACTTCTTTTTTTTTTTTTTTTTTTTTTTTTTTTTTTTTTTTTTTTTTTTTTTTTTTTTTTCGCCTAAGATAATGTTAAAAAAAAAGAAAAAAAATTTGTTAAAAAAGATTTGTAAAAAAATTTAGTAAATAATAAAAGTTGTTAAAATTAATAAAAAAGTTGTAAAAATAATAAAAATTGGTAAAAATAGTTGTTGAAAATAATAATAAAGTTGTAAAAGTTGTTAAAAATAATAATAAAAGTTGTAAAAAAAAAAAAAATTCAAAGTTGTTAAAAATAATAAAAGTTGTAAAAATAATAAAAGTTGTTTAAAATAATAAAAGTTGTAAAAATAATAAAAGTTGTAAAAATAAAAAAGTTGTTAAAAATAATAAAAGATGTAAACGTTGTAATGTATTTTCAGGTGTTCAGTTCTCCCGTGCAACTAACTGATTGGGTGCAAAATATAGCTCGAGAGATCGGTTTTGTTATTGTTAAAAAAAGAACCAAAACAGATAAGGGGTATTTGTACGCAATCCAGTATGGGTGTTCAAAGGGTGGGAATTATGAACGTGAATGTTTAGAAGAAGAAGTTAAACGGCAAACCAGTACCTCTAAAATCGATTGTCCATTCAGATTAGTGGCTAAATATTCACAAACACAAGGTTTTTGGAGGTTGAGGGTGAAGAAGGATAGGCATAATCATGACTTTGCATAGTCGTTGCATGGTTTCCCATATGCAATGAGACTAAATGATGATGACTTCAGTTTTGTGCAACAATTGACAGAGTATCACGTACCACCACGTCATATACTTTCGTCAATAAAGGATCGTAATCCGGATAACGTGTCTAGCATTAGAACTATATATAACGTACGTAATAAGATTCGTCGAGCCCTAATAGGTGATAGAACTCCAATCCAAGTCCTTTACTCACATTTGATGCATTCAGGGTATACATATTACGAGAGGGTAAATGAGCATAATGAGCTTGAGGAGCTATTTTTTGTTCACCCCACATCATATGCTCTATGGTGTACATTTCCTGAAATCATGCTAATGGACTCAACATACAATACCACATTGTTTAAATTACCATTTTTTGAACTTGTCCGATTAACTTCAACAAACAAAACATTTTCAATGGCGTTTTGTTTTTTGGACAAAGAAAAGGGGCCTAATTTTCAATGGGTATTGCAATGTGTGAAGGAGGTGATAGAGGAAAGATATTACCCGCGTGTTATCATCACTAACAGAGATTTAGCGTTGTTTAGGGCATGCAGAGAAGAATTTCCGAGCGCAAACAAATTACTTTGTCAGTGGCACATTAACCAAAATGTGCTTCAGTATTGCAGAAATAGATGCAAGTCGCTAAAGGAGTACGAGTCCATTAAAGGAACATGGGATTGGATGGTTAAAGCTTCGACACGCGGCATATTCACGCATTATTTGCAACACCTACAACAGTTGTTGGTCGAACATGCAGGTACTTAATTATTAATTAATTATTTTTATTATTTAATAAATAAGTACCCGAATGACTTTTTTAATTCATTGTTTTTTTCAGATATTTCTTCGTATTTGAATAACTGGCTGCAAGGTTATTAAGACATGTTTTTCGCGTTTATTACCGATCAATATCGCAGCTTCGGCCAGACAACAACATGCAGAGTTGAGGCTCAACACGCGTTGTTGAAATTATACTTGGGCAGCACACAGTCCAACTTAGACACGTTGGTGAGTTCGATCGATAAGATTCTCATTTCGCAAGAAACTACGATAAAGGAATCTTTTAATAGAAGCAAAAACGAGAGAATGAATAAATGTAATATACCACTATTTCAAGAATTGTGGTATAAAGTTTCCAAATATGCTTTGGAACTCATGTTCAATGAACTCCAACTGTCGATCGACACCCAAGATTGTACTCATCAGTTGCGGTCAGTTTATGGCCTACCATGCTTTCACGAACTGCTTTACTATCGGATTCATAGTAAGTATATTAAATTTATGACTATTAAGTTATTTTCCCCATTAATATCAGTAATTTATATAAGTCACTTTTAATGAATGCAGATATGGCCATTCCACTGGATACGGTTGATATTTTTTGGAGAACCCTATCTGTTCCGTGGCCTAGTATCAATACTGAAGTTGGTCCTTCTTGTGATCCTGACGATGATCCTTCTTGTGAAGATGACATACAACAATTCAGGAGTGTTTTTGGCAAAATGTCGTCGTTTGTGAAGAAAAGTATGTTAAAGAAGGTGAGAGGGATATACAATCTGGAATCTGTTGATATACGTCAACCTGCTGTTCACAAAAGTACTCGTAGACGACCAAGCGCAAAGGACAAAAAGTCCCAGGCTACGAAAGTCCCAGACTTGAATAAAGTACCAACCGTAGATCACCGAAGAAGCACAAATTCAAGATCTACAAAAGTCCCGGACTTGAACAAACAACCTGCGAGACATAGTTCTTACATGGGTCCTAGAGTTGAAAGAAGTCCCAGACACAGGTTATACGTGGGAAATACGGAGAGCGAGTATTTGATTAAGCATATTCCACAGCTTTTCCGTCGATACATCATAAGTATCTATAATGTGCTAGGTGATGGAAATTGTGGGTTTCGGAACATTGCCCACGGTATTGGTCAACCCCAAGAAAACTAGCTCAATGTTCGAAGGTGGTTATTGCAAGAGTTGGACGTTAATCGTGACTTTTACATACGTATGTGGTGGCAAATGGACTATGACAATCTTCGGAGCACAATAAACTGGTTACATGATAGACCTTGTCCGGGAGACTACTGGATGCTTATGCCAAACACGGGGTTGGTTATTGCTACAGTGACTAACCGGTCTGTTGTATTTATATCCGAGCGACAAAGTCATACGTGTTTTCCGCTTTTTTTCGGTCCAGATCCAATCCAAGGAACTAGCCCCCTTGTGATTGCCCGTGTGGGGAGTGAGGATTGTGGTCACTTCATTCATCTGACGCTAGACGAAAACTCACCATTTCCGACTATTCACCCACAATGGAGGGCGTACAGAGCTGTCGATGCATCCGGATGGGAAACTTTATATTACGATCAACTACACCTGTATAATGAGATTAGACAAACACAAACATAGTAAATGATTACTGATTTATGTTGTAAATAATTATATAGACAAAACATTGTAAATGATTACTGATTTATGTTGTAAATAATTATACCGACAAAACATTGTGAATGATTACTGATTTATGTTGTAAATAACTGTTTGTATTATTTAAATTAACAATACATTACTGATTATGTTGTAAATAACTGTTTGTATTATTTAAATTAATTCTTTGGCCAGGTAGAACAAAATAATCCTTTCTTGTGTCGCTGTCGGAGAGGATTGATTATATTGAGGACATCCCGTACAGACACTAGTTATGGTGAACAGTATTATGGATGTCCTTTTTCAGTGGTAAATAATCATACGTTTGCTTAGTTATGTAAATTAGTTGTTTGTTAATAATACATTTCTTATTATTTTCTTAACATGTAACAGCCAGGAACAGATGACTTTGGGTATGGGTACTTTATGTGGGAGGATGAGTTTCAAAAAAATTACTTTAGTCAAGCCTCTTCTTCAACGCAGTGCTCAAACTGCGTAGCTAAAGATAAGAAAATTGACAAGCAAGCTAATAAGATTGGCCAGCTTGAAACAAGAAACAAGATGTTAGTGTCTCAAAACAAGATGTTGATGACAAGAATAAGGACACTCGAGGCATCACTGGAATTGGTATGGAATCCTGAGGATCACGCATGTCAGTTGGGTGCAATGCTCAATGAGCTTTTAGATGACATAAATAATCTTCACATGTAGTAGGTGATGTTGTTTTTAAATAATGTGTTAATGTTCTTGTATAATTGAATAATAACATTTGTTTTTGTAGTTGTTTAATGTGTTAACGTTAACGTGTTATTGTTGTTGTTTAATTAAATAGAAACAAATTAAACGAATACTTTGTAGTTGTTTAATGTGTTAACGTTAACGTGAAATAAACACTAAAATAAACATTATACAAAATAAATAAAACAAATACATACTTAAAAAAAAAAAAAAAAAAAAAAAAAAAAGACCAAAAAGGACAAGCTACTCCACTAGGGGCTGCCTCCTTTGTAATTCTAGGGGGTGTTAGGATAACACACGCCATCTAAAAAAGGGATCTACTAGGGTAACACCCCCTAATGGGTGGGGCCCCCCTATTTTGGTCAAAAGATACAAGCGGTAAAGCAGACAGTATAAACGACGGCAGCACAGAAAAATCAACACACCCCCCCTACATGGGGTGTTAGCGTATCATCACCCCTAAAAAATCATTACAATTACGTACAAAATGTTTCTGATCCTAAGGGAGGGTCTGGTCAACATCACCTTTATTAATAACCTCGATAAAATAATAAGATATTAAATTATTAGTTTTATCGATTGGGGTCCAATTTTGAAATCCCAATGTAAATATATTGGTCCCAACGAAACTATAAATTAATAATTCCTCAAAATATTCCAAAATTCTAAGATTGTCAAGTAAAAAAAGAATCTATAGTCATTTGTTTTTTTTTAAACTTCAAATCTATATTGAGTTCATCTTTAAATTTTCCCATTGCACTTAATAGAGTAGGCATTTTGTTCTCGTATTGCAACAAAAAGTTATGACGAGTTGTTGCCGCTTGCAATGCTTCTTTTCGAGTGACCGGTTCCAAAGCTACCGAATCATCCTCAACTTCATCATCAATTGGATTTTGAACAGTATCCGCCACAATTTCGTCAATGCTTTGAACGTTGTAACATTCATTATTTTCACCAGGATAATCCAACAACTCATTCACATCCATTTTATGCCGATAATGCATACCCGTAATCAAAAGTTTTGTCAACCCACTGCACCAAATCTTGTTGAGTGCATCCTTGGTGATCTCTCTTATACTCGCATAACAATTTTCGTTGTTGATTGGTCATGGTTGATTTTTTAACACCTTTTAGTTTAGAAGTCATAGTTGATGTGATTATAAAACTTATCATTGGACATTTTATAGTGATCAATTTAGAACCATATACATTGAACTATCTTTAATTCAAAATAATGAACTTGACAACTTCATTTAATGTGTGAATGTAAATTGGATATGAAAATTTTGAAGATCATACATGAACCTCTTTAAATTAATAATTTATTCCAATCCCAACATACTGTGGGTGTGTTTGGCAGCAACTTATTATGGAGATTATGGGAGCTAAAGATTATTTTTTTTTTAAATAAGCTCTCATCTAAAAAGTAGCCTCGTTTGGCTGCGCAAGATTATTGAAACTTTAGCAAAATAATCTCCAAAAAAAAAGAAGCTACTCATAGGAACTTTTCAGAAAATCATGGAGATTATAATTTGTAAATTTACCAAGATACCCTTCCTAATTAATTATTATATTAAATTTTACACGAGTAACTGCATGAATTGTTTTATTTTACCGTCATCACATGAACATCCAATAACTACTGCACTGAAATAATCATGTTTTGTTTCTTATGATGATAACTTTCTTTATTATGAACTTTATTGGTAAGAGACAAAACAATAGGAATTAACTTATTCGTTTCTAATACTTTCTTGAGCATGTACATTAAATTACACCACTTATGTCTATATATGAGCTCAGTGTGCGTAGCTAGGATTTTATTTGGGCATCAGGTACACTTTAGCCTAAGAATAACACATTTTACAAGATGCTTGAAGGAGGAAGTGGTTAATCAAGCTATGCTACATATTTATGAAATGCTACATATTTAACATAATTTTAACGTTGCTACTTCAATATGGAATGCGCATCGTAGATGATAATTTAACATCATTTTAACGTTGTTTCTATTTTTACATGGATTTTCATGCAATGCTACATATTTATGAATTATATCAATAATTTTATTTACTATTCTTATTCATATTGGGTTTATTATTTGTATGTCCAATTACGTCATTTTACAATTTTAATCTACAATTACAGCTAGTTTGCCAAACACTACTACAAAAAAAATGCTACATTTTTAATCTTTTTCAGCACCAGCACCAGCACCAGCATCAGCACCAGCACCAGCACCAGCACCAGCACCAGCACTTTTTGCCAAACACACCCTGTATATAGGATTATATGAGATCTCTACAACTTCTATTCTAAACACAAGTTAACAGCCATTATTTTGGTTTTGAAAGGCCTATTTGCCCTTCAAACACTCAAGGGTTAATTATATTAGAGTATGCTTAAAGTACGCATTTCACATGCTCATTCCACTAACAGCTATCTCCATTCTAAACAAATCTGTCAACATTTTGTATGGTTCCTATAACTCTAGCCTTTATAAGTATAATAATTACGCGCTTGGCGGTTAATCAATACAAGCCGACTTTACACTAGAGTTCTTAAACAACTTGATCTTTAACGTTTTGAAGAAAAAGCATGCCAATTTTTTAATAACCCACTTAATGTACAAAGATTCTGCGGTCAACAGCTAGCATAAAGTTTGTTAATTATATAGTTGTACTAGAAATCAAAAAGGGGTCTCCCTAGGTCCAGGAGGTAAGAGGGTACATTCAAATATTGACCAAGACAACACAAACTATCATGGTAAGCGGTATCAGTGATCATATTATCATCGCAAACTGAGCATCACGTCTAAAGGTGTCGATAAGGCAGGCTCAAGCCGACCCGAACTCGATAATGCTTATCGGGTCGGATTTAGTCGGGTTCAAAAAGCTTATCGTTTAATTTGACCCGAACCCGATAACCTGATTTCTTATAATGTCGGGTTGCGGGTTGAGTTATTTATGTTATCGGGTTATCAAGTCAGCCCGATAGCCTACTGTTTATTTATTACTATTATTATTAATTTTTTAATTTGAATTTGAAAATCTTTCTTTAAGCTAATTAAAGTTTTAGATGAGTTATTATTTATCAGTTGGGGTATAATCTGTTGTTTTTTCTTGATGTACATGAAATGAGCGGTACTGTTGGGAATTAAACCTAACAATTAGTACTGTTGGTTATAAGTTAGTATTGCTGAAGATTTATTGAAGAATACACTAACAGTACTAAGTCAGTTAGTACTGCTGGTATAGACATTGGTACTGCTTATGTTTTTGTAAACGTGTAAAAGGATAATTATAGAAAGGATTTAGTAGATATCCTTATTGATATAGATTATAGTTATCTTGTACAGGAATCCTTGGTCTATAAAAGGATGTCCTAGGTTAGGTTATACGTATCAGTTTTTGTGAAGATTCAAGGTTGTAAACCCTAGTACTAGCAAGAGTACTCGTATTATTGATATAATAATATTGAATCGTTTTGGTTAAACAATTGTCTCTTGTTCATATACATAAACACTGTTCCATTCATTTATCATACATACAATTAATCTTCTAAGTGTTAACTAGTAAATTCCGCGTGCTAGTTAATATTACTCAAAGTATCTATCTAACACAAGGTATGTGTCAAATCCGGTCAAGTGGTATAAGAACCAGGCTCTGGTACTTTGAATTAGAAGATCCAAGACGAACTTTATCTATAAGGAAGATGGACATGGAGACAACAACCCAAACTAATGTTGCTGCAAAATTGCCAATTCTCAAGCCTAATGAATTCGATATGTGGAGGTTGAGAATAGAGCAATTCTTCTAGGTGCAAGACTATGCACTCTGGGAGATCATAGAAGATGGGAACACATTCAAGCCTACAACCACTACAATTGTAGTTGAAGGTGGGACTGAAACAAAAGTGCAGACAAAGCCTATGACTACTGAAGAGAAGGCCCAGCACAAGAATGATGTTAAGGCAAGAAGCATGCTACTTATGACCATTCCTAATGATCAATTATTGAACTTCAGTAAGTTTAAGTGTGCCAAGACTTTGTTTGAAGCTATTGTTGCCAGATATTGTGGGAATGAAGCCACCAAGAAAACTTAGAAGACATTACTCAAGCAACAATTTGAGAACTTCTCAGCTACAAGCAATGAATCACTAGATCATATGTTCAACAGGCTACAGAAACTAGTGAGTCAGCTTGCTATTCTTGGTATTGAGATACCTCAGGAAGATCTCAACTCTAAATTTCTGAGGAGTCTACCATCAGAATGGGCTATGCATGTGGTTGTATGGAAGAACAAGCCTGATATAGATTCCATGAGCTTAATGGATCTATATAGTGATAACCTATACTAATCGAACCTTAAACACAACAAACTAAACTATATATTAAATCCTACTCTAACCTATACGTGACACTCTTAGATCAATAAACAAGAAAGTAAAGATGAATAAGAGATGAGACGTGTAACTGTTAAACCATAGTCGAATGCTTCATAAACCATAAGAGAACAAAAGGAAACAAAACACACACACACTCTCTCACACCTTTACAAGACTAAGTGTAACACCCCGACCCGACAAGGGTAAAGATATCACAACAATATGGTTTCACATCAGAACAAGCAATAATAAAACAACGGAAGTCTTAACATTAAACCAAAGATAATAAGCCAACAAGACTTATATTAAGTTCAACAAGACCAATGAAAAGAAATAAATGAAGTACTTAACAATCCAGGAGCCAATCAAGGCATAACAAGTCTAAAAATTTAAATGGTAGAACTAAGATACTAAGGTCCAAGCTTCACTCAAAGTTGCTCTCATCCCAAAGCAAAACCCAGCTTCCTAGCTTAAATACCTGCCGCAGGAAAAAGAAAATGCGGCTGAGCTACGAGAGCTCAGTGAATAGATATAACGGAAACAAAGCAGTAGTAACGGAATAGTAAAGTAAAAGAAATAATACCAGGTGTAACAAGAGTCAGGAAAAAGGAATATAAAAGGGTTATGCAGATATACTAAGAGTTAAGAATGGTTACAATGGTAAATGTAAATGAAACCATAACCCACCACCAGCCCAAGTCAAATCAAGTCAGGTCAAATGTCAGGTCAAGTATCAGGTCACAAGGTTACAAGGATTCAGGAAAACAGAAATCCTCTACGAGCCCAGAAATAGTACATATCAAATCAATCACATATCAGGGTGTATGGAGGGGTGACCTCAGTATACCAGGTACAGGGTGAGGGGATACCTCCAGGGGTTGGAGTCATGAGCTCCCAGGATGTGAATGTAGGATCGAGTACTTCGAGCTTGATTGAGCTTGGTTAAACGAGAACCTCTATATGGAATACAAGTGTTTATGCAGAAACTAAACAACAAGTATAATAAAGAAGAAAAGACAATGATCCTCTATGGATCAGACTATGAACTAAGAATTGTGTTATTGAATATTGTAATCGTTAAAGGTACATTAAACTCATGGACGTGATGTTTCTTTTATAATGATAAGAAACCCTAACCCTAACCCGTCTTACAAGAAAACGTGTGAAGAGATAAAAGAGATCTCTTCTAAAAATAAATCTAACAAACTTTCTAAACCTACGGATAAAAAACAATAATATCCGCAGCAATAAGCACTATCGGCAGAAAAAAAACAATACTATCGGCAGGAACCAACCGCAGCAGGAATGCAACACTATCGGCAGGAACCAGCTTCACTATCGGCAGCAATGAGAAATTCTTATTTCTCAGAGATCCTAACAATCCTCCCCTAATCTTGAGGTTGACTAGGTTAACCTGCAAGATTCCAACGTGATAGAGCTTGAACTTCTCAGGATTGAGGATTGCGACTTAGCAGCAGCAATAAGTAGTAACCAGCAGCAACACTTATAACCCGCAAGATTCCAACATCTATAACATGCAGCAGCAACTTCGATAGTTCAGCATCAATAGGAAATCTTCTTCAAAACATGTAAACTGGTCACCATGACATTCACTTGAGCTTGGCTGCTACTTATGACAATATGTACACCAAATCACTTACGTTTCATACTATTCTCATCACATCCAGGTGTGTTAACTCCTGTGAGAGGTGAATCATTGAAAATTAATTGATTTGATGTCTCTTTACCAATAGCCATCACTACTGGAGTAGCCAATGTTTAGGTGTGTGAGACCATGGTACATTGATAACCATCTGATTTATTAGCAAATCAGCAACTACAAACGGATTTGACTTGTCTTTACCTGTAGCCGTTTGCTCAGGACTAGCCAATTCTTTGGTTATAGCAAACCTTGGTGAATTGAATACCAAATATGGATACCAAGTGTCTTTACCACAAACCATACTTTTGTGGACTAGCCAATTCTTTGGATCCCATAAAGGGTTACATCCATGGTGAATTGAGAACCATTTTCAACTCTCAGAACTGAATCATGGGTGAGTTGAAGTACCCTATAGCTTTGAGCAAGCTATTACAGCTATCAACGGATTTGATAATCACACCAGAGCCGTACCCTCATGGTGAGTCAACTCTTTCTTGTCTGCAAGACATGGTGAGTTGAATACCATTTAAGGTGAAGGTGTAAACACCAACACTGTACCTGCAAGGTGTTGCTCAAAACTACTTATTAGCACACAAAATATACAAATTTTTTTTTTTTTTTTTTTTTTTTTTTTTTGAACTAAGAAAAAGAAATCAGAAACACACCAAAAGAAAAGAAAGAAAATAAGAAAAGAAACCAAAAGAAAGAAAGATAGAAAGATGTACAACAACAACAAGAATAAGCCTCCCCTTAAGCTCAGTATCTAGGGATTTACCATCCCAATATGGACCACCAAATGTTTAAACCTTGGTCCATCAAAAGCCTTGGTCAGCAGATCAGCCACATTGTCATCAGTATGAATTTTAACCACCTGAATAAGATGCTTTTCATAAGCATCTCTTATGAAATGGTGTCGAATCTCAATATGCTTAGTCCTTTGATGATAAACAGGATTCTTAACAATGCACATGGTGCTTTGGTTATCAATAAAGATCTTAGTGTTCATGAAGTTGAACCCATAATCCAACAGCTGATTTTGCATCCAAAGAACCTGTCCACAGCAACTAGCAGCAGCAACATATTCTGCCTCAGTAGAAGATGTGGCCACAATAGTCTGCTTCTTACACTGCCAAGAAACCAATCTCCTACCCAGAAACTGACAACCTCCAGTAGTTGACTTCCTATCAAAGTTAGCCCCAGCATAATCACTGTCACTATAGGCTTCCAACACAAAAGGAGAATCTTTGGGATACCAAAGTCCTATCTTTGGCTGTCCTTTCAAATACTTGAAGATTCTCTTAACTGCATTTAGATTAGAAGTCAAGGGTGTAACCTGATGTCTAGCACATGCACCAACAGCAAACATGATATCAGGTCTTAAAGCTGTCAAATACATGAGTGATCCAATCATGGACCTGTATAGATGAACATTAACAGCAGCATCAGGTTCATTATTGGATTTAGCCTTTGGAGGTTCAAAAGGAGTTGTGACAATCTTCACATTTTCCATATCAAATTTCTTAAGTATGTCATAAACATACTTCTCCTGGCAGATAAAGATCCCATCTGATTTCTGCTTAACCTGAAGACCCAAGAAGAAAGTCATTTCACCCATAGCACTCATCTCAAATTCACTCTTCATCAATGCTTCAAATTCCCTGCACCAGGCTTCATTAGTGGAACCAAAGATGATATCATCTACATAAACTTGTACCAGAATGATATCTTTGAAGTTCTTCCTGATAAAAAGAGTTTTATCAATAGCCCCTCTTCTGTAACCATGTTTCAGCAAAAAGGCTGATAGCCTTGCATACCAAGCCCTTGGTGCTTGATGAAGACCATAAAGTGCTTTAACCACTTTGTAAACCAAATTAGGATTCTGAGGATCCACAAATCCCTGTGGTTGAGTAACATAAACCTCTTCCTCAATCCTTCCATACAAAAATGCACTCTTCACATCCATCTGATATACTACAAACCCCATAAAGGAAGCAAAAGCCAAAAACAATCGGATAGCTTTAACTCTTGCCACTGGTGCAAACACCTCATCATAATCAATCCCCTCTTCTTGTCTATGACCTTGAGCTACCAACCTAGCTTTATTTCAAACCACAATTCCCCTAGCATCCCTTTTATTCTTTAGAATCCATTTAGTTCCAATAGCATGCTTTCCTGCAGGCAAAGGTACCAACATCCATACTTTCTGATTCTGGAACTGCTGCATTTCCTCTTGCATAGCCTCAACCCAATCATCATTAGCAAGAGCTTGAGCTATACTACTTGGTTCAACTTGAGATAAGAAACAAGCATAGAGACAATGTAAGTAATCAGTATGATTGCTCCTTAACTGATCCTGTATATTACTGAGAAAAGCCGATTCTCCAAAATTTGGTTGATGTAGTTTACTTCTTGTCTGAACAGGGGAATTGAGATCTCCAAGAATCAAAGGCTGAGGATGAACTGTATTGATCCTCTTGGTAACAATGGGATTGACATCAATGGAGGATGCCTGATTATTAATTGAGGGGTTGAAGTCATCATCATATGAGGAAGAAGTGAAAATGCCTGTTCTAGACTGATGATGAGGATCATCCAGCTTATCTCTTGAAGAGACTGAATTTCCAAGATCAGAAGGGATTGAAAATCTTTCAGGGGAGTTATCAATACCCAAAGAGTCAACAGGTGGAGAAGACACAGGAACATCAGCAGGAATGGAGACATCAGTAGAAGCTTTAGAAGAGTCGGCAGGAACAGTTCCACTATCAGCAGAAATGGTAGCAGCAGGAACAGGAATACCACCAGTCGAATTTAGTTCCCTTCGAACTTCAGCTTCAGCATTTCTCAAGATCTCCTCTGTCTCTTTAGAAAACCCAGAACCAAACATTTCAGCAGCTCTCTTGGCATTATACTCTTGTCTTTGAAGCCTAGCAAGATCTTCTGCAAAACTAGATTCACCTCCAGCCATATCAGAAGAATCTTTGAACTTTGAACCTGAAATGTTGTTAGAGGGAAAAGAAGGAACAACTATAGGTCGTTCATCACTCTCTGCATCAGAATCATCATCTGAGGTACCTGCATTGTTAGTTTGAGAAACATTTGTACCAACAGATAAATTTGTTTTGAATCTATTATAACCTAAGGTGTCAGTTAGATAATCCAGATCAAAGTACCACTCTGGACCAGCACCCTGCAAATTAGGTTTATCTTCAAGATATCTTAAGTTGAGAGTCTCTTCTATTCTCTTAGAAGACAGATTATAAACCATATAGGCTTTACTATGAGCAGAATACCCAACAATAAACCCTTCATCAGCCTTCCCATCAAACTTACCTAGGTAATCACTAGTGTTCAAAATAGTGACATGACATCCAAAAGGCTTAAGGTAACTAATGTTTGGAACCTTCCCAGACAAAAGTTCATAAGGTGTTTTATTATGAGGACTAGTAATAGATACCCTATTCAACACATAACAAGCAGTGCAAACTGCTTCAGTCCAAAACATAGTAGGCATCTTAGATTCAGCTAACATAGTCCTAGCTGCTTCTATCAGTGTCCTATTTTTCCTTTCTGCAACCCCATTTTGTTGTGGAATTCTAGCATTACTATAGTCCCTTTTTATCCCCTTACTCCCACAGAGTTCAATAAGATTAGAGTTCTTAAACTCTGTGCCATTATCACACCTTATAGACTTAACCTTTTTACTTAGCTGATTTTCTATTAAGGCAATAAAATCCCTAATAACTGGATAAGTTTCATCTTTAGTACTTAAAAAGAAAGTCCAAGAAAACCTGCTAAAATCATCTGTAATCACCAGGCAGTAGTACTTATGGTCAATACTTCTGATAGAAGTAGGACCAAAAAGATCCATATGAAGAAGCTGCAAAGGCTCAGAGATGTTGCTCACAGCAGTTATGGCCTTGTATGAAGCTTTGTGTTGCTTTCCTTTGTTGCAGGCAACATAATTGTGCTCATTAGAGAAGATCTTCAAAGGAAGCCCATGAACCAAACCATTCCTAGCCAACTTGTTAATGGTCTTGAAATTCACATGAGCCATTCTTCTGTGCCATTTATTAGATTCATCCACAGAAGCTTTTGCCACCAGACAAGCAAGTGAGCCCT
Organism: Artemisia tridentata subsp. tridentata; assembly: GCA_021014915.2. Taxonomy (NCBI): domain Eukaryota; kingdom Viridiplantae; phylum Streptophyta; class Magnoliopsida; order Asterales; family Asteraceae; genus Artemisia; species Artemisia tridentata. Next base: position 150,573,614 of record CP139501.1, on the reverse strand, counting down.
CAGGCTGAACATCACTAAGATTGAAGCTGTAAAGATTGTAAGTCCTTGGAACTTTGAGTTCAACCTGACTTTCATCAGGCAACTTGAAGTCTTTGGACAACACAAAGCATTCAGTCTCAGGGAAGAGAACACTGTTCTTCTTGTCACAAATTTGAGAGACAGAGAACAAATTGAAGTTTTGGAGTTCCTTCACATAAAGCACATCTTCAAAGTCCAGCTTGGCAGTTTTGATAGTTCCCTTCCCAGAAATTATCCCATCTCCTCCTCCAAATGTCACAGTTCCTCCATTCAAAGGCACAAAGTCATGCAGTCTTTCTAAATTTCCTGTCATACTCCTGGAACATCCACTGTCAACAATGCCAACATCTTTACTTCTAAAAGGAAAATCCTGATACAAAGAATACTTATACAACATTAGATTCAAGAGAGACCTAAGCCATTGCTGACTGGAGCCTGCCTAGTGGATCAATAAAAATTAAACCCTGGAGATTGATGAGATCCACCATTGATCTTGGACCCCATTTTCATATGTTGGTTATTAATTTTCCAAGAACAACCTGTTGAGGACTTAACAGCAGTTTTCCATCTTGCCCCTCCCTTGTGCATGGTGTCAAAACAAACAGGTCTTATATCATTTTGAAAGTAAGTACTAGTAGGTCTGCTGAAAGGTCTAGCAATATTACTTCTCCAACCAGCAGGATTGGTCCTACCGGCAGGAACTGAATAAGCAGCAGCAACAAGCTTATCAGCAGGAATGAACTTATCATCAGCAACAGGCTTACCAGCAGAAACTGGCTTGCCAACAACTGAAGTTCTCCTTGCTGCTTGAGGAATATAAGGGGGAATATCATTAACATTTTTCCATACAAACCTATTTTGACAAGCATATATACCCATCTGTTTTTCATAATAGTCACAATATTTAATAAGATGATCATAACTACGACACACAAACCAAGATTTCCTTCTAGGGGACTTTTTCTTAACAATAACTTTCTCATTGCAAACAGAATTATTCAAACCAACACATGAAACAAAATTATCCTTAACAGAATTAAAACCACAACCATAATTGTTTGAAACAGAACCACAACTAGAAACATTATTGTTTTTAACACTATCAAAAGAAATATCTTCAAATGCAGCTGTCTTTGAGTGAGATTCATCAGTAGCTACTTCTGAGGAGAGATCTTCTGACTTTATTGAAGCTGACTTGTCACTTGATCCATATGTGGCATAGTCATTAGTCTTGATTTCTGAAGATTTGTCACTGTAAGAACAAGAGACAAATTCATTAGAGTCACAATCAAGATTAGGTAAGTCCTTTGCCTGTTTGCCATAGATCATTTGTGAATCATCAAAGTCATCAAAAGGATTAGCAGGTTTAAATGTTCCAGTTATGGGTGGAGGAACAGCATTCATTCCTCCTTCCTTTACATACTTTATAGGTTTTCTATAATCTACAGGTTCAGGGTCAAAAACACTATACTCATTAGGGTCATAATATTGATTTGGCCCTATCAGGTCACCGTACCCTTAACCTCTTTTAGTTTTTGTAGACATAGAACTATCAATAAGCTTGTGAAGGTTTTTGGATAAGTTTTTCCATTTATCAAATCTAGCTAAGGAATCATCTAGTTTAGACTGCAAATCCTGATTTTCTAACACTACCTTAGCTTTTTCCCTTTCAGAATGTTTAAACTCATTAGTGGCATTTTTTAAATCTCTTTCCAAAACCTTTATTTTTACTTCATAAGCAGACTGTTGTTGTTGATACCAAACCTTTTGTTGTTCTAATGTTTTAACAGCCTTTTTATGAGCCTTAAGTTGTATAAAATTATCCTTATATTCACTTTCTTTATCATCAAATTCCTGTTTAAGTTTAGCATATATAGGTACACAACCAAATGGGCAGTGTTGTACCTGAGATGGATGACCCATCATTCCAAACTGACCAGCCACTTGTTTCTTCTCACCGTATCCAGCTATCATCCCATAGACCTTATCTGCTCCACTTGCAACTGAGTTCTCATGATGCTCCCAGTCCACCATCGAATCCATAGATACCAAAGCCTTGGGGTCCTTTGCATCCAACTCTTGAATTTTGAAAGCAGAATACCGTGCTTTATCATCCATCTTCTTATCTGTACATTCCCTGGCAAAATGTCCTGTCTGAGAACATTTATAGCACCTCACCTTCCTTCTGTCAAACCTGGCAGGCTCCTGTCCATCAAAATTGACCCTTCTTCCTGCCTTCTTTTCAAACCTATCCAATTTCAAAGATATCATAGCCACCTGCCATCTAAGGTCCATCTCTTCCAGATCCAATTCATCAACCTGATTGAAATCTTCATAAACAATCTTCTGCTGTGGAGTACTCTCAGCAACAAATGAATGAAGCACATCCTCCAGAATATTATCAGATCTTGTCTGAACTTTTGATGTGGCAGGTGAGTAAGAGAGTGATGAAGAGGATGGTGTCAGACTTTTTCCATATGATGCTTTATTAGCACCAGAGGTACTAACAAAAGCAGTATGGGTTGGAGTTTGAGGTGAATATGTGGAATACCCTTTGATATCAATTTCAAGGGTTTTCAGTTTGTTGTACAGATCATCAAAACTCATAAAGTCCAGTCCACCTTTGGCCTTAAGTGTTATGGAAACCTGAGACCAGGATGGCGGCAAAGCCCTCAGAAACTTGGTGTTGTAGTCCTCATCGTCTGGCCTAGCTTTCAACTGGTTGAGTTGGCTCAGGATCTTGTGAAACCTGTCATACCCTTTATGGATCCCCTCAGCCTCAGAGATCTTAAATTCCTAGAACTCTTGCTTGAGCATAGACTTTCTCATTTTTCTGGATTCATCATTCCCTCCAAATCTGGCCTTTACAGCATGCCAGATCTTTCTAGCATCATCCAAGTGATGGAAATCACTCATATGATCCTCTGGAATAGCTTGAAATAGAAGGGTTCTTGCCTTGGTTTCCCTTTGTACAGCAAGGTGTTCTTCTTCTGTAACAGGTGGCTCTATATAGATATTGCCATCATTATCCCTTCCAGTATTCTTCTTGCTATTTCCCTTAAGAATCACATTCCACAGATTGTAATCAGTGTTCGTGATCCAATATTCCATTCTCATAGCCCAGACTTCATACTCATCTTTCTTCAGGTATGGGAATTTAGCATTGTTAGTGGACATAGTGGTGACGATTTGTGTTTGGACTTGTGATGTTTCAGGTTTGGGTTGGTGATCTTCCTGGTTAATGACATTGTTTTGTGGGATTTCGTCTTCCATTGAAAGAGGGTTAAAAGGTATGAAATCGAACTTCTTCTTCTTTATCAGAGATCCTCACCAGGCTCTGATACCACTTGTAGGATCGAGTACTTCGAGCTTGATTGAGCTTGGTTAAACGAGAACCTCTATATGGAATACAAGTGTTTATGCGGAAACTAAACAACAAGTATAATAAAGAAGAAAAGAAAATGATCCTCTATGGATCAGACTATGAACTAAGAATTGTGTTATTGAATATTGTAATCATTAAAGGTACATTAAACTCATGGACGGGATGTTTCTTTTATAATGATAAGAAACCCTAACCCTAACCCGTCTTACTAGAAAACGTGTGAAGAGATAAACGAGATCTCTTCTAAAAATAAATCTAGCAAACTTTCTAAACCTACAGATAACAAACAATAATATCCGCAGCAATAAGCACTATCGGCAGAAACAAAACAATACTATCGGCAGGAACCAACCGCAGCAGGAATGCAACACTATCGGCAGGAACCAGCTTCACTATCGGCAGCAATGAGAAATTCTTATTTCTCAGAGATCCTAACAGTGAAAGACGTGTATCGCACACACCATCAGTCACCAAGTATAACAGGTAATATAAACAAATCAGGTCAGGTCTAGGATGCATCTATACGCCCCCAGTAGGCCACAGGGTCTTCCTCTACGTAACAAGTAAATCAGTAACAGGTCATCACTCTCCTGCCCTAGAGTCATGCCACCGGTGCATCAATGACATGGACATAAAACCCTCATGCCTAGTGGGTGGCTCGTAGTCTTAAACTGTGGGTCAAGGTCAAGTATCAAGTCTCAGGTGTCAAGTATCAGGTATCAAGTGTCAGGTTTTATATCAAGTTTCATATCAGATTTCATATCAGGGTTCATATCAGGATTCAAGACAGGAGATCAATGCAGGGGTTCACTATCAGGAGGTCAATATCGGAAAAGTCAAATACCAGAAGGTTCATGTCAATTTATTAAAAAGTAATCCTTTTAAAATAGTTTTAAAATAAAGTGGTCTTTAAATTAGTTTTCATAATGAAAGTCTTTAAAAGAAATTTTCAAAACCTCTTCATATGTAATTTAGAAAAGTAGTTATAAAATCCTATGAACCTTCAAATATCCCAGGGTCCTAAATATTCAGGTTATCAGGTTATGAACAGGTCATGTCAAGTATCAATGAAACATAACAGGGTCCAAGGCAGGGTTCAAAACAAATGATCAAGACAAGAGTTCAAGGAAAAAGTTCAAGTCAAGGTTCACAATACAAGGGGAACATAGCAATGGCTTTGGGAATCCTAAACGAATCAAAATCAGAAGTCAAGAGAAACGAAGGCTCCTTACAAGAAGGGCATAATATATGTACCTTATTACGAATGCAAGAACACAAAAGTAGCAAAACAGACGGGGATCAAATCACTCCCTCTTCAAACCTAAAGGAATAGAGGACAGAATTACAAAGGGGTTTCAGTTATCTTTCCATTTTAAGCAGGTTTCCAAATTTAATAAGTTTCCATTTTTAGAAAGTTTCTTATTTAGAAGGTTTAAGTATTTTAACTTAAGTTAATTCATAAATAAGCATATTATGGACATAGGGTACATTTTAACAAGTCTTGATAGTTCAGGGTCAAATATGACAAGTTTCCATAAATTAGGGTTTTATTTGTAAATATTTCAAAGTTAAGGTCTAAAATGAAATTATTACAAATTATACATTATCATCCATAACTTAACAAGGTATACGATTTAAGTACTTCAAGTTTGACCATTTTACATTTTATACCCTTTAGTTCATAATCTTCCAAAACAACCCCATAGTTCCTTTAATCTCATTTTAACCCTTTACATATTAATAATTACACAATAATCCCTCCATTTAAACAAAGATACATAATATACCCCTTATATTTATGGTGGTATGAATTAACCCTCATCTTTGTACAAATTACAAAACTAGTCCTTTTAATTAATAAAAGTACAATTCGATATATATTAGCCATATTTACACATTAAACCCTCAAGTATCCAATTTTACATATTACACCCATATCATCCTTATTTATATGACACAACCCCAAGTTTCCAGAAATTACACTTTTAGTCCCTCCAATTTATTTATTTCCATTCGAATTACAATTTTTACACGATTTACAAATTAATTCCCTAAGTTACATATTTGACAAAAAGGACCCCTATATTATATTTTATACAGATTGCCCCTGGTCTAAAATATATTACAAAAATATCCCACAACTTTTATACATTACAAAACACACCCCTTTTAGTTACCAAAAACCCCATCGGTAATACTTTCTTTTTTTACAAAACCCTAACCCTAGCTTTACCCATCATTACACCATCATTGATTCATCATTAAAAAGCATTAATTAGACCAGATTTGATCCAAAAACCCTAAACCCTAATCGAATGCTAGGGTTTCTTGTTTCTTTTTCGTTTTCTTTAAAAATCCGGTTACATCCAATAAATCGACAAGGCAATTATAGGCTTCCACAATTTGAACAAACATTTTTCCAGAGTCTTATGTGTCGAATAGAGTTCAAATAAAATAAGTTTCACACCCAGAAAAATCGTATGGAGTATATTAGATTTTATACGTGTTTTAACCCTTTATAATTATATCGATCGATTTTGTGTGCATGATTCGATTAGGCCATTCTATTTAGAATATATATGATGTAAGAAACATAGGAAAATATCAGGAAGAGCTTAGAATGATCGGATGAAGCGTATGGATTATATACTTCACGGATGGAACTATCGACAACCAAAACTTCCAGCGACCAAACGAATGAACCCACGACCTCTAGCCTATTTTTCCAAGCCTCCTTAGATGATGAAAAACACCAGAAAAATACCCACTTGCCTCCAGAAAATCGTATGGTTGAGAGAGAGTTTTGTGTGTTATTTAGTTAGGGTTTCGGTATTGTAAAAAGGGAATAATAGAGAACCGAGTAATTAAGGGATGGGAGGGCATGAATTTCGGTCCAAGAAAGTTTATAAGGGATCAATTTTTGATTTTGGAAGATCTCCTAATTTATTTTGTGCTTATCTTGATTTATTTAGTTTATAAGGAATTAATAATAATAATTATAATGCATAAAATATGTAAATCGGCCATAATGCATTCTTGTGTGATCTTATAATTTTTGTACATTCCAAATTGTTAAAATGTTGTAGTATAAATTACTTGGTTTCATAACTCGTTCATTTTCAAAGGTTCGGGAATTTATTTGGTAATTTATAAGCTTTTAAATCAATTTTTAAAATTGTAGGGGCATTTTGGTCATTTTGTATGTTTTCAGATTTCAGGTATTACACTAAGAGGCACACAAAATATGGTGGAGAGTGTGGTATTTATAGAGTAGTGAACGGCCATTGTTGCCCTAAATGGCCTTGAGGTGGGCTTGTGTTGGACTTGGGCTTTTGGTATCTTTATTGAACTTTTATAATCAAAGTCCAACACAACCCTTACAATACTTGAATAATCCTACTCGACACACTATTTAAAATACATAGGAATGACTATCACTTTATAAAAATATAAAAGCTAACAATCTCCCCCTAAGAGATGGTCATTTCAATAATGCTCTAGTGATAGGTCTTTTGTCTTCAATGTCTTTATCTTTGTGTGTCATTGTAGAATAATCTTCAATCAATGTTCCTTTATGCACTGTGATCTTCAAAGTAATCGTCCTTTGGTGGATGTTCTTGCCTTGATCAAAATCTTCGAGTGGTGAAGACGTCGTGTCCTCTAACATACTCATACCTCTTCTCCTTATGCTAACAATCTCCTCTTAATCTTTTATCATATGACATATGAACTTGTCCTTGACATCTTGATTAGCCTCTTGACTTTGTTGTTACACTTGGTCGTTAACTTGATCTCCTTGTCTTGAACTTTTAACACTTGAGCTTTGATGAGGAATGTTCTTCATAAGTATGAGTATGCTGAGGTGAACATGCTTGATGTATGGGATGATGGTTAATGGATGTTTAAGGGTACCTGCATAAAACTGTTAGTAATAATCATCCAGCGCTTACGGGTTAGGACTTAGAGATCGTCAACAGCATAGTGTAAAGACTTTCTCTAATCTCCCCCAGGCCGTTCTGAACCGGATACCCCCGAGAGGGCTTACACGGACACACCGAAGTGCACCCACGATTCAGTGAGTCGCTAGAGATCACCCTACGACTGTAGACCGTTTGAAGCACGTAACCATCATGATAAAACTGGAAAGATCCTTAGATCTCATTAAGACTCATGTACACCATGTGTCCTTATTGGTGAACACAGGTGAATTATCTGGAAAGTGTTCCTAAGAGATTTTTGATGAATCTCATGGCTCTAGACTCTATTGTGCATTTTGGTTTTAGTAGTCGGAGGCATGGAGCAGAGTGCCACCTTTTCAATATCAACACATCTCGGAGTGAGAGGCCGATAGATTATGTAGTGTTCTCCGTGAGAAATGAAACAAATATCTTTTAAGAGACATCTGAGTGGCTAGGAGGGGTGGTGCAGCGCGTCACTGGGTCCATGACGTCTTGTCTTCAATATCAGTATCACCTTAGTGAATACCGATAGCAGATGTATTGACCCGGTTTCTGCCTTAAGTTTTCATGGAGGGCTATTTCTTTTCACCCTTTCATCAAACTTTTCTTTTTAATTCTTCAACCCCTTCTTTCCCTTTCTCATTTGCTCCTTTTTTCAATATTACCTAAGGACTTCTAAATCTAATCTATTGGAATTGTCCTTGGGTAGATCCCTCCGGCTCTGGCAGATCATAGGACGGTTTTTCCTAACCTTAGTCACCTTATAACTCCATGACTATCCTAGATTTGCCATAAAACCTTTGAAAAAAAATCTCTCAAAGTGTTTATGAGAAAACACATTTGATTAACACTTCGAGAGTTTTGCAATTCTGAAATACTCCCCCTTCACATGTGCTCATACATTTTAACCAAAAATTGCACATGTTGGGTAGAGTTCGCACTTTTTGAATTGATTGACTTTCAATGAACATGACCTTCGCGAGACACGCTTACATCACTAGTTAGACTAGCTTGAAATTATTACCCTTCCCGGTCATATTCAATGATCATCTCTCGAATTGGTACATTCTACTCAGACAAGTCCTTTGCGAGACACGTTTACATCACTGGATGAACCAGCTTGAAATTATTACCCATCCCGGACAAGTCTTTTCGATAACGGACATTTAGGTTCGTCAATTCGAGGGTTCATGCTGAGTCTGTCTGGTGAGCATACTTTGAGATTCCACGAACTTTGATCACATTTTAATCACGTCCTCTCCCCCTCAAAAATAGCATGGATATTTTTTATATCAACTGATTAATATGAAAGTGTTTTGGAGAGAGACGGATTTTAGCATGAAAATGGAACATTTTGCATTTTTAATTTTTATACTCCCCCTTAAATAAAGCATATTCTTTAAACATTTGAGTTTAAAAATCATTTAAGGGTATAGAGGGAGTTTGCACTTTTGAAGAATCTTGAGCACAGAATTTGGAGAAAGATTTTGAAAAAATATTTTTGAAAAATCTTGATCATGTGCTCAAGGATTCTTTGATTTTGTTTGCCATTAACAATGCGAGTCCTGATTAGATGTAATCAGAAGTCATCATTGTAGCGCGGGTTTCGTACTGAAATGCACGAAAGCCGTAAAGAAGAAAGTTTTGAGAACGACATGTTTTAGAAAATGTTTAAATGAACTCTCGCTCAAGCATCTGTACATGCCCGTATCATTGTTAAATGACATTTCTAGGTACGTACAGAATATTGATTTATACAAGAGACATGTCGTGAGAAGAATATTTTTGGTTTTTATGTTTTATATTTTTTTTGTCTTTTTGAAAGTTTTCTATTTTTATATTTTGTTTTTATTGGTTTTTCAAATTTTGTATTTTGTTTTTCAAAAAATATTTACATGCGAAGCTTCATGAGATGATTCAAGAAGATTCGAGAAGACTTTCTAACTCTTTGGGAGTTAGGCTTCGCATTCCAATTCGACGAACTAAATATTCAAACCGCTCTTTTGGGAGGGCTTTAGTAAATAGATCGGCGAGTTGGTATTCAGTCCACACAAAAAATAATTCAACAGTACCCTCTTCGACGTGTTCCTTGATAAAGTCGTAGCGGACTCTAATATGCTTGGTCTTGGAGTGCTGAACGGGATTGCACGAGATGGCTATGGCAATTTTCAAGTCACAATACATAGGTATGCGGTCGAAAGAGTAGCCATAATCTGTGAGTTGTGTCCTCATCCATAGAACTTGGGCACAACACGCAGATAGAGACACATACTCGGCTTCTGCGGTTGAAAGCGTTGTGCAGTCTTGTTTCCTTGATGACCAACCTACTAGCTTTTCTCCCAGAAATTGTGCTCCTCCGGATGTACTTTTTGCAGTGACTTGGCAACCAGCATGATCGGCATCTGCAAAGGCTGTTAGTTTGAACTCCGAATCCTTCGGATACCAAAGTCCCATGTTAATGGTTCTTCGAAGGTACCGGAAGATCCGTTTAACCTCTTTGAGGTGAAGTTCGGTAGGCCTTGCCTGAAACCGTGCTAATAAACATACAACAAAATGTATATCGGGTCGACTAGCAGTTAAGTACATGAGAGACCCAATCATGCTCCGATATTTCTTCGGATCAATGGGTTTCCCATATAAGTCAGCACCAATTTTGGGTGAAGTGACCATTGGAGTACCAACAGAGTCACAATTTTCCATTCCATGTTTCTTTAAAATCTCAATTGTATATTTCGCTTGATTAATGAAAATACCATGATGGGATTGATGGATTTGAAGTCCAAGGAAGAATTTTAATTCGCCCATCATAGACATTTCAAATTTACTTTTCATGAGATTTGCAAAAAGTTTTGAATGTTTCGGATTAGTGGACCCAAAGATTATGTCGTCCACGTAAATCTGAACAATCAAAATGTCATCTTTAAACTTTTTGGTAAACAAGGTCGGGTCAATTGTTCCTTTGGTGAAATGATTTAACAGCAAGAAAGATGAGAGTTCATCGTACCACGCCCTTGGGGCTTGTTTCAGACCATAGATAGCCTTTTTGAGCTTGTAGACCTAGTCGGGATGATCTTTGTCAACGAATCCATCTGGCTGACTCACGTACACCTCTTCCTTCAGAGTTCCATTCAAGAAAGCCGTCTTGATATCCATCTGATAGACCGTGATGTTCTTGTGAGCCGCGTATGTTAAGAAAATCCTGACCGCTTCAAGTCTAGCTACAGGCGCGAATGACTCATCAAAATCAATTCCCTATTCCTGTATAAATCCCTTGGCCACGAGACGAGCTTTGTTGCAAATTACAGTCATCTCTTCATCCTTTTTGTTCTTCCATATCCACTTAAGATCAATGACAAGTTTGTCGAGAGGTCTTGGCACTAAATCCCAAGTGTCATGAAGTCGATATTGGAGAAGTTCTTCCTGCATTGCTTCAATCCATGCATCGTCTGACATTGCTTCCCGAACGTTCTTTGGCTCTTTTAAACTGACTGAGCAGGCGAAGATGCACATATCACAATCGGTGGCAAGTTGACTTTGTGGTGCGACTGTTAAACACAACAAACTAAACTATATATTAAATCCTACTCTAACCTATACGTGACACTCTTAGATCAATAAAGAAGAAAGTAAAGATGAATAAGAGATGAGACGTGTGACTGTTAAACCATAGTCGAATGCTTCATAAACCATAAGAGAACAAAAGGAAACAAAACACACACACACACACACTCTTACACCTTTACAAGACTAAGAGGCACACAAAATATGGTGGAGAGTGTGGTATTTATAGAGTAGTGACCGGCCATTGTTGCCCTAAATGGCCTTGAGGTGGGCTTGTGTTGGACTTGGGCTTTTGGTGTCTTTCTTGAACTTTTATAATCAAAGTCCAACACAACCCTTACAATACTTGAATAATCCTACTCGACACACTATTTAAAATACATAGGAATGACCATCACTTTCTAAAAATATAAAAGCTAACATATAGCAACTTTAAAATAGTAGAGCATAATGTAAAGAGGTCTACTGGAACAAGCTCAAGCTCAAGCTCTGGGAATTTGGCCTTTGTATCAACTCCCAGTACATTAAGTTCAGAAGAAGAAGTACAAGTTGCTGGAGCAGTTGGTACTGCTAGTTCAAATATTAGTACTGCTAGTACTTTAAGCAGTACTAATGGACTTTTGGATGAGAATACTTATTGTGCTTTCCTGACTACTCAGCACAATGGAAGTATGTTGACTCATGGAGACCGTCAAGAGATTGATGAAGATGATCTTGAAGAGATGGACATCAAGTGGCAGCTCTCTCTTCTTAGCATGAGGGCTAAGAGATTTTTGAAGAAAACAGGCAAGAAGATAATCATAAATAGCAATGATGTTGCTGGATATGACAAGTCAAAGATTGAATGTTATAATTGCCATAAGAAGGGTCATTATTCAAGGGAGTGCAGATTGACAAGATAACAAGATGGCAAGAGCAGAGGCTTTGGAAGCAAGACCAGAGAAGTGGAGATTACAGACTCAAGCTCAAAGGCTATGGTTGCCATTGATGGATTAGGATTTGACTGGAGCTACATTTCAGAGGAGGAAGCAGAAGCATCTACAGAGATTGCTCTCATGGCATTTTCAGATTCTAGGGTACAAGTTTCTAAGTGTTCTAAATCTTGTGATGCATTAAAAGATCTAGAAACTCTTAGGAAAAGATACGATGAACAAAGAATAGAGCTAACCTAGACCAGTTTTAATTAAGCAAATCATAAAAGGGCTTTAGCTGTGTTAGAAGAACAAATTGTTCATTATAAAGGTAATGAGTCTAAGTTTGCTGATGATATTATTATACTTAAGAGAGACTTAATGTTTAGAGATGATGAAATTAGTGTGTTAAAACATGATTTGGAAAAGTTGAAACAAGCTAAAGAAAACATTCAAATGAGTGTAGACACATTAGAGTATGCATCTAAGGGTGTCAGTAAGATAATTGAATGTCAAATCCTCAACAAAGCTAAGTCAGGCCTAGGGTATAAGTCTGTTCTACCAACTTATAGAGGAATACCCACACCCCCAGGCATTGACCTAGAACACAAAGGTTTAGAGGAATTTCAACTACCCAAAATGGAGTATGGTCCAAAACCTAAGGAGAATGTGGTAGTAGACAAGCCTGTAGAAGTAAGCTTTGAGAGTGCAAGTGATAAATCACTCTCTGAGGACAAGGTGTCCTCTGATAGGTCCTCAAGCGGGGAATCAGATGCTCCAACCATATAAGATTGGACTACTGATGAGGATGATCAGGTTAAGGCTAAACCTGATAGTGCTAGGATAGGAGGAACAAGGGTTCCTAAGGTGGTCAAAACTGAGACTGTTAGGCCTAAAACTAATGCTAAACCATTTAGACCAACAGTTAGGTATGCTGAAATGTACAGAACCACAAGCAGCCCAGAGGTAACCAAAAGAATTGGAACAACCTCAAGTCTCACCAACTAGGTGATGACTTTGTCTGTGTTAGGAAAGCTTGTTTCACATGTGGTAGCTTTGGCCATCTTGCTGCTTATTGCAACAATAGGGTAACTAGGTATTCAAGTCCTAGGGTGAACTTAGTTAGACCTCTCACTCACCCTACAAATGCTAGAATGATACCTAGATTAGTTCTTTTAAGGTCTGAACCAAGAGCAGTTCATATTGCTAGACCAGAAATTCATACTGCTAGACCAAATCAGAACTTTTACCCAAGACCAACAGTTCAAGGTGTAAAAACAATTTTTAAATCAGCACCAACAACTGTTTAAAGGCCCTTTAATAACAAAGCAGTGTTAAACAAACAAGTTTGGAAACCAAGAGTACAAACCACAAAGCCAGCAGTTCATACTGCTAGCCAAATAGTTAGTACTGTTCACCTTAATCATACTGCTAAGGGAAATATGGGCAATGGTGTTAATGCATCAGCATCATGGGTTTGGAGACCTATCAAACCTAATGGTACTTCAATTGTTTTAAAGAGAATGAATTATGTTGATGCTAGAGGCAAACCTAAGTCTGTGATGGCCTGGGTTCCACAAGGAAATTAATTCCTTGTTTGGGTGCAATGTTAGTCATATGCTTATATTGTTGTGAGACAAGTGCTTTGCACTTTGTTTCTTTGTTTTTGGACTAACACTTGCAGGTATGGATGATAAGCACCAAGGAATTACAAGTGCTTTATGTTTTTGGACTAAATGGTGTTTTGGAACTCTTAGTGTGTGATCTTTGCACACAACAAATGGTTATTGGTTCACCATGTCTAACCCACATAAGAACCAACTAGTCCAGAGCAAACGGTTTCTGGTAAAGACTAATCAAATCCGTTTATGGTTGACAATTTACCAAAAATTGTATGGTTATCAACTCACCATATCTAACAGTGAAGAGTTGGCTAGTCCAAAACAAACGGCAATTGATAAAGACATATTAAATCCGTTGATAGCTGATAGTTTGCTAAAAACTATATGTGAGTTATAATGTTTCAAATTCATATAAGTTAATACTGTTCTTTGAAAAATTTTGATAATGGTTTGTACTGCTAGTGCAAAGTTTGTACTGCTCAACTAGCCGTTAGAACTGTTGTGTCAGTAATTAATTTTTACTTAGAAACTAGCCGTTGGAAGTTTGTTGTGATTTTTACTAATTTAATTATGGTTTTTAAGGGATCCTCTTCTAGATATTTTAACTTTTATTCTATTATAATCTTATCCTAAAATAAAAGTTAACATATTCTTTAAGTCGGTCAATAGAAACCCTAATTCTCTCAATAATATCTCATCTCACTTTCATCTTCTACTTTCTAACCTAAATTTTCACTATTCACCACAGTCAAATCAAATTTTTACTGAGTATATTATGGCTAATTTGGAATTTATCAAGACGCACAACCAGGTTGCTTATTTGGAGAAAACAGAGGACGGGGATGGACCAAAATTTTATGAGATTGTGGACTTCTTGAACGCGTCTCATATTAGGTATGCTTTAACAGTTTCCCCTACTCTTATTGTCTCTCATATCACACAATTTTGGCAAACTGCCATTGTCAAAATTAGTAAAGAGGAAGACATAGAAATTCACTCCAAAGTGGATGGCATATCTTTTGTTGTTACCGAATCTACACTTAGGAGACATCTTAAGTTGCAAGATTCAAATGGTATTAACAATATGCTAAACACTGAGATTTGGCAAGAAATTGCTAGAATGGGGTATGATACATCCAATCAAAAACTCACTTTTCAAAAGGGATGTTTCTCCCCACAATGGAGATTTTTGATATATACTCTCTTACATTGTTTAAGTCCCAAAAGAACATCATGGGAGCAATTCAGTAGCAATATTGCTATTGCTCTCATATGTCTGTCAACAAACAAGGTTTTCAATTTTTCAAAATTCATATTTAAGAGTATGGTTGCAAATGTGAAAAGTAAAACAAAATTTCTTATGTATCCAAGATTTGTTCAAAGCTTTTTGAATAAGAAAAAGAATTTGCTTAAGCAACATAAAGAAATTTTTCCTACTCCTAGCCTGCAACCAAAAGTTTTTCAAAATATGGCTATGGCAAGTAGATTGTTTCATGGAGTAGAAATACCACTATTTCCTGAAATGCTTCAAGTTGTTCAGGGTGAAGGGTCAGTAAACCCAACTGATCCCCAACCAACACCCACAATGGTTCCTGAAATAACCCATACACCCCTAATTATCACAACTTATAGGAGAAGGACCACAGCTAGTCTAACTAGAGTGGAAACTGGATCCTTGCCCCATGACTCACCTCTCCTAGCAGGTAACACAGCTAGAAGTGATGAGGGCAGTTCTAAACTTGATGAATTGACGGCTCTTTGTACCAAATTGTCTGATCAAGTGAAAAGTCTGGAAGAAGATCTTAAAAGTCACAAAAGCAATTTTTCCAAAATCTACACCAAGCTGACACACAGGGTAAAAAGATTGGAAGATCAGCTACAAAGAAAAAGATCTAAGGTGGTAATAGATGATTCTTCAGATGATAGCTCAGATGATAGTTCAGATGATGATGGTGATGATTCTCCCAAACAGGGGAGGAAATCTGGGAAAGAACAAGGAGATAAGAGTTCTGGAACTCAGGGGAGGAATGAAGAAGGATCAAGCAGATTGAATGAGGAAAGTACTGCTAGTGGAAATGATAATACAGATATGGGTGAACAAGATCAAGATCAAGAAGGTACTGCTGAGATTGAAGAAAAAGCAGTACAAACTGCTGAGGTGCCAGAAGTAGCAGTACAAACTGCTAAAGACAAGGGCAAAGGGATTTTGATAGAAGAAGAAGAGCCTCAACAGAAGAAAATTGTTAAGCCAAGAACTCAGATGCAAATAGATCATGATGCTGAAGTGGCTAAGAAACTTCAATAGGATGAAGAAGCAAAAGAACAATCTCAAATAGATCTTGATGCAGAGTTAGCAAAGAAGATGGCTGAGGATGATTTAGATGATGTGTTTGAGTTTATGGAGAAAACAAGATTAGAAAAGATGGCTTCAAATGCTGAGGTAGATCAAGAACAATTTAATGAACAGCTACAATACCTGTTAGACTCAGATCCTATTGTGAGAGCACAAGTTGTACAACTTATTAAAGATCAGAGTTTAAGTGAAGAAGAAAAGTCAGCAAAGCTTACAAGCTTCATTTTATTAAAGAATAAGGAAGTAGCTTGGAGTGATCTTATGCAGAAGATAAGAGATAGACAAAAGAAAAGATACAAGAAGAAGATACCTACAAAGAAAGAACAGATCAGCTTCATGAAAAGTTACTTGAAGAATCAGGCTTTTTGGAAGCAGAGTTACTTTAAAGGAAGATCAGATGCTGAGATAGAGAAAGCTTACTATGAGGCTTATGCTAGAATCAACAAGCCAATATCCAGGGATTTTACAATAGATACTAGGCATGGTAAAGGAAAGAAAAGGGAAGCAGAAATGTTAGAATCAAATGAATCAAAGAAGCCAAGGACTGAAACTGAGAGCTTAACAGATGAGCAAATCAAGAACATGATTGTGGTAGTTCCTGAATCCACAAACATCAAGCCAATACAAGTAAAACACCCTATTATAGATTGGGAAGTATTCACTGAGGGGAGAATGAAAGGGTGGAAGATCATGAGAATTGGTAGAATAAC